>WFKR01000003.1:7975731-8295731 GCA_025331145.1 Rosa persica | reverse complement strand
CCAACGGTCGGTTTTCTCATTTTCTTTGAATTGCTATATGTTGCTCTTTGGAGTGTATGATGTATAAATATAAATTTATAAAAAATTAGTGTCTTTAAAAATTTAATTATCAATAAATTAGTAGCTATATATAAATATAGATTTTTTTTGGTACAATATAGATCTATTATCTTTGGCTGTATTTGATCATTATCCAATGAATTTCCAAAGCTTGATTAAAAAAAAATATTTGTGTCTTTAAATATTTATTTATAAATAAAGCCCGCAAGGCCCGGTCCGAAAAAGCCCGCAAGGCCAGCTTTATATGGACAGGCTTGGATCCTTCGATTTTTAATAAAGCCCGGCCCGGCCCGGCCCGCCATTATTAAAAAATTTAGCAAGGCCCGACCCGACCCAGCCCAAGCCCACAACGAATGGGCCGGGCCCGGCCCGACCCAGCCTGTTGACGACCCTTAGCTTCTGCATGTCTTCCGACTGTGGAATGGATACAAACGAGTTTTATAATGATATTTAATTATCTTCTAATGTTTTTTTTTTCAATTGAATTTGAATATAAAGGATGTCCTTCTAAACTATTTCAATAGTTAGTTCAATTAAATGCTTCTTCTTTTTTTAAATTCTCAAAAAAAAAAATGCTTTTTTTTTTTCGAAAAGAATATCGATCATTTTAGTTATTCAACTTTAGCTTCTTTTAACCACGTGGTGTGGTGTGTTGGTCGAATGACCTAGTCTGGCATCCCCAAGTCTAGCGTTTGAATCTCAGCTTCATCCTGTGGCCAGTAGATTTGAGGCCCTTTAGGTTAGTGCGTCTGCGGTGCAGTGGATTAGTCTGACTTTGCCTGGCTTTCGCCGTAATGTCGGTGCAGGTGTCCTAGCGTTGGGATACCACTGCATGAGTGTGTGAGTTACTAACAACTAACCCGATAAAAAAAAATTAAAGAAACTTTAGCTTTTTTTAAAAAAAAAAAATTAGATTTAAACTCAAAAATTTAAGCTTGTATTAAGAAAACTCCATACATATGTTACATTCATTTTACACCAAATTCACATAAGCAAACATTACATATAGGGTGTGTGTCTGTAATTAATATTTTTCTCATTTTTTTATATATGTCTGGTTTGCTCTTTTGATTGTAAAAAGTTAATTTAAATATCTTCCCTGGTCTTATTAAGTATCTATTTATAGTAGCATGCGCGCGCGCGCACACACACACACACATTCTCATTATATTTAACTAGCAACATGCCCGCGTTTCTTATGGCTGACATTGTGTTAAAGGAAAATGGATCGACTAAATTTTTTATTTTATTTTTAGACATAGAATAGTGGTGGTTTGGCTATTTTTTCAGTTTACATTTTATCTATTTATATTTTATTGATTTAATTTGATAATTATGTTATGAAAGAGTATTATAAGCACTTCAAACTTTGGTGAAACCATTTGACACCAAAATAGAGCCCCATTTATAGTAGTAGAGATAAATATTAACCGATGAGTCATAGAAAATAATTATCTTTAATTTTTACTATTCTATTCCTATTCTTTAAATTAATTTATCAAATCTATTTATTATAAGATATAATAAAAATCAAAACGATTACTACTCCAATTTAGAAGGAATACAACTAAGAGAATTGGTAAGACATATTCAAGACGTGTAATACAACGAGCTATCAATATCTAAAAATCTCCCGCATTAACATATAAGAGTTATAAGACATGCCTCCGATTGATTGGTTGTGAAACTAAAGGCAGTCCCTTTTAGTTTTTTGGTGAAACTAAAAGCAGAGTCTCTAGAGCGAGATGGATGAGTTACTTACATCATTGAAATGTTCCGGCCATCGCTTATTTCAGAATATTTCCCGTCGTCTTCCGCCGTCGATCACCAATCTCAGCTTCCTCGTACGACTGTAATCGATCATTAATTAATGTTGTTAGTTTATAGCCCAAACTTCAAAGATAAGATATAATTAATGAAAGACTACACACCGATTGAAATAATAATTAATGACCATTAAGAAATACTATAATTAATGATTACGATGTTCAATTACTAATTAAACTCTTCAAACATTCTTATATAAAAGAAATAGAAGAAAGAAAACCAAACACATGAGCTGCTAGCTCCAATTGTAAGAGTAATGCAAACAAACATTCATCGTATACATTCAAGAAACACAAATCATAATGGAATGAGAGATCACTAACCTGATGATGTAGATGGGTTAGACAAAGCACAAGTCTTCTGTACTTAAGAATATCTAGAAAAATTATTATATTATGCATTTAGCGAGTTTCTTAGTAATATACACTAGTCCCAAGTTGGGACTGGAGAAATTTATTATCTAATTAAGATTATTAATTTATCGAACATTCATTTATCAAGGTTTTACTATAACTGCAAGTTATCTGGATTGCATCATTTGTGTAATTTTTAATTCTTGTTTCTAATATAATCTTTTGTTGTGATTAAAGAAGTTTCATATTGTATAATAGTCCAATTAGGTTTACACAAATATCTTTTGATGACTGGTTGTTCTGGCTACCTTGTTCTTACTGTGAGGGTAGCTAGAGGCATAAACCATCATCAAAAGTTATTGGTGTAAATCTAATTGGACTGTCATACAATATGGAACTTCATTAATCACTATAAAGGATTATACTAGGAACAAGAACGAAAGATTACACAATATGATGCAATCCAGATAACTTGCAGATAAGGAAAGTTTGATTATGATTACTTAGACATGTATGCTTTGCGGAGGAGTTGATTCCATATTTCCATGCATGCAGGTTCACAAGGAAATGTTTATAGCAAGGTTTAAGAATCATCAACTCCTATATAAAGCAAGATTCTTGTTCTCACTCATCCTCAAAGCATACCTTACTATATGTCTAAGTAGAGCACAGCAAAGATGCTGAAGCAAGTTCGTTGCTTTTGTATGGCCTTAGAGTTTTAGCTCTGTTTTGGTAGCATAACTCAACATGTAAAGAATTACATATCATCTAAGAAACTAGTAACTAGCTAGATCATATTAATTATCAAGACTTCACTTCATGCTGAGAGCGTCTCTCTCTAAAACCCAAAGAGAGAAAACAGATCTGAGAAAAACTCATCTCCCTCCCCCTTCTCTCTTGCCCTGATCTTGATCCCTCCGGATCTAGATTGTTGGCTTGAAAGTTGGGGGGCGGCCTCTAGTGTTCTGGCCTCTCTTTTTCTCAGTTTCTCTTTCTTTCATCATTTTCACTTGCTTCTCTCTCACCCTTGTGGTAAACTACACCTATTTTGTGGTGATCTTCTGGCTTATGTCCAGCTCTTGAGGACTTTGTTCCTCCTTTTTCTGGCTTATGTCCAGCTCTAGAGGACTTTGTTCCTCCCTTCTTTGCCGATCAACCCAAAAAAATTTCAGATCCAAAAAACTCCATGATTCCCCTCACCCATCACCTCACACCAACTCCCCTGCTTCTACCAATGACCTTCTCCATGAAGGATTTCGTGGCTACTGCTCTAAAGTGAGAATCACTTACCGATTGGATTATGGGTGCTCACGCATGGGTGTTCCACCCCCCATTATCCGCTGGTTTTCAACTTTGTTACTGGCTTTTGTCCCTTCTCGGTGGCTTTCTCCCCTTCCCGGTTTGAGTCTCTCTAGTGGAGATGCGCGAGTCAGTGTGTGGTATTGGTTCCTTTCTCTCATCCTCCTTTATGTTGGTTTTGACTGGATTTGCTTTTTGGGTTTGTTCTGGCAACGACTATTCGGTACTCATCACTTCGATTCAGCACTTCTCGCATCCTCTTAGCTTCTGGTGGCGACTACAGCAGCTGCTGTGCGGAAGAGTTTGGGCGGTGGCGGCTGTGTTTGTGTTTGTGTTTGGAGTTGATGTATTTTAATTTTTAGGGTTACACTATGTTGCCTGTCCAGGTGGATTATAGTTGAGTTGTAATTTTCCTTATTGGGTTTATTTATACTTGGGCTTTGTTTTGGGCTCATTCCATTGAGTTTACTCTCAGTGATATTTATTAATGAAGTTTCATTAATTTCCAAAAAAAAAAAAAAAAAAACTAGATCACATTAATTAGCCTCGAGGGAATATACCCCTTGACAATATATGCATGTGGTTCTCCTAATCATTAGGACATAACTCACGCAGAGGAAAAGTAGTATATATATTACTTGACCAAGAAAAAGAAACTAAAGCCGTTAGAAGATTAATTGGAAGAAATATTGTTAGAACACATTAAATTTTTGAAAGCGGTCATGAATTAAAGACGATCAATTTTCTTACACACAGGAACCATTTCTGGTTCCATACAATTACACATAACTATGAAAACTGAAATTTGATATCTAGTACTCATGCCCCAACTGCATTTACGAAAAGAGGATACATATATGAAGCATGAATTAGCGATGGTTGATGGCAAAGTATTTTTGAATGACCGTGAGAATGAAAAGGCAAATGGCAGCAGTGAATGATATCACACTCCATGTTGTTGAGAAATAAGTGCAATAAAGAGTGTATCTTCCTACGAAACCAGAACTTATTCGTGTAGCATTTACTTCGTCATACAAATAACCGAAAGGGTAATGATATGGGACCTCAATGAGACCTAAAATTTATGGCATCAATATTAGGTGTCATGTCATCTATACACATCACTTATTTGTCAAATTATAAACAAAACAATTTTCATATGTGCTGGACTTCAAACGATTTTGATAACATCTTCACATTTGCCAAAACCACTGAACACGTTTTCTGTAGACCCTGCATGATTTATTTACAAAATTTTCATATTTTCCAAACTTCAAAATTATTTGCATTATATTATTTAAAAATATTTACCTAAAAACTCAGCCACACCGTGGGCCTTGGGCCCATGAAGTGGAGAGCCCCGTCCAAGCTCAAGTTTGGTCTACACTCGATCGATATAAGAAGCTGAAGCCGCATTCCTACTTGCTTCTCGGAGATTCGAGAAATCGGGAAGGTCTACAAAACCGTTTGGACGCCAACGTGGTTCAGGTAAATCTAAATCTCTCTACCCATTAGGGTTTCTATAAATCCCCAATTTTATCTTGCTCCAAATTTCACTTTCCTTCTGTTCTAATTTCTCAAATTAAAGGTCAGAGCTGGGGTTTATGTTTTAGGGTTTAACCAAATCTTCCACCTCTTTCACCAATTGGGTTTGTACTTAAATCATATTTCTTGTTCATCTTTTCAGGTAATTAGTCTAAACAAGCATGGCCGGCGGTGGAAATTTCGTTCACAGAGTCATGTCATACCTCGTCAATGAGCTTCTGGTCGATAGCCTCGCCAACAGGTTACCTTCTCTTTCTCCTAAATCAAATCTGGTAGTGTAATTTGATCAAAGCTTCATCTCTGGCCACAAGGATCATTCTATTCCCGATTGGCTCGTTCCATAGAAGCGAAAATTAGCTCTCAAGTTTGTTATTATTTTTTGTTTATTCAAGCTGTGGCGCTACATTTGATGCGTTGCGGCTTTGGATGCTTGAGGAAATTTTTGATTTTGGTTGTTGGAGGTCATGTTTCGATGTTATGGGTTGATTTGTGATGGGAATATGTTATGTTAGTTTTGTTCTGTTCTTGCTCTGCTAATAGTTAAAGTGAGCTGGTTGATAAAGCTTCTCAAAAGGCCAGCAGGACCATTGTATTTGTTCTGATTGGTAGGCTCTCCGAAGCGAAACAATTTCAAAACCTCCAGTTTGTTTTCTTCTGCAATGTAACTTTTTATACGCTGCAGATGTGGAGTCTTGAGAATATTTTTCCATATGGCTGGGTGAATGTTCTGCTCTCCTTTGGTATTCTGTCTGTCACATCCATGAACACACATTAATGTTTTACGCTGTTATTGGGAACCATTTATCATACCGATTATTATTGTCCTATAAAAAGTTTTCAAGCTTGTGACCATTGTTTTCGGTAAACTTGTGATACATGCTAGTATCAATTGGGTGACTATTCTGAACTCTCAAGTGAGATATTTTGCAATGCTCCACTGTTACTGTAGTGGTGTGTAGCTGAAGCTTATACTGTAGCGTATACAGTAGACTGCTATATGGCTAGGTTGGGGAATGTTGCCTCAATGCTGACTGCTTCTGCAGTTCTGCCATACATACTGATATCTCTATGTAGTCTTGTAAATGCAAGAGCCCTATACTGCATTCCGGCAATGAGTGCAGTGGAGGTTCTATGCTGATGTCCTCTCTGGTAGAAGCCCGGTCCTTACATAGCAGCTTCTTGTTTTGTTCATGACTTCATGTAGACAAGTCCTGTTTGATGCTAGAGTAATTAATTGTCAATGTATGTGGTCATTAGATATTCATGCGTGTGCTTAGATTATTTTGCATACTAATTTTTCTTCTAGTCATGTAACGGACAAATATGTGCTAGATGACCTGCAAGTACTCAGGAAAGATGTCGTATATGGATTTTCATTCCAACACAAAGTTCTCTTATATTGAATTTGTTCTGATTTTCAGCAAATCATTCCAGAGGTTTGCTGTGAGGACATCAAAGCAGATGGATGAGCTTTCAAATTTGGGTAAGCGCAATATTAGCTAGTCCTCGTGCTGCATATTTGAGTATATATTGTGCGGATATTGAAAAGGTTTGCTTTTGCAGCTGCCAAGAAGAAGGAACAACTTGCCGAGCAGATGAAGGATATCTCCAATGTGAGCATTGTTTCCCTTTTTCAATAGGAGTTTTCTCAATCTCTAAATCTGAGATTGAGAACATCTAATGCTGTGTACTTTTTTTTACCCCATTTGCAGTCTCTCAAAGATCGGTAAGACATAAGTGGTGATCGCAGCTGTCATTGCGCCATCTGTATACATCCTTCTTGATATGCTGTCCTTGAGATCTGTATGGGAGCAAAGTGTTTCTGAGCTGGGTTCTTTTTTTTTTTTGGGTTGCTTGTAAGATGTGCTTCTAATTGCACGTTAGTTTGTTACTAAACCTCCTTGTATATCAAAGGGTAGTTCATGACATCCCTCTCTAGTTCAAGCTACCTGTATCCCTTCACTGAAATAAATTTATAGTTAGTGATACGATTATTTGTTGTTGGAGAACTTTTGACTTGCCTCAGTTTTTAAAGCCCGCGGAAATCCGTGATGATGTAAACTGATTTTTATTTTTGATACAGTGGAAGTTAACGTTAATGAGATTCTGTAACATAACAGAATCATCCATTGGTGCAGTCGTGCAGATTAATGTTATAGGAATCAGGATTTGTAGGTTGAAAATTGAATCATAGATATTGATCCGAGGAAGAGGCAGAAATGGTCATCTAACTAAATTGTACCGGTGAAACTGGGAAAGAAAGTTGGTCATTGATTTTTTCTTTTTTTTATATTGAAAACTTGGCCATTGATTAAGACCAGTACTCTGCATTTTGCGATAATTGGATTATGAAGAAATTGGGTAGTTCTTTAGGTCTTTTTGTCCAAGTCATCCAACTTCCTTGAAAGATGAATGCAAACTATGCGCGCCGACACATGAAATGTCTGAGAGTTGCTTTAAAATCTGTCTACGAGTTATCATCAGGGGATTGCGGAGATCTAATTTTGGTCGACCCACATCCCATTGTGCTTGCACTGCTTTAAAGCTTAAAATCCAACTCAACACTATTTTAAAAAGTGGAGAACACAAGCTAAGGAAGAAAGAATTTTCCTTCCTTATCATAAGCCTCCTACATAAGTATAATACTCAGGACGCAGCAGTCTAAAATTTGAATTAACACTAACTTCATCCGAAAATCACTACTTATGAAGCATCTTGACCCTATTTGTGTCTTGACGCTCTGTCCGAGACAGTCTTGACATGCAGCACATACACATCCCCATCTCATTCTTAAACTTTGCCTTTTGCCAAGCCAATTCTCAGCTTGCATGGGCTACCCAATGATAACATAGGCATGAGCAGAAAATTCCTGACATATAAGAAGTGAAGAATACAATTCATTTCAAGTCTGCACAACTTGCAAGTATAAAATACAATATCCAAATGATAAGAATTTTACCTCTACAGTTACTATGCCGGTATGGTATCAAATTGCACATCCCTTGGGACCTTATCTGTCAACTTCTCTGGGGATAATAGCCTTGCCAAGATAAACCTGTTTCATTTCTTCCTTCCAGATCTGCAATGTCATCAGTAAATATCAAGTTATTTTTTCAAGTGTTGTGAACTTTTCATGTGCCATTAGAGTATTAGACTATATATGCATCTTCGAATAACAGATAATGAAGAAAATATCACACCGTTTCCCGAAATTCCACCCGGATATGAGGAACATTTGTTTTGTGGATATCATTTCCATCTGGTCCTCTCTTGTAGTACTCTCTCCCAATCCAGTGTGACTGAAGAAAAATAATGATGACTCAGGTTCAACAACAGATAAGAGTAATCAAGCAAGATGTAACAATTAATATGCTCAATCCCAAATGTGGATGTGATGCATACAAAAATAAAAATAAATAAATAAAGCTAAACAAGCTGAACTGCTTATGTTACTGAAAAAATTTACATGCATGTAAGAACCATTTCATATGAGATAGATTTTAGTATGTTGCTATTAGACCAGTAACCAAATTATGTAGCATAGTAACATACCTTCAGAGCATGTGAGAAACCTGACTGGTAAACTGAATTACGGGCAATTTCACATAGATCACATGAACTCAATCTCCATACCTGTAAAGGAAGAAATTTGGGCCGTCACATACGTTCCTTCAGCACTGCAAAGAGAAAGAGAGGGAGAAGGAGAGAGAGAGAGCTTACAGAAGCAGCTATACTATATTCTTCTACCAAGGGTTCTTTTGTTAAGTGGATTTGAAGAGGATCATCAGTAGAGAGAGAGACATTAAGACCCCTTAAGAAAAATATGGGAAAAGGGTTACGATGGTAGTCCAAGAACAATGAATTGTTGCTCAGGGGTGACATAGCCAGACCAATCTGATGAGACAAACAAGAGACAATAGCCAATTAGAAATTGCAAAAGGCTGAAGTCAGCTATATGAATAAGTATGTCTTCCTCTTCTGACCTGAGCTAAATAATACAGATATTGAAGCACAGGAGACTTCCTCAAATTGATTCCGTGTGCGATGTTAGTCGCGGTAAGAAACGTTGCAGCAAGGTGGTCAATGTCCCCAGCCTGAAAATTCTTGTGTAAGTGCCTGACGTTATGTAATACATGTGTTCAAGTACAAAATATATCTATAACAAATACCTCCCCAGAATGTGGACGGAATTTAATGGTTGTCATGCCCTTCGATTCACGAAGCTGAAAAACAAAATTTCATTAGGACAGCATTTGGCCAATAAATATTGCAAACATCTACCAAACAAGGCCATAGCTGAATAGAACTGCAGAGAAGCATCAAATATGCTGGCAAATACACCCGCAAACATGTACAGAAGCAATAACATTCAGAGTTCGTGAAATTTCAGACGCAACCAATGGAAATGAAACTATCACCCTCCCAACAACAACAAAAAACACTAAATACATAACCAAATTTGTTTGAATTTCATTATTCTGAACAGGGAATTGGTTATTTGAACAGACATGGGGATTAGAGTTCAGATTATATACGTGGTGCACACAGTAAGTGAAAACTTGTGTCTAATGGCAGAACAAGTACCTTGTTTAATGTGTAGAGATTAGCATAACAATAGTATACATAGTACGAAAATGCAGGATTGAAAACATTTGTCCATTGTGCTGGGGTTGGCATGTGTTTTGTCGGCCGTCTTTCAGGTTTGCTTTCATCATCGACCAAATCTAATCCAACAACCTGAAAATCCAAACATGTTTAAGTCGAACTACAAACAGGCATACATCTGTACAGATTACCTAAAACCAGAACAAATATGAACCAGAGACAACATGAATTTTGTAGAAAAATGTCAAGTCAAAAATTTGATATTTATGCCCTCTGCGGAAAATGATGAGGAATCAAGGGATTGAATTGTAGTTTGCTCATACACAAGCCAGTAGCTTACTAGCTTCGCTCCCCATCATCATCTTTATCATCAAGGAGAATACTTGATGTAAAATCCAGTTATAATAACTGGATACAAGTGTTATTCTAAAGCATCTCAAAAGAAATGTAATTTAAAGATTTCCATTCAATACTGAGCATGTATATTAGCCTAACTAAGCTACAAGTTCAATAATTTAAAAAAAAAAAACACTTTTAACGAAGAGATGGCTAACCTGTTTCAGAAAAACATGCAACTGCGGGTGGGAATCTGGATTTATGGTAACCTCAAACAGCGGTATAAAGATATTGTCAAGAATGTTCTGAAATGATGTGACTATCCCCATTTCCTTGTATATATTGTACAGCCGTGGCAGCTGAAAGAAGACAAAATTGCATAATAAGAACTCAAGATTTTCACAGAATCCTAAACCCTCAATCTAATATTGTTACAAGTAACTCCAAATTCATATGACCTATTTCTGAAAGGTATTCTTGCATTTACCTGTATCAACCATACAACATTCTCACTGTACAATTCATTGTTCACTATCCAACTAGCCATTTGGTCCCACTCACTTTGCTTCCTGCCATATATTGATATTCTGTACTCAGCCATCTGCAATACAAAAACGGAGCATCAGGCAAGGAGCCAATGGACATGCAAAGAAATAAGAAAGACAAACAAACAAGGAATGGAGAGGGAGTGGTCATTTGTTCCATATCAACGAACATTCAGCGAGGCATGGAAGGATAATTCAGAAACCTAAACTTCATCCAGATATCTAAATTATTATAAACACTAGCATTTACATCCAACAGATTGGGAAATTAAAGTATGTATGAATCAATTAATATTTGGAGCGTTAATCCCCTACTAACTAGCAGTCTAGCATTCTTCATAATTGATGATTAAAAAAAATAAGAAATAAAACCACTAAAACCTATACAAAAGTAGCAGAGCAAGAAAGCACCTGATATTTACTGGCAGAAAGATCAGAGAACACTTGCTTTGTCAGCTCAGCAAGGAAACGGCCTATTCAACAAAAGATAACCATGAAAATGCCTTTAAGACTAGACAGAAATAACATCTCAAAAGCCATGGCTTAAGGATCCAATACTTCACTATGAAAAGAGCAAGCCAATAAACAATTATACCTTGGATAAGATTATCCTGCTTAAGGAAAATTTCCCTGAGCCTACTTTGACCACAGGGGTTGTACTTCAGATTGAACTTATCAAAACGATGAAATGTGCTTTTGTCTGCATGAACATCCAAAAGGTCCACATTCAGGTCATACCTGTTGAAACATATGTGACAAGTGTTTATGTCATCCATGGTGTCTCTTCACAAATATATTATAAATACACAAATATGGACCTCAAAGAACAGAAGTCAAATATGTTGAAAATTGAAAGTGGGACAGAGAAGATACCCAGTCAAATCCAGACTCTCAAAAACTTCTCTCAAGGTCAAATAGGTGCCATCTCGAAATATTACAACCTGAATAGAAAAGTATACGAACTTGAGCAACCAATGATTATCATACATGAGTCGCAACTCATAACGAATAATATAAACTCAGTACAGCTGATCATTCATATAATATTGAAATGAAGGAAAGAAAGACAGAATCACTTGACAACATATTGGCATTGAAATGTCAAATTACCTCATCAGGCTCCTTCCTCAACTTTGACTTTATAAACCTCAAAAGATGCTTCTGGTTCATGCATGCCGAGTGATGAACATGGGTATCAACTTTCCTTACATTATAAAAGTCACGATGTGGAGCACTTTTCTGGGCCAAAAATTCCTTATCCGCATTAAGCATTAAGTGAAGATTGAATTTCTACATGGTAGACAAGCATATTGTTAGAAATACTTGTCCTCCATTCATAAGAGCATTTGTATGCATTTGAATGACTATTTGATCAACACAAGTCTACGTACTTGTTCCAGAAGATTCAAGCGATGATGGCATAAAGTTCTGATATTCCCTGCTGCTATAACTCGAAGTATGTGGTGAAGGTCAGTGAAAAAGGTAGTTGCATCAGCAACAGGATAAAGCTCTTCTTTTGCTGCAAAAGAAGGGGGAAAGGTAAACATTCACTGAGAGAGAATCAGGAATCCAATCCATGACAAATAAGAAATCTGGAAAGGAATAAGAATCCTCAGCCTCTTACAATCTTTATTTGGATACACGTGAATTACTCCATCTTGCATCTCAAAATGATGCTGCAGAATAAGAGGAGCATGTTAATTGGAAAAACCAAAAGCACAACCTCCTTGATTTATAGATTAAATATGAGATTCAAAAGTTCAGACTTACATCAGACTTTCCCTCGGAAGCGTAGAAAAATGGTTCTGGGTTAGGCTTTGGGGTACTGGGATCAGATATAACTTCCCTCTCCCATGGAGCAACTGCCTCACTGAATACATATCTCTTTCGCATTTCAAGGCATTCTTGAAGAACCACATAGACCTCTATTTCATCAGGTGATGGTAATTCTGTAATTTTATAGATAGAAAGAGAGAACCATGACAATTTCATCCTGAAACTCAAGTTTTGAGATTACATAGAACATCAACTTCTTATACTAGTTTAACACCCAAATTTTGAATTAGTAACTCTTTAAATACCACATCAGTGCAACCACCAAAAAGACAGCCAATATCCAGTGATCCAATTTTATATAACTGTTCTACAAGAATTTGGGAGTCTTCGTTGGTTTTCAAGTTCAGTAGAATTCGTTATCTGGCACTCTTCTGTTTAGTCCATTTAATTAGCAGCAACACAGTGCTCAATAATACACAGTGCGGTACATACACAACTCTGTACATGTATATTTAAAGAAAAAAAAATAAAACAACCAAAAGGGAGGGCATCAACGGGAAGGAAGATAAATTCATACCAGTAGGAGTAATATTTAGTCGTGCAAAAGTTTCTTGCTCAGGCTCTTTCCTTAGAATGTCAGCTGCAATTGGATCAGGCTGGACACCATGCAGATCACCAGATACAGAATGGGACCTAATCATACTTGAAGCAGCTATAGCAATTTGCTCTCCATTGGCAGTAACATGGTTTGGTAAATCTGGCCCCTGCACAAGTGACCAAATGCAATTGCAGAGAACAATAAGAAGTTTTCGGGGATAAGAAAAATTAATAGAAAAACTTTCTGGGAAAGGAAAAAGGAAAAAAAAAACTTGGGGACAAACTTCCACCAGAACTACTGTACAACAGAAGCATGTTGCTCATATAGGGAGAGGTTATGGCAGTTTCCACCTTCCCTGCTGACACACACACACACACCCTGCATATGAGCCAAATAAACTCACCGAATTTCCATTAGCATGATATATAGTGCCTACCTTAGCATTGTCAGTCAAATTATCTTCATCATCCGAACCTTCAACGCTCTCAAAGGCACTAGCGCTTGCAACTGGAGACTTGGGAGAAACAGGTCTGATACCAGTTCTCTTAGCTGAACCCACCGGCTCCTCAGCCGATTTTCCTGAAACATGAAAACTTGTACTTAACCACCAGAAGAAACTGGCATTTCTCATGAAGGGAATAAAAATTTATATTCCAAAACCAACATACAATCAAGCTTAGTCTTGAATTGTTGCTTAGTATTAAAAGTTTCCTATGGGCCCAAAGTACTCTTAAGAGCTTGCTTCATACTTTATAAGCCAAAATTACATTGTGAAACAAATTATTTCCTCATTAAGTTCAATGATGTCTTTTACCACCAGATTACGGCCTCAAATTCCCTCTCTAAGTTTTTAAGAGGAAATGGAAAATCCAATTGTCAATTTCCACTAGGATATGGTGAGGATATGAACAATTTAAGCTCATGAGAGTGTGCAAAACACACTCTCCAATCTGTTATATACAATACTTTATTAGCATTTTGGAGCATACAGAGCTATATCTTACAATACTCACACTGTAGTTTTAAAAAGTAGCTTTCCTGTTGAGGCATTGATAATCCTAAGGAAAACTCCAAAAGAGAGAAGCCAACTCCAAAACGACTGCGTGAACACTAGTATGCATTCAAAACAGCATGAAATCAAGACCGAAATTGATCAATCCGGGCGAGATGTACCTTCCGGAAGCGTGTGCAGCCTCGGCAACCCAGCCGGAATACCGTCCACCATTCCGTTCAAGTCAACCCCGCCGGAAATCGCCGTAACGTCCGGCAACGACGCCGAGCCGCGCCGGTAATACCCGCCGCCCTTGCGCCGCCCGTGTCCCCTGCGCTTCTTCGTGTGCTGCGGCGAGTCCCCGCAGCCGCCTCCATCGGAGTTCTCCTCCCGCTCCCTCTCCCTCTCCACCGTCTTCGCAAACTCCAGCAGCTGAGTTAGGGTTTTCCGGTGCATATAGTAAGCCGAGACGGCCACCAGCGACGCCCCGACGAGAGCCGCCATGGCCAAATGTACCGCGTACGACTCCATCTCCTCCCCGCCGCGTCAATCTCCGGCCAAGCTCTCCGGCCAAAGGTCACCGGCAAATGAAGGCCGATCGGTTTCCGGTTAGAGAGCGAAAATACACACAAACCCTACTGATTTGAGCTCAGCAGAGGAGAGAACAGAAGAGTGCTCTCGTTTTTTTGTTTTTTCGTGACAAGCCAGAGTGGCTCACTATTTATAGGATGAGAGCTAGAGAGTGAGAACAGATTCCTCTCTTCTTCTTTTTTTTTAATTTATTTATGGGGTAGAAAAATCAAAAATGAAAATAAATATTAAAACGCTGAGTGCTTTGCTGCTTTTTATCGCCGCTTAATATTTATTAATTTTTTGGGCACTAATTAGTTTTTTTTGGGTGGGCCAGGGAGTCCAACGAAGGTGGGTTTGGATTGGAAGAGGGGGTGTGAATGGCCGCGTGGATTGTTGAGTCACTTTCGTTATCCATGCATATGGTGCCAAGATATGGCTTAATTTTAGGGTTTGGACTTTGGAGGCACTGTTAAAGGAGGACTGATGTGAAAATCCCAGATCTGTGTTCCCTTTTAAGCATGGAATTACAATCTTGCGCAACCAAGATTGGGTAATGCTAATGTGATCAAGTCGTAAGTACATGGGTAATGATGGTATGGGGTTCGTTGAAATTTGCAAAATTTCAATTAGGTAAATAATCGGATCTATGTGTCTTTAAAAATTGATTCTCTATCATCTATTTTTCATTAAAATTAAGTATACGCGCACACACTGACACACAAACAGTTTTCTTTTATATTAATCTTGAATTCAGATAATTCTGTCAGAATGTTGTCTTTTTTTTAATGTTTTCTAAAATCGCTATATATGATCTCATCACTAACACGCGGCATGTTGTCTATGTTATATCTAGTTAATAATGTCAAATTGTCATAATTTAACGTGATTATTGAATGGCGAGTAAAGTGAATATAAATGTGTGAGGACGAAAATTATATCGCTAATTGTCAAATGCACACTTGGTTGATCGTCACAACCCTACATACGCGTGGCAATTGTATTTGGCAACTCTTTAGCAATCGAATCCAGCTGCATGTGCATTAAATCTTCATAGATTTCAATATGTTTAAATAATATGTACTTTCATATTAAGAGTTCGTTTTAGGATGAAGCTAAAGTTTATTTCAGAGTTTATTATCTTTTTCTTGTATGTAAGTATTATAAATCTCATAGCTTTTAGTTATATAATGAAATAAGTAATATATCGCTATACAATATTGAAACTCCCTGAGTTATTAGATTAATAGTCAATGTTTGAAGTTACCCCACACATACATTTAAGAAAAAACATGCTAAATTTATGAATTTTAATTCAATACTTTGAAATACTATGGTGTGATTTGATCTAGCACATTTTAGAGCTAACGACTAGTTGGTAAGACTACCGATAATATTTTTGACGACAAGTTTTATCAAGAAGGTATACCGTATACCGATCTGGCTCACGGAATAAGGTGGTTGATAGTTTTGATTCTTCCTTCTAAAGCTGATGAAAGCAGGTAAGCCATGCCAGCTATATAGATTGGCTTGCATTGTCGTCAATGACCAAGAAAATATGATATGATTGTGCGCCTTTTGGCCAGGATGATCAAGTGCATGCCATCAAGGCTTGTCTGACTATAATACATACAATAAAACATTGTTCTTGAAACTCTTGTGAAACTTGTTATCGTCGTACTGTCGACGCAGGTATAATTGACTAATTAATTATTAGTAACCACTCTTACCACATAGATAGATCATGGGAAAAATTGTATTCTCTCGCTCATCACTTTACACAACAAGGATTGATATGTGTCTTCCACTTCGCAAATAGGTTAGGAGTTTCCTAAATAAGTTGTTTAACTATAAAAGTACCATTAGAAAATGACAAGCATATATTACATATACAATAAGTAAGGTCTCTAATGGCTACAAATGTAACCCTACTTCCTAGTGAGCGTAAATAGGATCGAGAATATATACTTTAAAAACAAAAAACTTTTAAAGCTGTTTTGGAATCGGTCTATTATAAATAGAGAAAACATCACAAATGATGTATGAACTTTAGGCATTTCTACACTTTTGTGTACCAACTTTCATAACTATCATAATGGTGTATCAAGTTTGCTCCAATCTTTCATTTTGGTGTACGCCGTTAAATTTTCCGTTATATTTAAAAAAAAATAATGACAAAGTTGAAAGAAATATAACATAAATTTTTTTTTTTTACAAAGATGACGGAAAATTTAATGGCGTATACCAAAATAAAAGATTGGAGCAAACTTGATACACTATTCTGATAGTTATGAAAGTAGGTACATCAAAGTGTAGAAATGTCTAAAGTTCATATACCATATGTGAAGATATCCCTAATTTCTTAAATACAAATGTTGAATAACATGTATCCTTAATTTTATTTTCCCTCTACCCTAGTTTGCCCTAGTGGGTACGGACTAATTAACAGTGATGCTAATTACAAAGCAAATTGGCTATTAGCTAATGATTTCTCTGTTTTTTGCTTCATTATTTTCATATTTTGGCTTTATTGCAAATCTCATGCTGGTTTGATTCCATGCAAACGATTCCTACCAGAAAAGGATAGTTTTTCAGACCAAAACAAGGTGGTTTCAACCAGGAAGAATCCATATAAACCAATTATCCAAGCATTCCTTTGATTTTTTTGGTTATCTCTCAAGCGTATGACCGAATATTTCAGGTTTTGCTGGCAAATAGCCTCAGAATCTGCCCAGAGTGCTCATTCCTTTTAGTTGGGAGATTAAATCCCCAAGATGTTCACCTTTTGGGTTACTTATTTAGGTTCTGTTCTGGGTGGAGCTGGGAATCGCATTCCCATTAATTCAGTGTAGCTAGAATATTGGGAACTGGGAAGAGAATAAGGAAGAATATTATAGAGGAGCGAATTTTTGCAGAAGCACTGTGGGAATTGGGGAGCATTTTTTCTTATGCTGGCAGAAGATTCCTTTAAGGGAGATAGCTTTTTGGACTGATTCAGTCTAGTTTGAGGATTTGGAATTTGGTGACCCAAAGAACAGAGATTTAGATCGAGTGAGGAAAGAGTGATCTCTTCTAGCATAAGGAACGAAGTATTCTCTTTTAGGGGTTGAGTGATATGCTCTGAGGAGGACAACGTTTGATATCCTAATGATGCCAAAGTACTGTTTCTTTCATCGAATATGAGAGAACTTTTATTAATGGATATTTTGGGCAGAAGTTTCTCCTAGCAGTTGAACTTTAACTAGACATGATCATGTATAGTTAAAGTTGAGCTTTTATTGATGGATCTTTTGGGCAGAAGTTCCTCCTAGCAGTTGAGCTTTAACTGCACATGGTCATGTCTAGTTAAAGTTTGGTGCAAAACTGCAAATACCTTAAAACAAGTGTAACATAATCGAACGAGAATCATAAGTGAAGTGAATATATGAGACTATTGCCATACGTGACTTGTTAGATTCATCAATTATATATTACATCATTAAATAATGAATTATTAAATTATGTCAATATGGTTGAATGTCAAATGTTTTTAAGAAAGTTCATCTCAACATTTTCAAATGTGGCTAATTTTGTTTGCCAACAAACTAACAAAATTTCCAAAATAAGACAAAATCATTTGACCTTCCAACCCCCCCCCACCCTAAAAAAAAAAAAATCATATACCTTTAAACCGATAGGATAGCGACATGCACCCACTTAAATTAATAAATTAGTGAATCCTGATTTTTGTGTAAAGTAAGGTTAGTTTTTATAATGCAAGTCTTTTTTTTTTTTTTAAGATAAATAGTTCATAAATTAGTATGATTCAAATTCATGATCATAAAATAGTACAAAGACTACACCACATGGAAACAATTAGAGCACAAAAGAGTCTATGCTAATCGAAAACATCTCGCCTCCACTACTATAAAAAGTTAATCACACAACAGAACTAAAGTCATCTGTTGTGTGTTTAAGCTATCTTTATTACACAATGGTACTTGTTATATTCTGTTGTGTGAATGTCAACAAAGTGAAAACCTTTTATCATAATCACATTGCACAACGGAAATGAAATAATGTCTGTCGTCTGAATCTTAAAAAATTTAGCGGCAGATTTCCCTCCACTTTAGAGTCTTGGTTTGCTCTTGTAATACTAAAATTTAGGTTACTAGGACAACGGGTTTTACTATTTCTGTTGTGTGATTGAAAAATTAAGTGTCAAATTTTGAGGAAGCTTGCTTGAATATATTCTCCTAGATAGACCTAGTGCAAGCTATTGTAATTATACAATAGATTTAAGATTTTCTGTTGTGTGAAGATGGAACTAGGCGGCAGCATTTTGAGCCAAATGCTGAAGGCGCCATGTTTCCCTCCATTATTTCATATTTTGATTTTTAGTGCTGCACTCAGACAACAGTCGATGAGATTTCTGTTGTGTGGAGAATTTTTAGCTAGGTTTAATTGCCATCGTGTCCAAAAGAAAGAAAGAAAAAGAAAGCCTTCTCTCGACACTCGACGCTCGGCACTCAGCTCTCTCTCAACCCGGCCTAAATGAAATCTCAGTCCTCTCTTCAACCTAGAAACCCATCTCTCTTACAAACCCATCTCGATCTTAATCCTCTCTTAGTCCTCTCTCACACGCTCTGGCCGATTTGGATTGCCATTGAATTCGTCGAAGCAGAGAACCCAAGCCTGAATTCATCTTCATGTTCGCCACAATAACCAGTCTCTACCAAAATCTGAGTCACTGATGATGGCGCCACAGTAAAACCCACCTCTCAATTCTCCAACTTGGCGTATTGGGTATGCATTCCACCACATGCAGCCTACTCTTTCTTCCCCGAAATCCAAATCCTCCTTGGCAATGGAGAAGATAGAGTGCCCCAGATCCACTTTCTCACTCCTCCATCTCTCTTTTATCGAAGATACAGTGCAACGTGTGCGAGAAGGCGGAGGTGAACGTGATGTGCTGTGCCCGACAAGGAGGCGCTGTGCTATGCCTGCGTTGAGAAGGTCCACGCCGCCAACAAGCTCGCCAGCAAGCACCAGAGGGTTCCTCTCAGGCTCCAGCACTCATCCTCTCTTCATTCTCATTAGGTTCGGTTCTGGGTTTACTAAGATAAGAGGGGATGGTTGCTCAACCCCATGTCCCTTGCCCAACACTCTGGCATTTCGGGTATACCTTGTCTTTACAATTTTTCATTGGATTTCCAATTCAAATCTGCATCATATAATACAAATTACATTTTCGGGGACCAATAACTCTTGGGAAATTTTATGTTTGAACTTGTTTTGATTGTTCACTCTAACCAGAGCGGGGATTAGATTCCCTTAATTATATCCTGTGGAAGAAGAAGGAGTTTACATAATTTGTCTTTTTTTGTGAAAAAGGTGAATTAATATGAATGTTCCAGTGTACTCATTCCTTGTTTAGTTTGAAGTTAATTGCTGTATTGTAATATTGATTGCCTATCTGCTATTATGCTTTCTATGTCCCATAAAAGAAAATATTTTTTGTGCAGTAATGACATAGTATATGTGACTGAAGCTCAAGTAAATGATTATGGTTAGTGGAACCAGTTTAACTTTCTTTCTAAGGTAAGCCTGCAAGAGAAGTTGCAGCTTTACGACTTCTAGATTTGTTTGGTAATCCACATTTCTCTATAAAAATGTGTTTGACTTTATCATGTCTTTAGTAATTGATAGAGTACAGACTGACAAACTGAAGATTTCATGAGTTAAGGTGATCTGGTTTTACCTATTAGATCTTTCCTTAGGCTATGAAATTATAGTTTTTCTTTACCAGTTTGGCAAAGGATTCATGCTATACCACCGAAGCAAACTGATTTGTGTAATAGCTACAAGATTTGGGTATATAACTTTGCATAAATTCTAAATATCACAATTCTGACAAACTTGAATGATTTTGTTTGGAAGTGCATGTCCAGCTTGTGTCAATTTCTGACATGTTGCTATATGTGCAGATATCTCCTAGGTCAAGAAGCTATGCAACTGTTATATCAAATGGTAATTTTCTGTTGGAGATGTTCCCTCAAACCTTTTCAACTCAGAGAAATTTCTTTAGGTAATGGATTGTGGCATCTCGTGAGGTGGTATATAGACATTTTGTGTTCCTATTTGATTTCAAGGACTGGAAAATATAGACCACTTTTCATTCTTTTAGTGTTGTGTTTGTGTTTGTGTTCCTGTTGAGTTCATCATTCAGCTCTCTAATAAATGATTGTATGCCATGGCCTTAGCTTATTTTTTTGCAAGTGCAGGTGCCAAATATGTAGATGAGACTAATGACCTGTTTGTCTTAGTAGCTCCTCAGAATGCTGTCGAGAATTGTATTATTGAGGTATCTTGAGTTTATGTTCCACCATTACATTTGGAGAACAATTTTGCTTGGCATGCTTTACTTTTACTTCTTTTTTTTTCCGTTAAAAGTCCTCTAATTAAATTTACAGGATTTGCAAGCTATGACTGATGCTGCTGGGGACCGACCAATAATTCTTATCAATCCTAGGCATAAGGTTTAGTTTCTATTTTACATATTGATGGCTTATCTTGAAAATATTTGGGTAGTATTATTTCAAATGGCTAATTACTTTTCAATCTTGTTATTTCAGCATCCTTGAAGTCCAAGGTGCAGAGGAATAAAATGAAAATTGCTGGTCAAGATAGTGATATACATATGTCTTATCCATGCAACTTATGAGAACAAGACAATATCTACTTCGGTATGTATTTTTGTCCCTTCATGTGTATATGATTCTGTTGTGCTTCTTTTGTCATGAAACATGGACCTAGACATGCTTTTAAAATAGGGTTATAGATCGTTTTTTTGTTGTTGTGTGCCATCACGAAAGACTGCTAAATATCAGGCTTTTAGTCTCTTTAAGTTTAGTAGTTTAGTCTATTAGTTGGGTAGTGAAATTGTTCTAGTTGCTAATGTTGGTTAAAACTCTGAGTTTAATTGATGCCCCTTGTGTTGTTGTCCTACTGGATTGGTATGAGTAGTTAAACCTGAGATTATTAGCCAAAGTCTCCATGCTCACATGTTTTTACTGTTAAGCAATATATTTACTAGCCAAATATATTTAATTTTAAGCAACTGGATACGTAGTGATGCATTCACTTTGAGGAGCAGCAACAGCTCTTATAGGAGAGGCTATGAACTAACCCCAACAACACCCACCCCCGCCCCCCCCCCCCCCCCCCCCCCCCCCCCCCCCCCCCCCTTCCTCCCTTCCTTTGTGGCCCTTAAAATTTTGTATTTGATTTCTATTTATCAGTGTATTTCACCTGTTTTTTTATTTTTTATTCCTTGGACTCTAGAGTTTGAATATCAAATTATTGAAATAACTATTTGAATCTTGGCTTGTTGCAGGGATATCAAACTAGACAACATTTACAAGTGATGTTGTCTTCGACATGTAAATTAAACTGATGTTTGGTAAATAATCTATGTTAAGTTCTGGATAAAGATATATTATTGATCTCCCCTCACTAGGTGTTATAGTTTTACAGCTTATGGTTGATGGAGTCACTAATGGTCTGTTTAAAATATTAAAGGCTCATTAGTATATGCATATGATTGTCATTTCCTTAGTGACAGAATGAATGAAATTTGTTCGAGTCTATTGGCCTATGTGATAGGAACTCTTATAAATTCTCTTATGTAAAATTACTCCTTGCAGCTTATAGCTAGTGGATTTTTGGCACTTTGTTAATAAGTTGCAGTTAATGTCACGTTTTTACATGCGTCATTAATCTTTAAATGTTCAGCAGCAGATTATGTTGCCAAATTTACGTAATCTTTATTGTGCTTGTATATCAATAAACAATCTCATGATGGTTCTTTCCCTTTACATTGCTTTACGTCAATATTTCCCACTTTTCTGATTGGTTAGGGTATAGTTGACAAATTGACTGATTGCAATTCTAAGTTTTTGATTAATCTAATAGTTATCTAGTCTGCCTCTTCTACCAACCCTCAAGATCTCATTACATGTTTTATTGATCTGCCATTTTCTGGGTTTCATCTTTTGCAAGTGTGCTGCCAAGGTATTTCAGCTCAGAATGGTCAGTGGCCAAATTTCACTTGCAGGAAGGTCTGCAGCATATTGTTGCCTTTGGCAAGCAGAAGAATACCATCATGATCATTGGTACCCAAAATTGCTTCCTGGTTTCCTCACTTTTGTTCATGTCTTGATTCGTGATTTCAATTTTGTAACAAGAATACAGTGAATCATTTGAAATTTATTGCAATGCTTATAAAATTGTATATGGTGAATCAATTGAAGTTTGTTTGATGTATCAAAATGGCTTATTCCATTTTATTTTGGCATCTTATAGCAGAAAATGATGCAAAAAATGAAGATGCTGATATTGAGGAGCTCATCAAAGCAGTTGGAGATCAGGTCGTCAAGTAATTGCCAGTGGAACAGCAGTTGGAATGATATCTAGGAATAATTTTATATCAGCTTTTGATTCAAGTGTACGTAACTAGGAATGATTTCTTGTTTGGTACATTATCTTGTTACTTGAATGTATGGATGTTTGAAAAATGGTAATGGAATGATATGGATTAGAGTATTGTTTTTGTGGTAATCACTATCCAATATTCAGTCATACAACACAATACAAAACAATGTGTTGTATGACTGTAAAAGAGTTCAAAATTGAGGCTTCTCCAACAACAATCACTGGTTTGTTACCCAATTTGATTACAATATTCACACCACAGCTAACCAAAATAGAGCGGTTGTGTGAACTAACAACCAACAACAAAAGAAAACAAAGTTCTGTTGTGTAAGATTCATAACACACAACAGAAATGAAATCATATCTGTTGTCTGAGTAATCAACAGACAAGGGAGATCATTTCACTTTAGTTGTGTGTTATTAATTTCAGACAACAAAGAATGAGTAATATAGGTTGTGTGTTATGAACCTTAGACAACAAAGAATGAATTATATCTGTTGTGTGTTATGAATCTCACACAACGGCGAATTCCTTCTTATGTTGTCTGAATGTACCGATACATCCCTGCGCATGCCATGCTAGGCACATGGCTACGCAGAATTCACACAACGGAAACAGATATTCTGTTGAGCAAAGTATTGTCACGCAACGGTGAAATCACCGTTGTCTGATTTTTTAATCACACAACACTCGCTTAGACCACGGTTAGTTTGGTCATCACACAACAGAAAATCACCGTCGTCTGATGACCTTTTTGTAGTAGTGCTCATAGGTAGTCTATTCTATCTAACCCGACCTACTACACCAAGCACGCCATTGTGGTATGAGAGAGCCATATACTTCTACGAAGGCTAACAACATAGACCATAATCTTAAAAAGCCAACTACGCAGAAAGTTTCTGCTTCCCCTTGGTAGGTTTAGGAGTACTAACTTTTCTTGGCATAGAGAACTCGGGAAGGCCATTAACCAACTGCTCTCCTTTCTTGCTACCTTTGCTACGCTTCATGGGTGAAGTCTTGACCACTTTGCAGTCTGCCTTGGTCTTATTCTTGGCACCACGAGGACGGCCTCGTTTCTAAGTGCCTTCTTGAGCAGCATTCATCACAACCAATCCCATAGAGACATTGTAAAGGTTGGTTCTCCCAACTGCAAGACTGAGTCGAGGCTTGTTGGGGAAAACTCCCAGGTCCTCAATACGTTTCCTCCTCATACCAACTACTGTGCTATACTCTGATCGAGCAACACATCTCCAGAAGACAATTCAGTACTGCCATCACCACTGGACTCCACCCCACCACAGGGCTCTCCACCGCCGGTGTAGCCTCACTGCTACCATCAGGACCTGTCTTTCCTTTTCTTGATTCTATGTTAATAGGGAAATCCCGTTCACAAGAGATTCCAATAATAAAAAGTCGGTGAAATCTGAAATGAGAATGAACAACATTTTTGAGTGATATACCTGAACTACGTACTCTTTAGATTTTGGGCCTGTTGCATGCAAACAGCAAACCATACGAGCACTTCGGTCCATGTACAAAAGATCATCGTATAAGATAGCATCCCAAATTTCAGATGCATTTGAATGGCTCCCATTGAGACCCTAAGTCCCTAATGCACGCGATAAATGTCTTTGATAATTGTATAAGCCCTTCATTGAATACAAAACCTCGCCAACTCCCAAAGCAAAGTCTGTTTGACGTGCCTTTGATAGGCGGCAAACCGTTCATTTTTTTTTTTTGATAGGCGGCAAACCGTTCATTTTGACCGCTGTTGTAGTTTGCGTGTTGTTGTTGCTTCTGTGGGGTGTGCCAGCAGCACCTTCTTGGTGTAATGTTACTGCAGCTTCGCCGATATGTCGTATGCGCGTCTTGACTTCTGCTCCGAGCGACTGTTAGACTAGAGTGAGAATAACTCCAAACAAGGTTCTTTACTTGCCTTGCCAAATGACTTTTATCTCCAAGAACCGTGAAGTTTCTTGAAGGCCACATATAAGGCCTAAGGAAAATGATTTGCAGCCTCAATGAGGCCTAAGATTTGTGGCATTAATTTTAGGTGTCATGTCATGTCATGTCACTTACACACATCACTTATTAGCCAAATCATGTCATGTAACTCTTGAGTAAAAAGACAATCTTATACTTTCATGATCTAATGACTCTAAATTTATTTGGTTTTCTTCTAAAAAAAAATTATTTTGGCCTTTTTTGTTTCTTTTCCTTTTTTCATTATATATATATATATATATATAATTCGTCCAAAAAATTATATATATATATATATATATTTGTGAATATATATATGTATATAATTCATCCAAACGTTTTTATATATATAATTCTTCCAAATAATGTATATGTATAATTCGTTCAACCACACACACACACATCTATATATATATATATATATATATATATATATTCGATGTAGAATGAATATGATATAAGTATATATATTAATTTCATAATTACAACCACAAAAGTCAAAAAATTTTGATTAAAAAAAGGTTAAAAATTAAAATTAGATCCACAAAAAAAAATATTAATATCGTCATTATAACCCACGAAATCTGGTAAATTGAAGTAATATTAAACTCTTTTAATAAATGAATTTAATAAATAACCTTCTATTAATGTTACCTACACTAACAAGTTGATTAGAAAAATCAAAAATTAAATTGGATCCACAAAAATGGAAAGAAATATATTAAAATCATAATTCTACCCGAGAAATATGGTGATTGAAGAGGTAAGAAAACCAAATTAATTTAGAGTCATTAGATTTTGTAAAGATACGATGGTCGTTTTACTAAAAAATTACATGACATGATTTAACAAATATGTGATGTGTATGGATGACATGACATGACACCTAGGATTGAGGCCACAAATCTTAGACTTCATTGAGGCCCTATGTCATTGCCCTAAGGCCTAAATCCAACTATCGACCCCGAGCGGGTAGTCAATTATTGATAACCAAAAAAAGATATTTTTCTTATTTTCACCGGATTCTGTTTCCACTAGGAATATAATGAACAAGGAAAATCTTGTAAAGCCACAATTATCTAAATCCTAATGAATATGCTGCAAATCCTCTTAGATTTAGGGAAATCTTGTAAGCCCTAAATCCTTTCTTGAACAAGGAAACTACAGCCATAATGGACTAATTAAAATAGAGCAGACTTCATTAATTTTTACGCCACGGGTATAGGTATTGGCCTTCAATCATCCAAAACTCCTTTGCTAAGGAATTAACAGGTTTAAACACCGGTCCCTTTGCCCAACTATCTTTAGTGAAACCCTAATCCCATTACGAAAGTCAGCAAGAAAGGTAGTCTATAATTTCTGCGCAAATCAGTTCTAACCTCCTTGCAATATTCACTATTCAGACTCTTCTTCAATACATCGATTTCAAAAAATAATTTTGAAAATTTTTAAGCTAAATATAGTTACTGATCAGTTTTGCTACGAACGAAATCTTCTTCAAAGGATGAAGTGCAGTTCATGAAAAATTCATGTCAAATCCTCTGTTTGATAACTTGTTGAAGGCCCCCAGAAGTAATGTCATTTAATTTACTCCTTTAATTGTGGATCATATGAAGTAATTAGTGTTTATGGTGTATATTCCATATATGATTTGATAGACTAATTAATGGATCCTAATTGATCAATCAGAGGGAATTTCCTATATCTATTTCCATGATGGATGAAAATCACTTAAGTCATTGATGGAAATTGGTCCTCTCTCACCCTATAATAACCAGTGTACAATTCCATCTTATGTACACACATAAAGTACTCAAAACGTTTGAGGTGCAAGGGTTGAGAGAGAAACCATTTCCTTTGGATTGGCGACTTCGCCGAGCCGCTGCATCCTACATATTGCTCCAATGAAACAAGGTATGTAGTTTATGTTTTCCACCTTACGATTAATGTTGTGAGATCATGTAAGTTCTAAATCTTGATTTTATGTATTTAAACTCTTACATGAATTATCTCTCTCTCTCTTGTTTGCTCAGCTCATCTAGTTAATAAATGCTTAATGCCTACTTTCCCATCCTTGCATCAACAAGCTTCCCACCTATAACGTTGAAAGACAGTTGCACCTTTCCAAAATAGAAAGACTCACAGATCTTCAAGAAGATTAGGCTTGGACTCCCATATATAAGTACGTCGCACCGAGACATATGAACCATTCCATCCATTCCATAAAACCCAGGAATGTTTATACATATGCATTCTAGCTCTTTCTACCACATAAACTAAAAGAATATTTGCTTCTCCGTGGGTTGCTCCTTCCCATAGTTGAAAGACATGTCCATTATTATAACTTTTGTATTCACTTCTGTCCATTCTTTGTGAAAACTCAAAATCAGGTTTAATAGCAAGATGCCTTCTGTTATCGAAATCCTGAAAAGCTAGAAGCATCTCTTATACCGCAGATAGGCTTCTCAATATGAATTCGTTCCACTGCTATGAATTTGTTTTCTCTCTGTTGTTTGTTCAGTACATAAGAATCCTAACTTGCTCCTTACAAAGTCAATAGTACTAGTCAATAGTAATGGAAAAGGCTTTCAACTATGCAAAGGAGCACGCTACACAGAAGTACAGAGGACCACGACATTATATACATACATACATACATATTTCAGTTATGTATGAAGACGAACTTGAAAATTTATTTGTTCTCTTTACTTTGGGTTTTTCCTCCTTTTTATTTTTGTTCTTATTTAAATTATTGCTCTTTATTTTATTTTATTTTTAAAGGATTATTGCTCTATATTATTAGATGCAGTGTGTGTCTGCCGGCGAGCAACAGGCCGTCTCCAACCTGGGAAGAAGGCGTGAATTGAAGAGTCTCCGTCTAAGGTTGAAGAACAAGCCCAAGATTGAAGTGCTCGCTCATTGTCCCAAGATCAAAGTGTGCAAGAAGAAGCAGATGGCATGGTGGAGATCGAATTGCACGAGCAAGATGTCGCTTATTAGCAACCTGTATTTAAGTTCTTTCGGGGCAGGTGTGCTTTTCTGGCCGACCGAGTTTCAGGCATGGCTTGAAAATGTTGGATTTATTTGTAATTTTATTTTCACAGCCTTCGAAGTGGGTCGACATTATGTCTCAAGTGTAGTCTTGTTAAACTAGAAATGAACTGATCGACCTTCACTCTAAAAAGAATTCATGCTAATTGCTAAATATAGTCATTTCAGAATATAAATTAAGCATCGATTTTTAGTGAATCTTGACGAAACGAGGATAATTTATTTAAATGAAAGAAAAATAAATTACATAGAAGGGGGATTATACCAAACTTCTCGACAACATCAATATAAACAAAAATTAAGAAAACTCATTCAGTCCCGATCGATCTCAAAAACTATAAATGGTAGACGGTGAAATTTGCACATTAACGGTATATATTCCAATTGTAGTGCTCAACAATGTTGTTGGAACAGCTGTCATAAACTTTTATTTGTGATTGATAGATCGAATGCAGTTGCTTGAAATCAAACCCTTTGATATATGTCTAGGTACTTATATGGATTTTTAAACTGCAGTTCTTCCACATGGCCGGAGAGATGTTTAAGGAAATAAGGACCACGTATTTGATTACATATCGTAATGTTGTTGATTTTTGGCAGGGGAGTAGTTATGGAGTTATGACACTGTCCTTGTCAGGGGGCCAGTTATTATGCATGGCACTCCTGTGATGATGTGAAAGATCGATATATGGAGGCCCGCTGGAGATGAGCGCATTTATATATATATATATATATGTGTGTGTGTGTGTGCAAAATTGCAAATCAATTCAATTCTTGCAATCGCCTATAACACCTACCAATATGCATCCAAGGGCAGCGGCATCACAATGCACAAATTGTATATATTTGTATGTATGTGCCTACATATAATTATATATATGCATATATAAATCTGTATTGTAATCCATACGAGGACTACAGATTTTAGTTTAGATAATATAACCATCTCACTTGATAAGTCTTAGGGAGGTGTATTGGATTTATGCAGACTTTTTGAAAAGTCCACAGACTCTTAAAAATTGATAAACTGCTATTGATTTCTTGAAACCATTGATTTAAGCAACATACTTTTTTTTATTGATTCATGAAAATCTAGAAACTTTATTATGAATAACTTCTATAGATTTCCTAACAGGTGCAAAAAACAAAAAACAAAACCAATGCAGCCCAAACGCAAAACAAGATAATAACTCTTTGCCTCTTCAATGGTCAAGTATCTTCTAATAGAAATTGACTTAATTGAATGATTATTACTCTGTGTAGGCTAGTTTATTCTCATTCCTAATCTCCTCAATCAACATAAAGATACAATATAAATCACTTGATGTTTATGGTTAATTATTCTCATCAATTTTGCTTTCGCCAATTAACATGTATCATAACAATATTGATCAATATCTTGATCTATAATCAATCAATTGAAATTCAATTGTTGAAGCTTTCTCTGAACTATAATATAAATTCAAATTGATAAGATAATTAAGAAGACAAAATCCAATATTTCATAACAACACTATTCAAGGTTTTAGGGGTAGACTACAATATTTGGACCTTAGGATTTTATAAAGGGTGGTGCTATTCACACACCCATTTTCTCTATTCACATACCCCCTCTATTTTTTCATTACTTTAATACATTTTTTTTTACAACTTATCCTAACTACCATCTCTAGTGATTATGTTTCTTTTTCTTTTTTCTATTTGGCAAAGTTAATCAAGAATTTTTCTCGTGAATGTCAATGTTGATTAGGAAAAAAAAAACTGATGGGCAGAAGACCTAAATTTTCATATAATAAATTTATGTAATTCAATAATTGTTATATTAATTGAATTATGATATTTAGGATTAATTGGAATGTCGTGATTTGAGAAAGTTGGTTTCGAAAGATTTTATTTTCGAAAACGAACGTTATTTAGGGGGTTGTGAAAATCGGCTTTTTATACGTTCAAAATTTGGGAAAACTTCATTCATAAAAGTTGTAGAGCTCGTCGATACGATCTCCTGCATATGTGGAACGCATTATTTGGAGTTTGTATGATTAAGTTCTGAATTTTTGAAAATCAAAATTTTTCTATAAATATAGGATTTTTTTTGAAATTCTAGAAAACCAAAAAAAATCAAATATTCTCTCTCTCTCTCTCTCTCTCTCTCTCTCTCTCTCTCTCTCTCTCTCTCTCTCTCTTCTCTCTCGGCTGAAGCCCGAAGGATAGAAGAAAGTCAGCCGACCTGGCTTCGAACCGACCGACTTGACGACCGCCCTCCCGGCCACGCCGTCGCCGGACCCGGCCCTCCCTGCCTTCGCCCCGAGCCGCCCAGTCTCTCCCCACCCTCGGCTCGGCCAGCCGCCGCTCCTAGGCTTGGATCGAAGCCTCTTTCCGAAGCTCCAACCCGACCCGGCTGGAAATCCAATTTTCATGTAGTGCACGGACCGATCCACCCCATTTTCGTGACGTGCTCTTCCTCCTGATCATCCCCATATGTGGCTTGCATCACGATTTTGAGTATAGAGTGGTAGATCAAAAGTTGAAGGTTTCGACGTCCCTGATTCAATCTGGAGACTGATAAGAGAGCCGAGATTAATCCAACTTCAAAGCCCGATCTAGGACAATCTAGATCTTATCACGGAAAAAGTCAGGTATTAAAGTTGTTCACAATTTCATTTTGAAGAAGTTTGTAGTTGACGACTTTTGCATCTGAGGTAGTTGACTGTCGTCGAACGTCCCGTTGACCGCCGTCTGACTGCCGCGTGTGGCGGTGCGTCGGACCAAATTTTGAGTTCATATTATCTGGACGATGATCTATGTATCCATACGAGAGTTTTGATATATAACATGGTCATGTTAGAAAAAGTTGATAAATAGTCAGTTTAAGTTTTGACGTTACTATTAACGGTTTTACAGTTTACCTTTGGTTTACGATTTACGGAGATCAAACCATCGGTTTTACTTCAAATTTTAATATGATGTTCATATGACTGTCCCGATGACTTTGTGTGATCACGGGCGAAGATCCGACCGTTGGATCTTCGTATAATTGTAAAACAGTGATTTGAGAGGCGATTAGTGAAGATCCGTCCATCGGATTTTTGTATAATTTTGGTAGGATGTTTCCAAGGGCGATCCGTGAGGATCTAACTGTTGGATCATCGTTTAAATTCGATCCGACCGTTCGATCGTCTTTATTTTAGAATCCGACCGTTGGATTGTCTTTATTTTAAAATCTGACCGTTGGATCATCATTTAGATTTATTTCGTGCTTCGTTTGCTGAGTAAAGATCGTGCTTGATTAGGTACTTGACGGCTTGAGTTGACGAGTTTTTGGATCATTGTGATTTGTATTTAAGTGAAGACGCAGTGTGAGTTTAGAGATGAGTCAAACTCACGTGGTTCATATTACGAACCGAGTACTTTAAATTATTTATTTTGTAATTGTGTGAAAAATATATATGGATTAAATATTTGTTTTAAAATCACATGGACTTGATCACTACGGTCCGTAGGAAAGTAAAATGAATTTTAATTATATAAATGAATTTCAAAATTTTCTTGTGTGAACTATAGATGATATTAGTGGTTATTCCTGAGTGGATGATTACGTATATATATATATATATATATATTTACGTTGAATATATATATTGATTGGTGTGATTTTGAATGACGATTTGGATTTTATTCTAAATACTTAAATTTCATAATAATATTATGTATGTTGGATGAGTTGATTTAATTGTGTGAAAACATATTGTTGTACTCATTATGGATTTAGGGTCAACGTAGTGACCGGTATGGGGGAATCAGATACTCTAATCCTATGTGGATGATGGGATACGATTGGTTGAGTACGTACAATTATCTTACATTCTTAATATGTATATAAGTATACATATTAATGAAATACGATAAAGATAAATATGTCGGATGCCGTAACCTAGGCCAGGTGATGGGCTACGATTCAGTTAGAGCTCTAGTCTGTCAAATACTATATTTTTATAAATACGATGTTGGGGTTTTGTGAAGAAAGATGTGAGTTAGGGTTTGGTGTTGAGTTGTTGATTGATTGAGATTGTTGGTTTCTTATGGATGTGGAAATTGTTGCGTGTTGACTTGGTAGAAATAAATATGAGTTAATTAAACAACCGTTCTTTCTTTTACTCATACGAGCTTTCATAAGCTTACCGGATTTTGTGTTGTTGCAATCCCGGTACACTATTCAATGGTGTAGCGGATATTCCTGCATGTTAGGATAACCAGGGAGGTGACCGAGCTGTTTAGGTGTTGCAACATTTATTTTTATTTCATTGAGTTGCGAGATTTGTATGCTCATTTAGAGCTTTACATTTTATTTGGTGAGTGAGTTGTAATAATTAACCGAGACTAAATTCGGTTTTTGAAATTAGATTGTGTGGTGAGGTTGTTAAGGAAAAAAAAATTTTCAGGATGGTTATTTTAAGTTGTTGTAATTCATGTTTCGGATTTTGAATATTTATTCTAAAATTCAGGGCGTGACAAACTAAGTTTGAGAATTTAGGTATGTCATCATGACTGCTATACAAACTGAAGAAAGATATAAGCATATCACCTAAACTAAAAGAGATCCAAAACCTCTCACATTTGATTAAGCAACGTTGATTCAAGATATCATTCCCAATGACATAAAGCATTTTGTAGAGTGATGATATGACTAAAGTCAAAATAAAATCAAAGCATCAATAATTTTAAAATTATCAATCAACTCAAGTCAAAACCATAATATTATCAATCAAGCCATACCAAAATCAAAATAGGATGAACAGAACACACAAATTTAAGGCTTCTAGTCCACCAAATCGATGAGTAATTAATCTTTTTAGCGAAAAGCGATTGATTGAAATTCACCAGAATGATGGATTCAAAGGGGCTCGAATGATCACTAAACTCATATTTTTCTTCCATGTCTCCATTGCAAATCAGATGTAAATTTTTTTTCAAAGATGGGTCTAAAGTTACTTGTTCTGTCAAAATTAAACTTCAAAACATCACGTTAGAGAGATAGAACGAATATGGTAGAGAAGTTTTTGAAGAAAAAGAATAGAGAAGATCACAAAGAGTTTTGAAGTTCTCTGTGTCTGCATGAAAATAAGGGTTTAAGATGTGGAGATGATTGACTTGCGGATAGAAAAAAGAAAAAAAAAGAATTGTAAGGGAGGGTATTTAGGGTAATTTATAAAAGTAAATAAATTAAAGTAATAAATAAATAGAGGAGGTGTGTGAATAGAGAAAATGGTTGTGCTAATAGCACCACCCTTTTTAAAATAATTTTTATTGCTATTAGGGTTCCAAGTATCACAATCTTTTTTCAAAATAAATCATATTCAGCAACTACAATGAACATATTGGGTATAAAAAAATTGATATCATAAAAGATTAGAGAAAAGACAAAAAAAAAAAAAACCAAGAAAGAGAGATGATGGAGGACAACCTCTTCGCATGTAGAGAAAAAAACTTTGTAGACTTTTTTTTTTTTTTTAAGTAGTTTGATAGACTTTTTCAAATCTTTGGTCTGGTGGATGAAATATTATTGGAGTTTGATATATATAGTTAACACTACAAAATTTATAATTATTCATGATTTTCTAATTCCATAAGTATGAATGATATTTTAATACCTTTGTACTTTCATTTATTTTTAAAAGTCTTAATTGAACACTTCTAGATTTTGGTAGAATTCATGAAGTCTTTAATTAAATACCCTAAGACTTTCATGGACTGCTAAACGTCTATATTGAATACATCCAAACTTTTAAATTTAATAGATTTCTTTAAAAGTTCCACTAATTGCATATACAATACACCTCCCTTAAATTAGTTGTATAATTTTTTGTTAGGTGTCACTACTAGCAAAATGGGCTATACACACTGATTGAAATCAATGGATATAAGTCCTAATAGCTGTTGAAATATGTGTGAGAAGCCCAATGACTATCCCACACTCACAGATGCAATGTCTGTTCTATTTGGTGGGGTGGTCTTTGGTCTTTCCCCACTGATAGCAAAATAAGTGTGAGTCTTTTAGTGAGACCCATTAATATCTCACATGGGATAAATAAAGTTGTAATATAAATTTAGGAATAAAAAGATTAGTGGGAAGTTGGAAATTAAACTAAAATATGTGTGAAAGGAGAAAATGCATTTACGACAGTACCTACACAATTATACCAGTAATCTTAAATCTCATTATTAAACATCAACATAAAAATAAAAGTTGAAGACATAAACATAGAAGAACACCATGGGTTAGCTCAGTGGTTAGACCACCCACTATCTAAGATCGAGGTTATGGGTTCGAGTCACCATGAGGGTATGAGTGAAATTTTTTGATAATCTTTTAATTAAATAAATAAAAAATAATATAAAAAAAATCATAGAAGAACAAATCCACAACTTCATTAAAACCCCAAAATTCCATTATATCAGAAGCAAATGCACCAGATCAACAATGTTTCATACTTTCATACAAAATCCAAAAAGTAAAAGACCACAAATTGCTCAAAATCCAAAAAGTAAAAGACCACAAATTGCTCAAAATCCAAAAAGTAAAAGACCACAAATTGCTCTCACATATTGAACACCTAAAACCTTGCAAACTAGTGAAAGTATCAGCCACTTTACTTCCTTAATCAAGCAAGATTTCCTTTCCAACTGCAAAGAACAAACAATGAAGGCCCGATATAGACAACACCAACAATAACTAATGGAACAGTAACCACATCAAGAAACAATGTCTTCAAGAATGAGCTACGAGGACCCCTGAGGATGATGACAAGGACGATAAAGGAGATTAGGAAAGTCAATATCATAAACACAAACATAAACATAAAAACAAGCAATCTAACTAGCACATTGATTTCGATTAAAATCATACTAGCTCCACATCATCAAAACCCCTCAATAAATTTCCAAACTTTGAAACTCACACAATCAAACTAGCAAAAACCCGAATGTCTATCTCATAAATCTAAGCCAAATGCCAAAAATAGTAACTAACAGAAATCAACTCACCTCACATCCTTCAAAACTAATTTGTGCCAGTGAGCCTCCTCGATCTGGAACAAAAATGTCACCCAGACTCCTGATTTGAACAACGCAACGTCGGATCGGGCATAACCACCGCATGAATTGGTGCACCAGCTCGAGTCTAGGTCGGATTTGCAATCCTCATTAGCCCGACGTCAGATCTACAACGTATGCCTCTCCATATCTTCTTCCTTCATCATTCGAGCACCAACCAGTGATTGCAACTAACATAGGAATCAAAAATGAATCATATCACATCCATATATCAATCAAATATTCACAAGGTATCAATCAAATATTCATACGGATGTTTGTGGGAAAGTAATAATCTACAGATAATTGTGTACAACTTCCTACAAATATCAGTCAATTTTTCACATTCCTTAATGCACACTAATATCAATGTATATTAACAACAATAATACATACTTATATCCGTATGAGATGCAAACATGTCATATCCATATATGTCAATTAAATATTCACACGGATATATGTCAGAAAGTAGCAGTTGCTATAGATAACTGTGTAAAACTTCTTACAAATGTCAATAGCTATTTCACATTCACACAAACAACGGTGTGAAAGTCATTGTAACATATATCTCTATGAATTAAAACTCATTTTGAAAATAATAAATTTGTTAATCTTTATGGGTATATGTGTATAAATGCTTTACACAAATATCAGTATAAACAAAATACTCAATACATACAGACATCTGTGAAAAAATATAAACACACCAATTTGAGTGAGTAAATGTGTATGTATTTTCTTGTGTGGGACCCAGTCATTTAGTTCTCACAGATGTCTGTATCTACAAGTTAAAATCCATTGATTTTTTATCAGTGTGAGAGTCAGTGTATTTAAAATCTGTGTGTGTTGCTCTTTTTGCTAGTAGTGTGTGTGGATCTGACTACACCTATAAGAATTGGATTTGTGTAGTTTCCTACTTATTGTAGCCTACAAAAAAAGTTAAAGCTTACCGCTCTATAAACCCTAGATTTTATAAACCAAGCGAAGCTAACCCTTGGTTAACCATGAACCAAAATAATCACTTATGAGATCGCAATAGCCTTGAACATGATAAGACTAGGGTTAATTAGATACCCGTAAATAGGGGCATAGCTATCTAGAGAGCAAATGAGATCTCTAGATTTGGTGAGAATTTCTTGTGAGAGATTCTTGTATTCTTCTTTTTTCTATTGTGAAACCCAAGTAACTCAAGGACGTAGGAAAATTTGTTAAACCTCATTAAAAAGTTCTTGTGTTTGTGTCAATTGTTCTATATTGTTTTGCACTTGACTGCTTCCATAAGACAGAGATTCTTGTATTCTTCCTTTTCTATTGTGAAACCCAAGCAACTCAAGGACATAGGAAAATTTGCTAAACCTCATTAAAAGGTTCTTGTGTTTGTGTCTATTTATTCAATTGTTTTATATTGTTTTGCACTTGATTGTTTCCATAAGACAGAGATTCTAGGTCGAATTTCTAACTAATTTGTATTAGGGCTTAGGCTCTAGAGTGGAATAATGAGCATAGACGGCTTTGAGAAGAAAGTCAACAAGTTCGACAACAATAATTTTGCTCTATGAAAATTCGATGTCAATTAAGGATGACTACCTGAATATGAAAAAACTTGCAAAGACTTGATCAAGCCCCCAAAAGACATGAAAGGGGAAGAGTTTATTGAGATGGATTAGAACCGTTCGAATATCGCTTTGAATGAAGTACGGCGATGATTAAGGATACCATATTAAAGGGGGATGATGGAAGTTTGTTGGTAATGTATAAGAAGTCAAATGTCGTTCAACAATTGTACTCGATGAGACGATTGTTCACAATGAAATTGGGAATAGTACATCTATTGGGCAAGCAACTAGCGTATGTACATATTAAATTAGATTAATTTCAATTTACCTCCATGAGGTTTGGGGGTGTCATCATTTCAACCCCCTGAACCTTCCAATTTTTGTCTTCCGTGCCCAATGTCTCATTTTCAGTCCAAATTGGACGTTAAGTCTGATAATAGAGCCCACTTTAAGGGCTAAAATGGTCATTTCAAGAAGAAAAAAATGATTAATTTCAGTTTACCCCCATGAGGTTTGGGGGTGTCATCATTTCACTTCCTCCCCTCCCCCGACTCTCAATTTCACTTTTTTACCCGGGTTTCTCCCTTCTCTCTATGCGTTAAATCCATCTCTCTATCACAACGCCAATGTTTCGTCCCGTCCTCCCCGACGTCCCTATGGTACGGGTTTGGCTGATTGTTGATCGTGGAAAAAGAATCGAAGCCTGGCGGCATTGGGATATAACATCGGATTTGGACGAAGAAATGACCATTTCGGCCCTGGGGCCCACTTTGAGGGCTAAAATGGTCATTTTATGACCCAAAAAAGGAAAAAAAAAAAAACTCTTTTTTGCTTCCTCTCTTTTTCACTTTCGGGGGTTTCTCCCTTCTCTCTCTGCGTTAAATCTATCTCTCTATCACAGTGCCAGATGTTTCATCCCGTCCTCCCCGGCGTCCCTATGGTACGGGTTTGGGATTTGGGATTTAACGTCTGATTTGGACGAAGAAATGACCATTTTAGCCTTGAGGCCCACTTTAAGGGCTAAAATGGTCATTTTATGACAAAAGAAAGCAAAAAAAAAAAAAAAAAAACTTTTTTGCTTCCTTTCTTTTTCACTTTCAGGGGTTTCTCCCTTCTCTCTCTGCGTTAAATCCATCTCTCTGTCACAATCCAAATGTTTCGTCCCGTCCTCCCTGACGTTCCTATGGTACGGGTTTGGGATTTAACGTTGGATTTGGACGAAGAAATCACCATTTTAGCCCTCAACGTTTGGATTTAACGTCCAATTTGGAAGGAATATCAGAGATTGGGCATGGAAGACAAAAATTGGAAAGCTTAGGGGGTAAAAATGTGAAATTGAGAGTCGGGGGTGGGGGGGGGGGTGAAATGATGACATCCTCAAACCTCATAGGGGTAAACTGAAAGTAATCATTTTTTTTGTCTTGAAATTACTATTTTAGCCCTCAAAGTGGGCCCCATTATCGGACTTAACGTCTAATTTGAACGGAAAATGAGACATTGGACACGGAAGATAAAAATTGGAAAGTTTAGGGAGTAAAAAAGTGAAATTGAGAGTCCGGGGGAGGGGGGTGAAATGATGACACCCCAAACGTCAGGGGGGTAACTGAAATTAATCCTATAAAATTCGATGACCACATCAAAGCGCTGGTGTTGTTGACTTGCTTTTAGATTAAGATGTGATTGTGAACTCAATTATAGTAGAGCTGGGACTATGAAGAATTAGAAGGTTAATGATGTGCGTGAACCTCTTCTGAATGAAGAGACGCGAAAGAATAACCCTGAAGATCTTTCAAATTTTGCACTCTTTATGGAGAATAGAGGTAGAACATTCAACAAGAACTCAAACAAAAATCATGGAATGTCCAAGTTTAGGCACTAGGTAAAGATAAAAGCATGTCCAAGTTAGGAAAGTAGTTTGATGGGTGTTAGTGTTATGGGAAGCCTGAACATATGAAAAGAGATTGTAAACAGTGGAGTGATGCAATGCAGATGGCAAACACAATAATTGGTATCAGAGCCAAATGTTCGTTGTGACATCTCATCATTGCATGTAAGGCTATCACTCGGTCGGTTCGAATCGGTTATAGGTATTACCAACTTCAAAACCAAAGCTTTCGGTTTCAAAATTGAGCTACCAATTACCAACCAATATTTTCGGTTGTTAATCATATCTACCAAATTTATGTATGTTTTCGGTATTACCAACTTTAGAACAACTAATTCTTTGCAATATAAATTAGAATAAACAATATTAGGTTTTTCATTTTTATAGTCGGATACTTTATATTCATTTACTTATTATAGCTTTCTTTTGTACATATGAGATCAAGTTTTAGCCATTTTCAATAAAACTGGGTTATTTAACCATATTTGACCAAGTTACTTAAAATACATGTATTGTTAATGTAGTATATGTAGTAATGTTCATACTATTTTTTATGTTTACTTCTTAGTATATATGTATGTGTATTGAAAATTATAGTATATAAAGCTAATATCTAGATAATCGGTAGATTCGGTATTTACGAAAACCAACCAACTTTTCGGTAATTTTTGATTTCGGCCTTATCGGTTTCGATTACCAAAAAGTCGGTTTACCAAACCTAAAACATCGGTTGGTATTCGGTCGGTTTAGTAATTACCAAACTAAGTGACAGCCCTAATTGTATGTTAAAAATTCAACGTAGAATCTCTCTTGTGGAAGCAGTCAAGTGTAAAACATAATCAGATAACAATTGAGTAAATTAACACAAACACAAGAGCTTGTTAACGAGGTTCATCAAAGTTTTCCTACATCTCCAGGTTGCTTGGGTTACACTATAGAAAAAGAAGAATATAAGAACCTCTCACAAGAAATTCTCATCAACTCTCGCTAGATCTCAATTGCTCTCTCTGTTAAATGATTCGGAGATCATCTACTGCAACACCTTATGTCCCTATCTTGATCGTATAAGTCATTGGAACTTTTTTCTACTAAAATAAAAACCATTACTAAGTAGGAATGTATAATCCAGAACAAGTAGGAAAACTAAGTCAACTCCTTCTGCCCTAGCAGCACTCGGCCACCACAAAGAAAATATTGTAATAGGCAATAGGCGACGTCGTCCTTGTGCTTAATAGCAGCATGATCCACCATTAAGATTTTCATGAAGAGAAACGAGAGAAAGCAAGACATATCAATCCACAAACTATTTAATAGTTTGTAGCCATTGTTATGTGCTCGTCTGTCTTTACGATCGACTTTTTTTATGTGTATTGTTTTCCATCTGTTTGTCTGTTTTATTACGATTCTTCTGGTTTTTCTTCTTCATCTATGATACAATTTTATAATCATTTCCATATTTCTCAATCTCTTCTTTATTCGTTCCACACGTTCTTTTGATTTTCTTTCTTTCCTTAATCTTTTCCTTGTCTGATTCACAACCCATATTTTTGATTTTTCACCGACTTTGCCGATTTATATTTGTCTTCAATCACTGTCAATCATAGCAGCTTCCCGCAATTTATCAATAATCGATCGGTTCGATGTTTGTTGTATCTCTATCTTTATGTTCTCTAGTTCGATTTTGGTGGTTACAGTCGGAGGGACGAGGTCGGTGAGTCTCTGTGTTAGATTGATATGGGTAGATTGGAACTGTTGCCTGTTGTGTTTTTCTCTCGATGGTGCTAATCGATTTGGTGGCTTTCATGCTTGGGTTGCTTGTCAGATTGGACCTTGGGTGCTTCTTGGTCCTTTTCCCTTCTGTGTTGTTGTTCGGTAGCCCGTATGGGCATCTACTGTAATCTTTGTAGCCCATATTGGACGTGTAATTATTTGGCAAAATAGTCAAATTATTCCTTGACTTTTTCTATAGATGTCCATTTAGCCCATGACATTTCAATTCTAACTGTTGCATATTTACAACCTACCTTTAACTTATAGACCTTCCATCCAATGACTCCGTTAACTTGGTTAGCACGCGAGGGTCATTTTCATCTTTTTAACGACCACATGAAGGTAAAGCTAATTTGATTCCATTAACTGGGTTATTATTTTGGTTTTTTTCCCCCTACCTCTCTTAGATGAGAAATCTCTTTTACTAATTTGTATATATCTTCATGGCTCATGCAAGACAATCTAATGATGGACGAACATCCTTGAACGATCAATATGGCTGCTAAATATAAATGCAATTTTTTTGGGGGCCTATAATGTAGAGATCATGTTGGAAGTGTTGTTAGGCCGCTTGCATATCAAATGAGTTTTATTTTTACTACCTAGTTTAAATACTCGATTATCAAATGATAAATGGAGGTACGGTTCGATAATACCTGGTGGGCGACACAACAAAACCTTCTTGTTAAGCACTGATGTTTTTCTTTTGGTTAGGATCGATGTAAAACTTAGTGTATATAGATGAAGACAAAGAGATGCTTAGAACTATTGTTCTAAACTCATCTTCGTCTTTTAAACTACATGTGACGAAGATGCATTCACGTGCTAACCAAGTTAATAGAGAAATTGGTTGGAAAATCTAAAAGTTAACAATAATGTATAAACCGGAAATAATTAGAAAAGTGAGGGTATAAATAATTAAAATTGAAATGTCATGAGGTAAATTGACAGCCATGGGAAAAGATAGAGGTAATTTGGCTATGGGTATGATTATTTCCATCCTACCATTTTCTTAGTTCACCCTACAAACATTTCAATTATTAAAAGACCATATTACCCAACTGCAAAATGATTAATTTTTTTTTTTGAATAGAGTGCAAAATGACTAATAAATATACTAATTTTATGAAACCTAAATCTGGAAGGAAAATTAAATGCATAACTAATTAATTAAATACAAAGACTACTTAATTTTTCATTGAATAACGTTAATCTTTATCTTCTCCAACCAAATTTGAATTTATTAATTTTTTTTTATAACTTTTTGTTGCCTCCTCAATGTAATTTGTGATTCAATTTACAAAACTATTAGTGCTAACTTCATCATCTTTATAATACCCTTTGTAAAAAAAATAAAAAAAAATTCTTTTTCATTGCTCAAAGTTGTTAACTTACTAATATTTTAGCATGGATTAAATTAGATGAACATCAAAAGTTTGAAACTAAAAGAAAAAAGAATTAAGAAAATGGAAATAAATCAAATATGATTTTATTAGGAAACTTTAATAATTGGTATGAATTAAATGAGAGATTTTCATTAAAAAAATATTATTTAATTGGATGTGTCATATAGAGATATTTCTGGAAAGACAAATGTGTTAGATAAGTAGATATAATAATAGAAATTAAAATGTAGGGTGTAATAAGTAAGTATGGTGAACAAAGAATATAGTAGAGTGGCAATAGCCGCACCCTTTGGTTATTATGCCTAATTATTTTGTTCTTTTAAATAGATGTTTGTTATCTATTAAAAAAAAAAGGGTTTGTTATTCCAAAAAAAAAAAAATGGAGTGAAATTCACACTTCCCATTTTACAATTAACACTCCATGTTTTATTTTCTGGTATCTTAAATTTTTTGTTTTTGTAAAGACAAAAATTAGAAGTGTGAATGTCATTTTAAAGAGGAAAGAATGAGTATGAATTGCAAATTTGAGAGTGTTAATTTCATTCTAACAAAAAAAGGGGTTAAAATTAAATAATTTCGGATTTACTCTTTGCATAATCGAAACATTAGAATCATATTGAAATTACTTCCCACCTAGTTCCCATCCTATGAGCAATGTAATTATAAGAGTCATTTATTATTATTGGGTATGTAATTCACCAAAGCCGTTTCCCAAACCAAACATGACAAAAGTCTAATGTCTTTCATTTTTTCTTTTACTATTTCGTTAAGATATCTTAATTGAAATCAAGTAACCATTTATCAGTCTTAACAATCATCAAAATTACTTTCATTCAAAGTCGCTTAGTAGCTATTTCCTTATGCTTTAAGATCAAACTAGACTAAAATCCAAAGCTTTCCTTGATCATGTTAAAGCCTCATATAGCAACCTTAACCCACATCGATTAAACCCTAACCACGCAACAATCCAGTATTTACTACTCTGGCATGTCAGAGAGTCAAAGTTCGTCACATTGTACTTGTCCGAGGATCGATTCAGTCAACCACCCCACTCATCCGTCGCCACGTAAGCGAGTACAGCTTAAAGGTATACAACACATTACACCATACACTTTCTCTTTCCATCTTCAAATATTAATCACAGGTAAGAGTTATCGACTAGTCCGCGCACACTGATCTCTCTCTCTCTCTCTCTCTCTCTCTCTCTCTCTCTCTAGCAACTTCAGTTCTCTTCGTCATCTATCAATGGCGTCCGTACTCAATACGGTGCCGTCCGCTAGATTTTCGAATCCTAACGCCAACCGAGTTCGTACTCACTCCGTTTTGGCGCCGATTTCCGTTTCGTTTTCCAGTGAGTTTCTCTCTCTCTCACTCACTCCTTTACTGCTCCGTTTGTTCTGCTCAATAAAATTTCAAGTTCCAGAAAGCAGTGTTTGAAATAGAGAAGCATCATGCTTAATCTTTTGAATCTTAGTTAGTTTTCAGTGCGATTTAGCAATTGACTTTGATATCATCTATTTGTCGTTACGCTGAAAAGAGTTGGTGAATTTTTCAGGGAGGAGATTTACAGTTAGGGCTGCAGAGACTGATACGAATGAAGGTGTATTATCATACTGAGCTTCTATCTATTTTTATTTTGTTTATTTATTTTTAAATTTGATAAAATGGAGGTGGATTGTAGTGAAAGGTTTTGGGGATTTATAAGGTTGCTATGTGTGTTGTTTTCAGGAGTTAAATCTCAGGCGGCACCGGATAAGGCACCGGCGAGCGGTGGTTCGAGCTTTAATCAGCTTCTTGGAATCAAAGGAGCTTCTCAAGAAACTGTAAGTTATCAATGCTGACTGGTTAGGTAACTTTTATATGAAAGCTATAAGCAGAAGTTTCGTTGAGCTGGAAATGATTCAACTGTATTGATATTTTGCGCAATGGCAACTGTTTTGATGGAAATTATAATCTGAGGATTTGTTGAAATGCTTCTTGAAGTGGATATTAAGTTAGTTGTATGGGATGAGAGTTGACTTGAGACTCTGATTTTCGCTGTGCAGAATAAATGGAAGATTCGTCTTCAGCTGACCAAGCCTGTTACTTGGCCTCCTTTGGTATGGGGAGTAGTTTGCGGAGCTGCTGCCTCTGGTACGCTCTTTGCATGTTCCTGAGGGCCTTTCATTTAATAATTTCTAGCTATCTTATAATGTTGGTTTCACGAGTGGCAATTGTCTATCTAGCTACTGAAGTCTTGTACAAACAACTTCCCATGCAAAACAGTATTCCTGTCTCCCAACTGTTCAATTAGTCTTTCCAAATCTTTCGAGTTTTTTGCAGTAATAGTGCCACATTACAGGTGCATATGCTGTTAATCCTTAATATACCATTCACTCACTGACTCACATTGATGAAATTGTCTTTGGTTTGGTCAGATAACACTTAACATATTTTACGGACCACAACTTTAAGGTTAATCTGTTCATTCTTAAAGACCACACCTGCCAGAATACTTTTTTTTTCCTACTTAATGTGGTCATTTATTTGGATTTCTGGATCCCTTGACATTAACGATGAGAACTGCCACTTCAAAATAATTAGTCAGAGCATCTATGCTAGTATATGGTGTGTGAGTGATTAAATACTTTTATAGGGTGCCATCTATTATTTACTGAAAGAAGTAATGATGGAATTCTAGTAATACTTCCAACATTTCTTCCCTTGGTCCATAAATAATGTTTGAGGCCGTTTTTCCATGTTGCAGGAAATTTTCATTGGAATTTGGAGGATGTTGCCAAAGCTATACTTTGTATGTCAATGTCTGGCCCTTTTCTCACTGGCTACACACAGGTACACTGTCTAGAGGTGAAAAGTTTAAGTTTTGCTTCTGATTGATTGAGATTCATACTCTAATAACTCCCTGGTCATTTCTTTAGACACTAAATGATTGGTATGACCGAGAGATTGATGCAATCAATGAGCCATATCGTCCAATTCCCTCGGGGGCAATATCTGAGAATGAGGTAACGATGTAACTCACTGAACTATGTATGGATAACCAAGGCAGTGACTGAATTTTCTTATCTTGTTCTTTCTTGTTTTTTCCTTCCTGAATTCCCTCAGGTTATTACTCAAATCTGGGTACTGCTTTTAGGAGGTCTTGTCTCGGCTGGTATATTGGATGTGTGGGTAAGTAATGTAAATGGTGGACTGGCTCTTGTTTACCCTTGTAAATATATTTGGATGGATTTCGATCATGAAATGGTCTCCTTTTTAGGCAGGACATGATTTCCCAATAGTCTTTTACCTTGCTCTGGGTGGATCCTTGCTATCGTACATTTACTCTGCTCCACCTCTAAAGGTACTGCTTTCTTTTACTTCTTTTCTTTCTTTCCTGCATTTAATTACCAAAGTGCTTTGATGTTCGAGAAGAAACTTTGCTTAAGCCCTCACAAAGCTTCCTGATCTGTTGCAGCTTAAACAAAATGGATGGATTGGAAATTTTGCGCTTGGAGCAAGTTATATCGGTTTGCCATGGTATCATATCCTATACATAGTATTCTTTAGTAACTAATTAGAATTAACATGATTCATACAGATGTTAGTGGTGATTTGTTTGGAGGTCCTTTTGTAAATAGGATTGCCAAAATGATTAGCATTTCCTATATTTTGCTTGATATTTATAAAATAATCAGTCACCCAAGAAATTGAATTGGATAGTTATCATCCCTGTTCATGCAATGGATAGGAATCCTTGAAGGGACGCCTATTAGTCCCTGTAACTTTTACTGGTGTAATAGTCCCAGTTTTCTTGATAATCATGAATTATTACCATTATATTCTTTTAATTTGGTTAACTGGTAGAAGCTGGTTTGGACATCTACTGTGTTTGGTGACAAATTTTGTTTCAATCCCCTGTTGATAGGTGGGCTGGTCAAGCATTATTTGGAACCCTTACACCTGACATAGTTGTCCTCACACTCCTGTACAGCATTGCCGGAGTATGTTACCGAAAGAAGTATATTAACATGTGCTTACAATTACATAATCTGATCCAACTAACATCATATATTTCTTGTTGGGAATATTTCAGTTGGGGATTGCTATTGTAAATGACTTCAAAAGTGTTGAAGGAGATAGAGCACTGGGACTTCAGGTCTGTTATATTCTATATTACAGTACTGTAAACAACTTAGATGCCGGATGATGTGACATTACATGTGGTGATGCTGTTTGCAGTCACTCCCTGTAGCTTTTGGTTCTGAAACTGCAAAATGGATTTGCGTGGGTGCCATCGACATAACTCAGCTATCGATTGCTGGTATGTCGTATTGATTTGTAAAGAGACTAGAAATGTTGAAGTTAGTTTTTGTGATTCTTGGACTTGTGTATTATTTTGTTTTAGGATAACTTGTTATCCCTTGATGGTTTGCATAGTTAATTTTATGAGTCTGCCTCATTGGGCCATCTGTTGATGATTGCAGGTTATCTACTAGGGGCTGGTAAACCATACTATGCGTTAGCTCTAGTTGCTTTGATAGCTCCCCAAGTCTTTTTCCAGGTAAATCATAGAAAGAAAAAATGTTGATTCAATCAAATGAGAAAGGTGTAATGCCAATTTTATTTAAACTTGCTTTTTAAAGGTATGTATCATGATCTTAGTCTAGAATGGTAGATATTGATGATCAATAGTTTTAGCTACCATTCTGTTTAACTGCTTGCTTGTAACAAATTTTATACTCTGCAGTTCAAGTATTTTCTCAAAGACCCTGTCAAGTATGATGTTAAATATCAGGTACTCTTTCATTTCCCTCTTCCACAGATTTATGAATATAAAATAATAAATTTGATTTACTTATTCATAGCACTTCGGTTAACAAGGTTTTGTGCTAATGACATCAATACGGGGATTACATTATTCCCAAACGATGGGTTTCACTTGCTTAATCAAAATGCTCGTTTTTCTATAGATACCTTTTGTGTTCCATACTAAATGTTCCTTTCATAGTCCAACAGATTATTTTGAATCTAAACGTAAATTTAAACTCGGCTTTCAGAACATTATAGCGCTAAGAAGATGGACCAGACCTATAACATGTGCCCTGCAGCCCCTTCTCATGATATGAGCTTCTATAGATCACACTGGCTTTCTCAGAGTGGTCTTATTTAACATAATGTGGCCCCATTTTGATATCACTCTCCACAATTTCATCTGCTGTTTGTATATTTCAGGCCAGTGCGCAGCCATTTCTTGTACTTGGTCTTCTGGTAACAGCTTTAGCAACCAGTCATTGATATTTCAAACAGACATGGTGCGTTGGAAAGAGATAAAGAGAAAAGAAAGTAAACAACCCACCACCAAATGCAAAACTCTGCAGTCGGATAGAACAGCTAGTGCTCAAGTATGTCTTGCCTTGTTGAAAGGAAGTTTTGCGTTAAAGCAATATATTTTTCCGCTAGTTTTTTTCTTTACTTAGTGTCACAATAGGAAGTTTTTGTTGTATATATGTTACTTGTGAGTTCAATCAACTAAAAACCATTGCGAAAGCAGAAACCTGTTACATCTCCCAATTACTCGCCTCCTTTATTCTAATAAAGTGCTCCTCGCTCGACTTTGTTTCACTGGAACGACGGTTTACATTTACCATGGTTTTCCAGTATTCACTTTCTGTACTAAAGGAGCTATAACTGTTCTGTTCTTCCGACATGAAACAAAGTTGATAGTAGAATTGGAAGCGAAACTTCCACAGATTTGGATGAGTTGATTAATCGGAGTGCAGAAAATGAATTTCTTTACTGTACTCGTATAGGTCTGAGATACTCGGTCCCTCGGGAATTTAACAATTTTAATGTTAACAAGAAAGTAAGGAGAAAGGCATTCACTGGGGAACTTAGAAGGATGTTTAAAGAAAGTCAACTCTCGAAATAAAAACCCAACTTGGAACAAGAAGTCACCCACAAATTAAGAAGAAGAAAGGCATTCACTGGGGAACTTGGAGGGATGTTTAAACAAAGTCAACACTCGAAATAAAAACCCACGAAATAAAAACCCAACTTGGAACAAGAAGTCACCCACAAATTAAGAAGAAGAAAGGCATTCACTGGGGAACTTGGAGGGATGTTTAAACAAAGTCAACACTCGAAATAAAAACCCACGAAATAAAAACCCAACTTGGAACAAGAAGTCACCCACAAATTAAGAAGAAGAAAGGCATTCACTGGGGAACTTGGAGGGATGTTTAAACAAAGTCAACACTCGAAATAAAAACCCACGAAATAAAAACCCAACTTGCAACAAAGTCACCCACGCAGGTGCTTCTCTTCAGACTAAGACACATCTACATCTACATACTTGAACAAGAAGCACGAACAGAAGCACCACGTACCCCCTTCCTACGAAGACACTTGGAACCATTTCGACAACTCTACGTTACAGAACACGCAGAAAAGAAAACACAAAACAAAAGCCTAGTCAGAAGTCGCCCGAGCTTTGAACACACATCAAGGAGTCCTAGTTTTGTACTTGGACTCGTCAATTGGGATCCCTTCCTCAGCAGCACGCTCTCCTCCAGACTTGTCCTTGGTGCTCAGGCCTCCTTTCTTCCCCATCTCATGATACCCTTCATGACCTATCTGCTCCTTCCTGGTCTCGCCTCCGCGCTGACCAATCTCCTGGTACCCTTCATGTCCTAGCTGCTCCTTCCTGGTCTCGCCTCCACGCTGGCGCCCTTAACCACCACCATCACATAAACACAACATTATCCCAAATCAGAGCTCATTTCCATGAAAATTCACAAACAGAAAACAAACACATAGTGAAATGTTATATTGTACCTTCAGCCAGGTGTTCTTGAGCTTCAAGGCTCTTGCCACCAGTTCCACCAGGAACAACAGTCTCTCCCTGCCTTGCTTTCGCGTCCAGCTCTTGTCTCTTCTGTGGATCCCTTCTTTCCTGCTCCGATGCCATTCTCTCACTCACTCTTTTCGAACTTGCTAAGCTACTTCTCACTTCTCACAAACACTGCTTGCTTTCTAAGTACTTCACGTGGAAGATAAGCTGTTTCTGCCACTTCACATGCATGCCTTTATATAGAGCTGTATTACTACTGTTACTATGGAGAGTGAGGGCATGCAGTCATGCAGAGATAGGAAAACTTGACACGTAGTAGGGTAGACGCGGCTGATGGGGAGGTGTTGAGCTATGCCTCAGCGCCACGCAGGTGCTTTGTCAGTCGAGTGATGCAGCAAGCATGACACGAGTCCATAGGCCATAGCTATTTGGTGACGCAGTGTTTGCTTTTGGTTCTAACCGCACGGTCGCCGAGGCATAGAGATGAAGATCAGCGCGTACTATTTCACAAAGGGGGTTTGGGGATCGGTTTGAGGGATTGTGACGGTCTATCTCGTTCTGTTGATAGAGGCACATCTCAGAATCTCACCGCCATAATTTACTGATCACCAACATTTTTTCGGTGAAAAATTTTGCTCAAACTCAAATTCATCAATAAATTTTGCTTGTTAAATTTTGTTTCGTTATAATATTGTTGCTTTTAACATGTTGATCACCATTTTTTTAATTAATATTAGGAGATGAAACCGTACCCCTAACTTAAATTAACTCTGCTCTAATTACCAACCCCTCCTAATGACTTAGACTAATTGAAGGTCAAATGATGTACAAAACAAAGCTTCCATATGCGGTAGACATGTTTTACAGAATAACTTTGCCACAAAATTTACTCGTGAACAGGCCAGTTTTGGGAACTCAGAGGCTTAGTGCGAAATTCTTCAATATGTTCATTACATAATGACTTAAAATAAAAGAATACAACTTAATATAATAAAATTAATTTTATGATATGATCATCCAACAATGTAAAATTATCCTCACACAATTTATCAAGATAATTTAGATAATTTTAAATAATGCTGAACATGAGACTATCTCCTACTATATACATTTATAACAATAACAAATGTCACAATCTATATTCAACAGCAAAATCAATTTCAAGAATTAGATGCCTAAAAAAAACAAGTACAAGAATAATCTATCCGACTCAAAGACAAGGAAGAAGAGACAGAAACCTAAACCGAGCAGACTACATAAAACCTCTGCATATATTTTTGCAAACAAATATTGCACAAATTAATATTATAACTATGATGATACATTATACATATATACCTATTTAAAACTCGAGACCGCACCACTGAATATACTCGAGACCTCTTCGTGAATAAAGTTGAATGCGCAGAAATCTTGTGTGACCGCACCACTTAACATGCTCGGTGCCTATTCGGGAATAACATTAATTGTCAATTATGTATCGTTATAACTTATTAGCCATTTACCTCTTGGTTTCAAGAGTAACATTTGAGACTACAGCATCTAATCAAACAATTATCACATTTTTCATAGAACTTAAATTTCACGTTCGGTAAGTGTATAATGGTCAATCTGATAATAAATTTTGTGGAAGTCCATCCAAACGCATCAATGCGCATGCATTTTAGTAAATGAGTTGTTTCGGAGAAGTTATTTCATCGCAGACCCAATTTCTTGAAGGCTGACAAAGGGTAAATGGCTTGAATTTCATGATTAGTATCGCTTCATTATTACCTTCTAATGTCCACTACCTCAGTGCCTTTCAAGAATGTAGGCATTGGTCAGACTTGTTCGGTCGGTGTTCTAATTTATCGGGGTATATATACTAGAGAAGAACAAGAGCTGATTAGAAGAACTGGAGGATAGTAATGAAAACCAACTCAACAGTAATACACGAGCCTAAACTTTCATACAAAGAGAAATAACAGTCGGACTACGGCCTGACCATTTTCCTCTAAAAGGAGGCTACAACAACCAACTTGGACGCAACAAAAGAAGACCTACAAACCAAAAAAGAAGTACATTGGACTTATTCCTAATAATACAAACACTACATAGCCAGATTTAGAAAAGCCAAGGTAGATCTTGAGTTTAGAAGTCCCTCATCATTTCGATCAGCGACTCTTAGTATACTTGGACTCGTCAATAGGAATGCCTTCCTCAGCAGCACGCTCTCCACCGGACTTGTCCTTGGTGCTCAATCCGCCCTTTTTGCCCATCTCATGATACCCTTCATTACCTATCTGCTCCCTCCTGGTCTCCCCTCCCTTGTGTCGCCCTAATCCATTGCCATGCAATAAGCACACACACCATTAGCTCAGCTAATTAAACAAACATGACATGTATAACATAGCGAAAATGGGCACAACCAACATAGATTTACATGCTAGTACCTTCAGCAAGATGCTCCTGAGCCTCAAGACTTTTGCCACCAGTTCCTCCTGGAACAACAGTCTCCCCTTGCCTTGCCTTGGCGTCCAGCTCTGCCCTTCTCTGGGGATCCTTTCTCTCTTGCTCTGAGGCCATGACTTCACAGTCTCACTCCTTGATCTGTTAGTAAAATATTCACAAGCACTTGGATAGGTATTTGTCGACTTCAGTTGGCGGTGAGTCGAACGTTGAGGAAATGCCGAGTTTAAATAGAGGAGGCTTACTTTCGGTGAGTGAAGAGGCAAAGAAAGGAATAACAGACACGTACTAGGTAAACGCGGATGATGGGGAGATGTAGGACTATTTCTTCACGACACGTAGGTGCTATGAACAGTTAATAATATGCAGTAAGAATGGCACGTACGAGTTCAAAAGCTTTGTGGTCACTGATTGTTTTAGCCACCGCACCGTTTCACGAGTGAGAGCAGTCTCTATTATCTCAAAAGGTTTCTTCACACCGAAGAAAAAGAAGAGGTTTGTGTGACAGTGAAATATTGCCAATTGCTCTTACATTAACTTTCGATCTGCCACCAGCAATGACTATTCAGCTATTTCCGTCTGTGCTTTTGAAAGCTGATCCTATTATTTTCACTCTCTCTTTTCTTAGTGCATGCATGCAGCATTCCTAAGCTACGGTCTGGTTGTAAAGACCCACGGTTGCCTTACCTATATGTGTTACGACTTACGATCCATCCATTCTCTATGTAAAAATGGAACTGGCCGCCAAGCTCTGTAGATGAATTATACGTGACCATAAGTAATAAAGGATAAAATCTGGAAAATAAATTTTATTTTCAAAAATGCGGTTAAATTGTTAAATCGGCGTAAGCGGGGTGTCTATTTGGTCTAGAGATATAATAATATCTCATCATGACTGGTTTTTGTTTCTTTTGTTGGTTTGCTGTTCTTCAGTTTGTTAGGCAGATTTTATTTCTTCGGTTGTCTTGCTTCTTCAGCATGCAAGTTCCTTTCCTCTTTCTTTCACTAAAATTTCATTTGTCATTGAAAAGGGCAAAAAAAAAATAGGACAATTCTTAAGTTCACCCCTAGAATGAATGAGCATATTCATCTCGATTGTCGATTAACATATTTTTGCTTAATAAAATTATCATACAACTGTCAATATCTTAAAGTAGCATTTAAAGATCATCTCTATAAAAAATCAATCAAATCAGAAATCGTTTTAATTATTTAATTGAATCAAACAAATGGATGATTCTAACAACATTTACTACTATTATGATGAACAGTCCATGTATTTCATAGAAATGAATAACTAAAAGGTCTTCATTGGATTAATTTTTTATAGAACTAATCTTTGTATTACGTTATATAACATGAATGGTTAGATCAGAAAATTATAAAGTTATTATGCATTAATCGCAAGAGGAGTGAATATACTCATTCATCCAAGGGGTGAACCTAAGAATTATCTATATAAAAAAAAAAAAAGTTTAAGGGTACGTACTCTAGATCATCGTCAATCAGTTGCACATTTGACAGTAGCAATATCTTCGCAGTCCCAGTTGCTAGCTCTGATACAGATATCACCATTATTGCAATTCATTTATGAAAATACGTAACAATTATCTTCGAGTAGCTAGCCCTTGCTTCATGTGTGGTGGATCTTTCTAATTATTCTTTATTTGTTATTTATTTCTAGCACTCTCTGGAATCCGAAATTGGGTAATTGTAATTAAATCAAGTTCCGTTTCAGCTTCCATACTTCTCAAGTGTTTGCACTCTTAAGGAAGTATATGTTGTTGTCATATTTATATATTTTTTGCTACTTTGCAAAGGATGATAAGAGGGGATTTGAAATTTTGAAGTTGGGAATTAAGTTACATGTCACTGGACAACCTTCATAACATCATCAGTACTCCATGCACTGCCATATTACCAGGTGCTTATTTGGGATGGGATATAGAAAAGAACATATATATTAAAGCAAAAAATAACCCGCTAAATGAGAAACCAGAGTTCTGATACCGGAAACAAGAACACAACTTGCATATAAAGAAAGACAAGGGCAGACCATTGCCATCCGCCCAGACCATCAGCCTCTAAACAAAGCTAGACAACTATTCCATATATAACAAGAAACAGCCTACAACGTACACATATACTACCCTGGACATCTAACTTCCATAACAAGAAACAACCTACAACGTACACATACACTACCCTAGACAACTAACTTCCATAACAAGAAACCAGAGTTCTGATACCGGAAACAAACACACAACTTGCATACAAAGAAAGACAAGGGCGGACCATCAGCCTCTAAACAAAGCTAGACAACTGACTTCCATAACAAGAAACAGCCTACAACGTATACTATCCTATACAACTAACTTCGATAACAAGAAACAACCTACAACGTACACATACTACCCTAGACAACTAACTTCCATAGCAACCAACAACCTACAACGTACACATATTAGTTCACAGAGGATACACTACTATTCCCAGTACAACTAGGTTTTAAGTTTATAGCACACAGAGATAATCCAGGTTCACTAGCTTAGAGTAGTTGCTGATCATTTCAGCGACGACCCTCGTCTTTTCTCCTCCTCGAGTGGATGCACCCAAATGCCATCCTCACGCGAGCATGCTCGTCCCCGGACTTGTCCTTGGTGCCCAGTCCACCCTTTTTACGTCCTTTAATAATCATGCAACCACACACTACGTTAAGTCACAGAAACATAACAAACCTATCGTGTGTGTGTAGACATACCCACTTGTATTTATACAAAATACGTACCTTCAGCAAGGTGGAGCTGAGCCTCAACGCTCTCAAATCCACGAGGAATAACTTCCTCTCCCCTCTTTGCTCGCTCATCAAGCTCAGCCATCTTCTTGGGATCCTTGAGGTCCTGCATTGTTGATGCCATGATATCTCACAGTTTGTTGCCTTGGTTTTCACTGAACTTTGGTTTGCATTTTTCAGCCCACTTTTGAGTTGGAACTGGGAGGAAATGCCTAACCTCCTCATACGGAGGAGGGCCAGGAAGTGGCTGACACGTAATGGGGTAAACGCGGATGATGGTGAGATGTACGGCTATGGTTAAATGAAACAGTTAATTATGTGCGGTAAGAATGGCACGAGTCCAAAGCTTTGTGGTGACTCACTAGCGACCACACCGTTAACACATGGCAGAAGAGATTATCTCCAATGGTATTGCCATCTACAGTAATTGATCGAATTGGTAAAGTAGTATTCATTTTCCTTGTGGCCTCCAGTCATTTAGGAAAGCCGTCAAAAGATTGGAACCCCTTAAACCACTCCTCAGATTATGAGCCCTGTGTTGAAAATTCGAAATATACATCCATAATATTTTATTACAATAAAGAATTAATGATCAATAAATTGTAGTGATCAGTTAAGAAGAAATATGAGAATATTATTATTCTAGGCGTGGAGGTGTGAGAGGACTAATAATATCCCGAGGTTGTTTCTCATTTTTCTTCTCATTTTATTAGAACTAGTATAACAGTACTGCGATTCGCATTGGATAGCTAGCGCCTGATAGTTAAATCTCTCATCACTATTCATTGATTCTTATTGGATAATCACTTCTTTAATTTTCAGAATCAAACCAAACATCAAATTCAAGATATAACATTTGCTTTACTTGCGAGATTGCTAGTTCACATTAATTGAATCCTAATACCGAATCCTTAATCAATAATAATCACCGAAGCACTTCAAATAGATGACAATCACTCAGCGGTTCGGAACTGCATTGTTTTTCGTATTCGGTGCAAGCCCATTAATTACTAAGGACACCAAATCTTTTCTATCGGTTATTTTAAACACCCAATATCCTTAATATTTCCGAGACCACATCAATCGAGCATCAATTTGCTTCGATACTGCGCTCATCCTCCTTGAAAATTCATAAGCTTCAAATTGAATGACAACCTCAACAATGCCTGCATGATCCAACCCCAAAATCAATGACATGCAAAGATTGAAATGAGTTTGAAGAACAACAGAAAGAGTTGGTGGGATATAAGCAGCTCCAATGTGAAAATTGCACATTTCTCTTGGAAATCCCTGAACTTATCTCGGTCACCTCCTGAAAATTTGATCAGATCGGATCCAAATTCCAAATTCCTCTTCCTCTTCCTCCCTTGTTCTCTTCTCTCTCTTTTTTCGTCTCCTCTTCTCCGTGTCGGCAAAAGACAGATTTTGGTCTCGGTCTCGTCTCTTTTCCTTCTCATACTTTGTGTAATTTATTTTGCTAATCAGGACAATTTAGAAAGTTAAAAAGTTCTATAAATATGAACAGTAAAATCATCCTCGCTTTATTAAAGTAGAGATAAAGAAAAAATACATCAATATAACCTACCCCCTCTGTCTCTCTCTGATTTCGATCCGTCAATTATGTTACTTATGTGATGGAACTCTTTTCTTCTTGCTAATTAAGCTATCTGCTATCTCCCGCCGTTAGCCCTCCATGATCGAAGTTGAAGCCCTGGAATCCGGCGATGAAGTTGAGGCCCTGGTGGAAATTGATCTTCCCAATGAAGGGTATCCCCATTTTTTGAGTGTGGAAAACCAAAATTATTGGCCAATTAGACTACCAAACCAGGCTTCTTGGCCTCGGATGCATCTTTATTGCTCCCAAGTAAGCTTCCGCCACAAAATGGTTCATTTCTTTTTCAATCGAAAAGAATTGAAGGATCACAATTATAAAAGAACCACACTCCCTTATGAAGCACCATGCACGAGGTGATTGAAGCCATCAAGTTAGGTTAATTAGCCTTAACTGACCAAAGCTAGCTAGTCCTTGTTTAGAAGCTATATCATAAAATTGTTTCTCTCTGTATTAATGAAGCGGAGTTGAAGTGATGTTTCTAAATAGCCTTGGTTAGGTAGTATCTCGACTACTTATTTCCATACAAATGGATACTAGATCGGACTATCGCCCGACTATTAGTTTCTAAATACAAACTACACTACTTCAGTACGTGGAAAACAAGCAACAACAACATGCACTAGCTAATACTAGAACCATATTATTCCTATTCCAAGTGAAACTAGATAGAGTGGCCAAGTTCAACGACTAAGTTGGTTCTTCATCAACCATAGATCACTTCAGCGACGTCCCTCTTTCTTTTCCTTATCCTCGAGCGGATTCAACGGAATACCTTCCTTGCGAGCACGCTCTTCTCCAGACTTGTCCGTGGTGCTCAGTCCACCCTTGCGTCTTCCTAATAATTCATTACCATGCAAGCACACACACCGCGTTACTTAATTAAACAAAGCAATAGAGCAAACATATATAACATTGAAGATTCATATGCATGTATATATACGTACCTTCAGCAAGGTGCTCTTGAGCCTCGAGGGTCTTCCCGCGAGTTCCACCAGGAATAACAGTCTCTCCCTTCCTTGCCCTCTCATCAAGCTCGGCCCTTTTCTGGGGGTCCTTGAGGTCCTGCGTTGATGATGCCATGATTTCTCAGAATCTCACTCCTTATTTCTAACAACGACTTCTCACAAACACTTGGTATTCACTTTTTAACTTATCTGACTGTGAGTTGAATTGGTAGGAATTGCCTGGTTTATGTAGAGGAGGGCTTGGAAGGTCAGTGAAGAGGCAAGGAAAGGAGGAGTTGACACGTAATATGGTAAATGCTGCTGACGAGAGAGGTAGGACTATGCTCTTAAAGACACGCAGGCGGCCTGATCAGTTCATGACATGCGGAGAGAATGGCACGAGTCCATAGCTTTGTGGTGACTCGATCTAAAACCGCACCGTTGCTTGTGAGAACAGAAGAGAGTATATCTCCAATATGATACTGCACCTTATGTTGAAGTAATTTAGGCATCCACTTCATGTATATTATATTATGATGAAGTAATAGAGTCAGGTATAATCTGATGTCATCAAAAAAAAAATTCAGGTATATATAATATGATGAATTCATTCAAAACCTGTTAGTGATGTTTGAGGGACCATTATTCTCAAATGTACGTATTCTAAATGTCGCGATCTTAGATTTTACTGGAAAACAGAACTGCATACCTATTTACCTATAGCTCGTCGGCTTTAGTCCTGACTTAGTTCACCAAACTTTGATAAAATTATTATTTGGGGCAGGATGGCCTACATAGATGCATTAATGGTCTTTAGGTACATCTTCCTTTCAGGCGATATTTTTGAAATTTCTGAATTTAGATGTTTGATTAACATCAGGTAATTAAATTGTTCTAAAAAATGATTCGTTAAATATGAAATTTAATAGCCTAGTAGTCGAAACGCAAGTCTTTCTTGGCATGTACGTACCAATTGTTGATTCCTGAATATACGGTGCTCAGCGCGCAACTCCTAATTTAATCAAGTGCCAATAGAAATCTGATAAAGGTACTTGACAATAACAAATTAAATCAGTAAATACCAGGTTAATTAGTTATGAAACGTACTCGAGTAGCTTTACGTTCAAATAGAGACGTACAACGCGCTCTGCGCTTCTGAAAAACAAACTGCACTACTTTCATTCCGCAACAAGCAACAACACCAGTACGCTAGGTAGCTAGCTACAGACCCGCGAAGGATACCTTACTGCTATTACACCTACTCGATCTAGTTTACGGCAGTCACTGATCGAAACCAAGTTACAAATAAGTTTATTTGGTCTTTCAAGCTTAAGGCTGGCGATCATTTCGGCGTGCGACTATTTGTTTTGTGTACGTCTATTGTAGTGCCTTCCTCATTGGCACGCTCTTCTCCGGACTCGTCTCTTGGGCCTATCACATCAACCTCCTTCCTAGCCCGCCCTCCCTTCTGCCCTCCCTTGTGCCGTCCTTCATTTCCATGCAAGCACACAAATACGTTAGCTAAACGAGTAGAAACTAACAAAAATAACATGGACAAGGGAAAGTTTAACCCACATATGTATGTGTGTGTGTCTATATATATATATATATATATATATATATATATATACCTTCAGCAAGATGCTCCTGAGCTTCGACGCTAAAACCACCAGATCCACCAGGAACTACAGTCTCTCCCCTCTTTGCTCTTTCTTCCAGTTCAGCCCTTTTCTGGGGATCCCTTCTCTCTTGTTCCGATGCCATGACTTCAGTGTCTCACTAGCTCCTTTTGTTCTCTTAAATAATTTTTCGAGGACACTATATGCACTACGAACTTAGTTTAATGGAGACTTGAGTTGGGGTGAATGCCTGCTTTATATGGAGGACCGGAGGAGGGGCTTGGAGGACAAGTGAACAGGCATATATAACGGAGTAGCTGACACGTAATAGGAATATGGATGTGGACGTTGGAGATAATGTAAAATAATACATTACTTCATCCACTTCTTCTACTCTCATTATTGTTTGGGAAAACATCACAAACAATGTATGAAGTATGGGTCATTCGATACTTTGGTGTATCAACTTTCATAACTATCAGAATAGTATATCAAGTTTGCTCAAATCTTTTATTTTGATGTACGCCGTTAAATTTTTCGTTATCTTTACAAAAAAAAAAAAAAAGACAAAGTTAAAGGAAAAATAACGAAATTTTTTTTTTTTTTTTTTTTGCAAAGATAACGGAAAATTTAACGGCGTACACTAAAATGAAAGATTAGAGCAAATTTGATATTACATTTTGATAGTTATCAAAGCTGGTACACCAAAGTGTCGAATGACCCATACTTCATACACTGTTTGTGAAAATAATCCTTATTGTTTGGAAAAATTTGAAGAACCGTACACAACATATGGGCCATTCTGAAGATCAGTACACCAGATTTCAAAGAAATCAGAAAGATACATGAAATTGCAATCCTGACTAACAATTGATACATTGTCGTTACATCATTCATTAGTCAGTGTGATTTTGATCGAATTTGTAAGGACAAATAGTGTCTTCAAGGATTGATAAAAAAACAAAAAAGTAAAATTGCATAAGAAGAAGAAGGAAGACGAAGGAGAAGGAAGAAGAACAAGAATGAAGCAGAAGGAGGAGCAAAAGAAAATCAGATTTGGGAGTCCAAATCAAACCTTGATATTGGGGAGGGAGGGAGGGATGAAGAAGAAGAAGAAGAAAAAAAAGAATGACGGAGAAGGAAGAAGAATAAGGAGGAGGAGAATAGATCACAGCCAAATCAAACCTTGATATCGAGGAAGAAGAAAGAGAATGGGTACCTAGATTTAGGTGTCCAAATCAGAGAGAGACAAAGAGAGATGAAAACTCAAAATTGTTATCTGAAAATTAATTGAGTTAAAGGCGTTATTGACGTTATGTGATAAAAGTGTATCAGATTTTGAAAGTCACATAGTGTTCTGATTTCTTTGAAACCTGATGTACTGATCTTCGGAGAGGCCAATATGTCATGTACAATTTTTATAATGTTTGCTTATTGTTCAAATTCACCGCTATTCCTTTTGTTAATTTTTGTTTTTCACTTATGTGTGTGTTTTGAATGTGACACAATAAAGATCCCAGAAACCAATCTGATCGACCTTTTCGTAATCCTGACAAAAATATACCAAACGAGTTGCAAATTTTTTTTGTTTTTTTCATAAGGCTTCTTAGGGCTTTGCTAGGTTTTCTTTTATTTTTTATTTAACGTTTTGCTACACTATTTGGGTTCTGGTGGCAGTTCAGGTTCCCTCTTTGTTGGTCTGGTTTCTTTTTGACGTTGCTTAATTCGGTGCGTGATACTCTTCTTGTATAATTGGTTTGACTCGGTTTTGATGGTGGTGGCAAAAGAATCTGGTCGGTTGGTATGGTTTTTGGTCTTGGCAGTCGACGACCACCTGTCGGGGTGGCGACTTCGGCGTTTCTAATAACTCGAAAAAAATTCTGAAGGATTCAAATAACATATCTTTAGATTCGAAAGATAAAGTTGCACAAATTTTAAGGACAAATATTTATATTTATTTTTAAAATTCACCAAAGACTGAAGACTTTCTTGTCATGTCTCATATGTGATATTTTCGTACTCCTCTGTATTAAATCAATTTTTTGCCAACCATCCTTGTCCTAAGAGGCTAAGACGTTCGATCTACACGCTGCTAATAAAACAAAGGCTTCCCTTCTATAAGGATTACTGTATGATTTCATCTCTAATTTGAAATCGACTCTACAATGCATTGATTGATAGGTAAAATTCTGCTCTCTTGCTTCGGAAATTATACTATGCTTCGGAAATTATACTATATACTAAGGGAGTATTTTCCTTATGAATAGTGAATTGGCGACTTTACCCCTGCTTCCTCTCTACTCTTACGAATAACCCACCTATCTAAGTTTTTTTTTTTGGAGAATAGGTATATTCTCAGAGTTACTAACTTACAGTTAAAAGTTATCTAAAAAAAAATGAGGAGAGATTTGTGTCTTCTGCGAGGGAGAGAGAGAGAGTGAAGGCCCAGAGAGAGGAAAGACAGTAGACGGGAAGAGGAAGAACAATTTGATACATCAAGTTGTGGTAATGACTTTTATTTCAGTTCTTGATTGAATTTGGAAGGTTGATTGGATGCATGGTGGTGAGAATTGGATTTTGGAATTTTTTTTTTTTCTATTTGAGTTGAACGATTTATGGGTTTTGAAGTAGTGGGTAGCTGAGATTTAAGAGCAATTAATTGCATTCAATCAAGCATGATTCGAGTTGTGTCATCCGAAATCGAAAAACCCAATCAAAAAGAGATGATTAAAGTCCATGAAACTTCAGTGCATACATTTAATAGTTTAAAGAGATGTACAAGTTCTTTGTCAAATCGAAAATACAACCTGGTGTGTTTAGATCAATTTGCATTTGGGTATTCAACAGATCATCATGTCGATTGGTTGACCTCTATGTAATTTTTCGGAATCACTATCATTCCCGAGGTATCAGGCAAGGTGTGTTACTGCATTCCTTTAATGGCCATATTTCTTTGTAAGTACTAACATTTACTCTATATCATTTTTCGTTTTCCTGAATGAATACTTTTCAATGTTTTGCATGAATTTACATGATTTGCTTGAGAAAATAAGAAGAAGAGGAGGAAAAGGGTTGATGCCTGTTTGTTCATTTAAGCATGGTATACTTCTTCATGATAGTGTCCTCTTTTAGTTTTCCATAATTTTTGCTTAATTGAAGTCTTCTGATACATGGAACTTGACAATTTTGTTCTTCTAAGTGCTTTTCGTAACTGGGCAATGGAGTGGTTGAATTAACTTTGAGCAATACAAGTTCTGCTATTTCTATCAAGTTAAAAGTTAAAACAACTATCTTTATGATCTTCACTAAGCCAAACTACTATTTTATAGTATCACAAATATATGAAGAGTAATTCCAGGTTAAGATGAAGTGGTCATCAAGTTCCCTTCTATAATTTCTGCAGATAAACTATGCAAATAAGTGTGGATATTTGGTTGTCAATTTTTAGTGTCTGTCTGCCTCACTTTCTTTGAATAATGTGAACTGTCCTCCATTTCTACAAGTTTAGTAACATCAAGCTTTTATGGTCTTTACCTTAACTTTATAAATGGGTTTCCTTTAATATTAAATTTCCTTCATTTTTCCTGCTTTGCTTCAATTGAAATTTGTTCTGGTTGCCCTTCTTTGCAGGTTTTATAGCTATTATTCCCGACTGAACTGATTTTTTTCTTACAACATCTGCCTTCAATGTTTGTGTATTTCGTTTTTTCCTTTTCTCTCCTCTTTTTGTTGGCTATTATTGATTTATTATAGCCTTTTTTTCAGCTTTTAAATATGTCAGTGAATAATTTTGTTTTGTATCACAATTGTTATGAACTTTAGAGTTGGCAGCTACTCTTATATATAGTATATCATCAAAACATAAATATTCGAAAACATTGACAGTGTAATTGCCTGATGCAGGCTAAGTTCTCTCTCCTGCGGCCCTGTGCAAAGCTAGCCTAAACTGCACTCACATCCAACTACTTTGCAAAGCTGTTTGAGGCTATATCAATACAGAGAGAAAATGAATGCATAATCCGGAGTGAATTACATAATTGTTCATGTCTTATTTGTGTACTTTTGATGTTTCTGAATCAGAAACAGAGCATATAAGTTTTGTATTAGCATTTCATATTTTGAATGCCTTCATTTTTAATTTTTTTTAAATTTTTTTTTATGTCAAACAATGGTTGCAACTTTGCATACTTTTGAACAATGTAAGTGGAGAACTACTGTCATGAAGATATTTTTTGTTCCCCATGGCAATCTTTTGTAATGAGATCATATTAACCATTTTTTGATGTGATAACTAGAACTAGGTTAAGACAAGGTAACCTAACCTATAAATAATTTCAAACCACTTCATTTCACATATCACTTATATCATTTAAGCATAACTTAGTTATTTTTGTTAATAAAATCAGAAAACAGTATAACTTTCTACCCCGCAGAATTCGTTTCTAGTGAACTTCTAAATGACTGATACTTTATCTCCATCTTCCTACCAAATGGAAGGGAGTTATATATAACTGGAATCCTATTTAAAAGTTCACAACAGAGGACATAACAGAGGCATGAACTCGATCATGACTGGGAGCATGTCTTCATAAGTTAAGAGATAAAACAGCCTTTATTTAGCAGTCCAATTCATAACTAATCAAAGAAAGAAAAGTAGGAAGTAAAGCAAGCCAAGATTTTCATAGCTAGACAACAAGCAACAACAGTACGCTACATATAATACATTATCGATCCCTACTCCAGTCATAGCAAGACGCCAAGACTTAAACAAGCTAGCCAAGCAAGCTAGGTCTCGAGCTTAAAAAAGGCTCATCATTTGGATCAACGACTCTTAGTTTTGTACTTGGACTCGTCAATCGGAACACCCTCCTCAGCAGCACGCTCTCCTCCGGACTTGTCCTTGGTGCTGAGTCCACCCTTCTTGCCCATCTCATGGTACCCATCATGGCCTATCTGCTCCTTCCTTGTCTGCCCTCCCTTCTCCCCTCCCTTATGTCGTCCTTCATTACCATGCAAGCACAAAACGTTAGCTAAACTAATGAAAACATATTAACACACATAACTTAACCACTATAGCCAAACTAATACGTACCTTCAGCAAGGTGTTCCTGAGCCTCGAGGCTCTTGCCACCAGTTCCACCGGGAACAACAGTCTCTCCCCGCCGTGCTTTTTCGTCCAGCTCTGCCCTCTTCTGGGGATCCCTTCTCTCCTGTTCCGAGGCCATGATTTTCTTATAAAGTTAAACTCTCACTACTTTGTTTCTCTTGTCTATGCACTCTTTTAAACTTCGATCAGTTGACGACTTGAAATGTGAGGTATTAATTGGCTTCTTATAATAGAGGATTAAAGGAGCGTAATTGAAAGGTGACTGAAGGTATGGAGCGGCACAGAAAGGATGTACTCTGACACGGTATGCATGGCTAAACGCGGCTGATGGAGAGATGTACAGGGACACGCTGGTGCTTTTGGATATGTATACACTTATACCGTACGAATGACACGAGTCCAGAGTCCATAGCTTTGTGGTGACTCACTGATTCGATCAGACCGATCCATAGCCTTGTACTTATCTTGTTATATATCTTCCTTGTCACAATGTTAGGCCATCTCCAACCTGGGCTAAGGGGTTAGTATAGCCTAAAAAACATAATTTTTCATTTCCAATCTAAGGCTATGTTATAACAAAAACTGATTTGGAGGGTTAAAAGGGCTAAGGGCTAGGCTAAATATAGCCTTTTATTTAGCCCTTAGGCTTCTTATTTGTGGGAACCACGTTGGTGGCCCAAAATTCAGATCAACAAAATCAATGACTGAGATTAAAGGGCAAACATAAAATAACATGGTATTTAGATTTATATCCCTAAGAGTTGGAGATTGTAGAAATTATAGCCCTTACTATTTACATCAATAATGATTATCGAGGGCTAAAATTTAGCCTGGAGCCTATTTTAGCCCTCCACAGCTGGAGATGGCCTTACTGTTTCTCTCTCTCTCTCTCTCTTTTTTTCCCTCTTCCCAGGGTACTTGGAGATCGATCGAATCTTCTCGTCATTATACCAAAATCAGAGTGGGTATTTCGATATTTAATGTATAGCTAGATTCCTGCCACAGTTTCATCCGAAAAAAAAAAAAAAGAAGAAGATAAGTTCATCCAATTAATGAATGATCTTAAAAACCAAGCAATATGCATTCTTCAAAAAAAAAAAAAAAACATGCAATATGGTCCCGTACTGAATTTGATTTATAGTGTAAACGCGTTGAAGTAGCAAAACTAAATCGCTGTGCTTGAAAAACACAACGAAGCACAAGTCTTAATTGAATCTTACACGTCCTGCACCTGGATATGCAGTGGATGCACATGAAAGCCGGGCACAAAACCTCCCATAGTACGCCTCCCCATAAATTAGGATGAGAGAGAGAGAGAGAGAGAGAGAGAGAGAGAGTCATTTTATATCTTGCGTCACAAGGAATTTGAATTCGATATGAAAATTTGGATTATCCTTCTACTCCGGAATCTGTCGGTCCAGGATCAAAAGCAACCATTTAGCTTCTTCTGTAAGGACTAGTGATCTTCCCTATCATGGGCCAACATCTCCGGAATTCAAGTCCCGGATACTTGTAGAGTCGTATGTAGTCCAAAATTTTGTTTCAGTTCCTGAAATGTCCTTAGCTATATGGCAATATATGTGCTTATTGTTTCTATCGCTGGTGTTTGCCCTGGTTTTGCTTTCTGCATCTTGCCCTTGCATTGTTTTATCCTGCTGTGTTACAAATCAAAGTCCTCATTTCGAGTTAATTATTCGAACTTAATCAGGTACCAAAATCTTTTGGGATGCGATAAAGAGGCACTTGTGATTAAAGCAGAAATTACTGGGTACAGACTTCACTATATTATACAACAAACAACAATCACGTTCACTCATATGTTACACACTTGCAACAAACAACAGAAGCAGTACATGGATACTAGCTAGTACAATCCTGTCTAGTCTTCAGCGATTCTTAGCTAGTACAATCCTGTCTAGTCTTCAGCGATTCTTAGTTTTGTACTTGGACTCATCAATCGGAATGCCTTCCTCCGCAGAACGCTCTCCACCGGACTTCTCTGTGGTGCTCAGACCACCCTTTTTGCCCATCTCATGATACCCTTCATGACCTATCTGCTCCTTCCTCGTCTCGCCTCCCTTGTATCGCCCTAGTTCATTTTCAAGTGCATGCAGTATTAATCTAAATTGTGAACAAACATATATGACATGTATAAGCAAGCAAGCGCGCGCGCGCACACACATATATAGGAAAAAAAAAAATGTACAAGCACTCATGCACAGAGCCTCAGAGACTAATAGATACCTTCAGCAAGGTGTTCTTGAGCTTCAAGACTCTTTCCACCAGTTCCACCAGGAACAACAGTCTCTCCCCGCCTTGCTTTTCCGTCCAGCTCTGCCCTTTTCTGCGGATTCCTTCTCTCCTGTTCCGATGCAATGGTTTCTTAAACCTCACTCCTTTTGTTCTACTATTATTTTCTCACAAACACTGTATGCACTTTCTTACTCGTGTTGACGACGGGTTGAACCAGGAGGAATGCTTCCTTATAGACAAGCTTCGAAGGTGTGTAGAGGAGGCAGAGAAAGGAGGAGCTGACACGTAATACGGTAATAGGGTAAAACGTGGCTGACGAAGAGAGTGGGATATTTATTTACCATATACTAAAGTTCACTTACTGTTCATTTAACAGTAAAATACTAGTTTTGTCCTCGAGTGTAATGGATGAAAAAAAAATGAACGCCAGATTTTGTAGCGGGTTCGGGAAGCCTCCATTGTTTTATCTTTGACGCTTAGGTTGGATTGAAAGTGAGTAAGAGAGAAAGGTCGAGTCTTTTTCACATCGGAAACCCTGGGGTTGGACAGTATCTCAAATCTCAAAACCCTGATTGTAACGTAAAAATCTCTTATGTTACATTACCCATATTTTCATCTTTTTTGTGATGTGTCTCTTTATCTTCTATTTTATTTCTTCAATTCGTAATGTTCAATCTACTTCTGTCATGATAGATATATGGAGTGGAGTCTGCTGAAAGTAATAATATACTAAATGGTGGTAAACCAGGTAGACCAATGCTTGATTTCATATTTTTTACTGGTTTTACCTTATTTCAAATTCTTTCTTTCCTAGATTCTTTGTAGAGTCAGTACGAGGGTTGTAGAGTTTTTGAGGTAAAAGTCTATTGTCCTGTTTGACTTATTACTGCAATGGTAATGGGTCCTCATTTGATTACTGGCAATGGGGTTGGATTCAAACCCAATATATTGCACATGGACATAATGGAAAGAGTTCTTGAGGTGAGTACCAAATATACATATAGCGTATATATGCCTTTTATATGGCTTGCTAAAGAGTCCATTTTTATTGATTTTGTTTCTTTACATTTCATATTTTGCAACTCTATGAGTCGAAGTATAATATCATATATCATTGAAATGTGTTATATTATTTGTTATAGCTGGTCTGAAATTCATGTTCTCATTTGTATTCGTTCATTGCCAATACATTACTAAACTCAAAACAGGCTTTAAGATGGTTTGAGAATTAACCGTGAAAATCGTAGTTTGGTATTCAAACTAACTCCAATTTTCAGATTTGTTTTCATTTGATTCAGAATATAAGTTTTTTTTTTTTTTTCTGCAATGACTCATTTTATTTAGTATGGTTTAACCTCTCTTTTTTCAACATTAAACCTCTGTCAGAGAAAAGACCACACTTTCTATAAGTATACTTTAGTTTTGCTTTGCTTCTATTCAAAGATAAGGTAAATTTTTTCTGTACAGCAATGAGATATGGCAATATCGTTAAATGCTTTTTGAAACAAAAACAATAAAGTTTACCAAATTTTTATGACAGTGCTTCCATTGAATGAAGGAGAGAATGGAGTCAAAGTCCATGTCACGCCCCAAATTTTAGAATAACAATTCCAAATCCGGAACATGAAAATACTACAACTCAAAATAATCAACCTGAAAATTTCTTTTCTTAACATACTCACCACACGAAATAAAATCAAACCGAATTTAGTCTCGGTTAATTATTACAACTCAAAACCAAATGTAATGTAAAGCTCTAAATGAGCATACACACCTCACAACTAAATAAATAACAAAACTGCTGTAACACCTAAGCAGCTCGGTCACCTCCCTGGTTATCCTGATCTACAGGAATATCCGCTATACCATTGAATAGTGTACCGGGAATGCAACAACACAAAACCCGGTAAGCTTATGAAAGCTCGTATGAGTAAAAGAAGGAACTGTTACTTAATTTAATCTCATTTATTCCCACACACAGCAACACTCAATAATTTCCACGTATGCAAATAATAACAATCTCAATCAACACCAACTCAATATATCAAGACAACCCAACTCACAACTTTCTCCACAACTCTCATCATCGTATTTATAAAAATACGGTACTTGACAGACTAGAGCTCTAACTGAATCGTAGCCCGTCACCTGGCCTAGGTTATGGCATCCGACATATTTATCAATTATTGTATTTCATCAATATGTATACATATATACATATTTAGAACGTCCAATAATTCCACATACTCAACCAATCGTATCCCATCATCCACACTAGGATTAGAGCGTCCGATTACCCACTCCGGTCATTACGTCGACCCTAAACCCATAAATGAACACAACATACAATATCACATGCTGAAATCAACCCAACCAAAATACATCATATTATTATGGAATTACACAATTGTAATAAAATCAACTCATCAACTCAACTCATCAACTCAACTCAATCATATCATCACACAACAATCCACTCATCAATATATATTTTCCACGTAAATATATATATACGTAATCATCCACTCAGGAATGACCACTAATATCATCTATAGTTCACACAAGAATATTATGAAATTCATTTGTATAGTTAAAATTCATTTTACTTACCTATGGACCGTGGTGATTCAAGTCCATGAAATTTTAAAACAAATATTTAATCCGTAAATATTTTTCACACAATTACCAAAAATAAATAAATTAAAATGCTCGGTTCGTAATATGAACCACGTGAGTTTTACTCACCTCGAAACTCCCCCTGCGTCTTCAATATAATTATAACTCACAATGATCCAAATGCTCGTCAACTCAAACCGTCAAGTACCTAATCAAGTACGGTCTTTACTTAGCAACGAAGCATGAAATAAACCTAAATGATGATCCAACGGTCGGATTTCAAAATAACGACAATCCAACGGTCGGATTCTAAAATAAAGACAATCCGACGGGCGGATTGAATTTAAATGATAATCCAACAATTAGATCCTCATGGATTGCCCTTGGAAACATCCTATCAAAATTATACGAAAATCCGATGAACGGATCTTCACTAATTGCCTCCCGAATCACTATTTTACAATTATACTAAGATCCAACGGTCGGATCTTCGCCCGTGACCACACAAGGTCATCGGAACAGTCATATGAACATCATATTAAAATTTGAAGTAAAACCGATGGTCTGATCTTTGTAAATCTCAAATCGAAGGTAAATTGTAAAACCGTAAATAGTAACGTCAAAACAGAAATTGACTATTTATTAACTTTTTCTAACATGACTAAGTTATGTCTCAAAACGCTCGTATGGATGCATAGATCATCGTCCAGATAATAAAAACTCAAAATGTGGTCTGACGCGCAGCCACAAGCGGCGGTCAGACGGTGGTCAACGCGGTGGTCAACGCAGGTCAACCACCTCCGATGCAAAAGTCGTCAACTACAAACTTCTTCAAAATGAAATTTTGAACAACTTTAATACCTGACTTTTTCAGAGATGAGGTCTGGATCGTCCTAGATCGGGCTTTGAAGTTGGATTAATCTCGGCCCTCTGATCAGTCTCCAGATCGAATCAGGGACGTCGAAATCTTCAACTCTTGATCCACCACTCTACACTCAAAATCGTGATGCAAGCCATATATGGGGATAATCAGAAGGAAGAGCACGTCACGAAAATGGGGAGGATCGACCCGTGCACCACCGGAAAAATGGTTTTCCGGCTGGGTCGGGTTTGGGCTTCGGATAGAGGCTTCGATCCAAGCCTAGGAGCGGCGGCTGGGTGTGGCGACGGCGGGGATCGACCGGGCGTGAGGCGGCGAAGCGGACGGGGGCCGGGTCCGGCGGCGGCGCGGCCGGGAAGGCCGACTTCCAGTCCGGTCGGGTCGGCGGGTCTGCAAGCACAGTGACCAGGCCGAGAGAGAGAGAGAGACGGGGGCTGATGTGCAAAAATAGATTTTTTTCGTCTTTCACAACATACTCAGATTTTTCCACTATTTATAGAAAAATTTCGATTTTCAAATATTCATAACTTATTCATACGAACTCCGAATAATACGTTCCATATATGCACGGACTTGTATCGACGAGCTCTACAACTTTCATGAAGGAAGTTTTCCCAAATTTTGAACGTATAAAAAGTCGATTTTCACGACCCCCTAAATAACGTTCGTTTTCGAAAATAAAATCATTCGGAACCAATTTTCTCAACCCACGACAATCCAAATAATCCCAAATATCACAATTCAATTAACATAACAATTATTGAATTACATAAATTTATTGTATGAAAATCTGGGTCTTCACATTCCATTTTGACTAGATGATTGCTCACTTTCTTGATTGAAGTGTGAGATTGTTTTAGAAAATCTGAGGTACATGATTTTGAAAACTTCTTACAAGTTAATCACATTATTTGCTAAAACAAATTTACTGATGCCCATGCTTTTTCAAATGCATTTGTAATTTACTGATGCCGAGCAGAGAGATCACGGCTTTATGTTCCTTTTCATTAATCTTTTTATTTAAACACAGTATCTACCTTTTGCAGAGACGAATACAAATTTTACTTGAAGAGGCACATGACTGGAAGCTTTCCACTGCATGCAGGTAAAACTCATCTACACAAATCTTATCATTCTCTATCAACTGTCTAGAAAAATTGCTAAACATGCATGATAGTTAAATGTCACTATTCATTTTAGTTTATTTTGTACTGTTATTTAATAAGTATTCCTTTCCTGATTTATAATTGTCATCAACACCAAGAAAGGGTTGAGGGTAGAAAATGTTGCATATGCATTACATTTCAATTCTGCAAGAAAATAAGGATCTAAGTTCTGATGTGATGTCTAAATTTTATAGCTTTGATTTCTTTAGTTTTGCATTGTGATTATATGTGTTCATGTGATACAGTTACGTGTAAAGTATATGTTCTATTCAATACATTTAAGATAATCTTGCCTATAGGAATAATGAGTAAAGATAATCTTGCCTGAAAGTGCAGCAATGTAAACCTAAATGACAGTGTTCTGCATATTATGCCATTCAAAGTGCACATATAAAATAGAAGCGCGGTACTGAATTTAACTTATGCAGATATCAAAGCAATAAGTGATGTATTTGAACTTTGAACATCAAACTTGAAGTTATTTTGACTGAGACAAGAACTTGATCAACACAGTTCACGAAGAAAAAAAAATAGCAATTAGACAATCCAGAGTGTAGAAACTTATCAAAAAAAAAAAAGGTGTAAAAAGATGGAGGTCGATGATATTAGGTGAAAATGCAATTGAAATTGCCTCAAGCTTTACCTTAGATTGTAAATGGTAGCAAGTTTTCAGATATGCGCTGTCAATAACAAATTCATCTCCATAAATAGGGCCAGAAGCATTTTCCTTATGTGGACAGATATGAAATTATTAATTATTTTTTTGAGGAAATTATTAATTGTTTTTTTGGCATGCACTGCATTTTCCTAATGTGGACAGATATGAAATTATTAATTACTTTTTTGGAGGAAATATTCCATAAAGCTCATAAATGGAAATTAATACTCCCAGCCACTGCATTATATTGATTCACTTAGAATACAGTTTGCACTGAAACCTTAAGTCCGGAAAATGTATTCTCTCGTAGTCCTATATATAAATGAATCATGATCTAAACTTGGTTGTTCCATTTTCCTTACTGTCTACACATCTTTTTCTGGTTGTCTTACCATTTCTTTGGTCAATGCAGAGTTCTCTTTGGCCAGCCAACACATAATGGACCTCACAGACTAAGTCCATCTGAGATGCTCAGTTTTACGAATCTATCAAATCAAAGTTATCAACTGCTTCAGCCAGGTAGAAATGTTTCTGTCAGGCTCCTCATTGATCTGTTATATAAATTTGCACACATTCATAATCAATGTTCAAATTAACTAGCTCCATATGATAAGAAAGATTGGTATATATATGTAGTACTTCACATATCTATCTATTTTGGTGGAAGGAAAAAAAAACACTAAGAACACCTAGGATGAAAAACCGCAAAAAAATGGAGGAAAAAAAAATAATATTAAGTATTTCCTATTTCTGATATGAATTTCTGAAGATTTTGGGTATGGTTGTTAAGTATATGAGTCCAAACTGTAACTTAAATCCAATTGTGCGCAGACTTTTTGATCTGGGTTTTGCTCGATTATGAAGCTCGCAATGAGTAATGTTTGACTCACCCTGTATCCTGAGATATGCCTATTGAAACAAACATGAGAGTTGGCCAGGGTAAACTATACTATGAGCATTTAGTATTTGTGTTTCAGGAAAAGGCATATATTTAGGTAGATCAGGTATGAAAATTATATAGGAGGTTTAATTCACTGGTATTTAGGAGGTTTAATGCTATCAGAGGCTTCATTATGAAAATTATCTTAGATGTATAAGAATGATATGAATTTTGGTTTTGGTGTAATTGTGAAGTATCAGGACTTAAAAGACTTCCAATTTTTTTTTTACCCTTATTCTCATCTATAAAGCTTTTGGTTTCTGAATGACTTACACTATTGCCTAAATTCAGGTGTTGGAAAGAGTTGCCTGCTTTTACTATTCTCTGATGGCTCCTTCACAACCAGCTTCATACCACTATTGGGTTTGTATTATTGGAAACTTTGGACATTTTGTATCCATAAACTCTTTAGCAGATAAATGTTGATTTATCACATTAAGTCAACTGGATGATCATCTAGGCTAATAGAATATAGAAATATGGCATTATAAAGTGAATTTTTGTTTTGTTTTAATGTATTAGAGTCATTACATGAATATATATGATGATGCAAGCAGGCTTTTAATTTATCTGTAGGCTTATATTAGCTTAATGAAAAATGTAAGGGTTGCAATGAGTGTATATTATAATGCAAGCAATCAAAATTCAAAAAGCTAGGTATTTAGTACCAAATTTGTAATTTCTGACTATTTTGAAATTTGTAAATACACAAGTCTGGTTAGAATACCAGCTTTTGCAATTTGTAAAATAATAACAGCTTCAATTACATTACATATTTAGCATGAAAATAAACCAATATTTCGTGAATTATATTTGCTACTTTATCTGTAGGCTTATATTAGCTTAATGAAAAATGTAAGGGTTGCAATGAGTGTATATTATAATGCAAGCAATCAAAATTCAAAAAGCTAGGTATTTAGTACCAAATTTGTAATTTCTGATTATTTTGAAATTTGTAAATACACAAGTCTGGTTAGAATACCAGCTTTTGCAATTTGTAAAATAATAACAGCTTCAATTACATTACATATTTAGCATGAAAATAAACCAATATTTCGTGAATTATATTTGCTACTTTAGTATGCATTGAATTTAAACTCGCAGCAAAGCACGAGCAACTTTTCTAGTGCTACTTACGACACGCATATGCTTTTGAACAGTTGATGATATGCAGTACGAGTGACACGAGTCCATGCCCTTGTGCGTGGTGACTCTTTACCGTAAGAATGATCATTCTAGAAATAGTACTTCATCAATCGAACAGAAAAATGCGTAAACACTTGGGTTCATTTCCGGGATGAAGTTACTCGTTCACTCGTTCGTTTCCTTTTGTTTTTAAGATCTATGAATAAGGTTTTTAGGTCATTCCCTTTTGTTTTTAAGCTCTCGGAATAAGGTTTAATTTAAATCAAGTTTAAGGTTTAGCTATTATTATATTATATTTCTAGGTACGTCGGAATAAGTTGATATTACAAAACCAAGTCAAAATATGACTTCACTTAAAATCTCATTTCATCATAGTGAGTAAAATAGAACTTCACTCCACTATCAATGTGATAGTTCACCAATCAAAATTTTCTAGCCTCCATGTTAAAGCGGAAACTTAACTATATTTGTAAGTTGAGTAAATGTGAGTTGAATACTAAAAAAGATCAAGCGTTTGATCATCCGCTTTTGAAAAACACCTCTTAGAAATAACTTTATCCAAATCAGATCCCGACTCAAAATGACAGTAAATTTTGCCATCAGTTTTTGTACCAAAAAAATTTAAAAACGTCATACTTCCTTCTAAAATTTGATGTCAAATGTTAGAGATTGTTTTTTGAATAATTTTCTTCCAAAGTTCTCCCGAAAAACTTGATCTCCTCAACAATTGGGCCTTCCATACTTGGATCAAGCTCGATTTATCATTCTAAAGCAGTAAACACTCATTAGTAAATCCCAATAATATACTTTGTGAGAATTTCTAAATTCCATCCACTTGTTAGTGAACTCTCTATTGGGCCTCAGATGGGCTTTATGCTCCCAAGTCCACTTGCGTGTTTTAAACTCAACGACAGCAAGGCCACCTGAATCTTCAGAGCTCAAAGTTTCAAACCCCAAGTCGCGACATCGCTTCACACTCTCTTCACCATTGTTTACGATTAATCCAGATTCTCTGTACTCTAAATTACAGCGTACACCTCATTTGACCCCTTAAAACTATTAACTTATTATACGCGCCGCATTCGCTGTGCCCTTTTACCAGAAGAACGTCGTCACTCGTCACCACTCCTCCTCCTTCCTCTGAAGGAGACGAAGTTGAAGAGAAATTAGATACCCGATTCCTCTTCCCCTTCATCTCCTCACCAAAACCCAGATTCCACTCCCCCCCCCGCCAATCAATGGAGAAAAACCAGAGCGATTCCCCTAACGCCGTTAAGAAGCCCATCCCGCCGTACGTGAAGGCCCTATCGGGCTCGCTGGGCGGGATTGTGGAGGCCTCGTGTCTCCAGCCCATTGACGTCATCAAGACGCGGCTGCAGCTCGACCGGACCAGGGCCTACAAGGGAATTTTCCACTGCGGCGCCACGGTTGCGCGCACGGAAGGCGTCCGGGCTTTGTGGAAGGGATTGACTCCTTTTGCTACGCATCTTACTTTGAAGTACGCGCTGAGGATGGGATCCAATGCGGTTCTGCAGGGGGCGTTTAAGGACGCTCAGACCGGGAAGGTCAGCAATCACGGCCGGTTCATTTCCGGGTTCGGTGCCGGAGTTCTTGAGGCTCTTGTTATTGTCACTCCTTTCGAGGTAGCTTCATTTCTTTTACAGTTACCATCATTTGAGTTTGTAAGGATGTTTTTGGATCTAGGAGCTTACTATTTTTGCATTGTTGGATTTGCATGGTGGGTTGTGAATGTTAAGCTGTAGAGGTTACCATTTCCAAGTTATTGATTTATTCCTTGTGGAATGGTGGTTTCGTTGAGTTCATGGACTGAAAATTTTGGATACCATAAAAGTACGGAAGATCAAGTTATGTCTTTAGTTCTATATGTGGAGAACCTTAACTTTTCAATTTGGAATTAGACATAGAAAAGCCATTTTCTTTCTTCAGTGTGATACATTTTGACATATGAATGTTGAACTTAAATTGATGAGGTAATGGGAAGTGGTATGACTATTAAGATGCTACCTTAGTGTTTGAATTCCTTGTTTAAAGGTTCTGACATGGATGCTTGTTGACTATGAGGGATAGTTTGATTAGGATAATGGGAAGAGATGAGATTATTTGGAGACAGGCTTAGCTTTTGAGTTGCTCGATGCACATATAAAATCTATTTTCCTCATTGTTTGCCGCGGTCTAAGCATGGATGCATGTTCACTCTATTTTACAACAATTAGCTTGATGAGGTTAGTGGAAAAGGCCAAGTTGTTGTTTTGATATTTTATTGGTGCAGGTAGTGAAAATTAGACTGCAGCAACAGAGAGGATTGAGTCATGAACTTCTAAAGTATAAGGGTCCAGTACATTGTGCTCGTAGGATCATCCGGGAGGAAGGCCTTCGTGGGCTATGGTCTGGGGCTTCTCCAACTGTTATGCGTAATGGGACAAACCAGGCGGCCATGTTTTCTGCCAAAAATGCTTTTGATGTTCTCCTGTGGAAGAAACACGAAGGAGATGGCAGAGTCCTGCTGCCATGGCAATCTATGATATCAGGTTTCCTCGCAGGAACAGCAGGTCCCATTTGTACTGGTCCCTTTGATGTCGTCAAAACAAGGCTCATGGCTCAGGGCAGAGGGGTTGGTGAGTTGAAATACAAAGGCCTTTTCCATGCCATCAGGACAATATATGCAGAGGAAGGGCTTCTTGCCTTGTGGAGAGGACTGCTGCCGCGGCTCATGAGGATACCACCCGGGCAAGCCATCATGTGGGGTGTGGCTGACCAAGTAATAGGATTGTATGAGAGACAATATCTTCCCCTTGCCCCCTTGTAGGTATCATCTCAGTGGTTTGCTTGTTCTGGTTTTTAATCCCATCATTAGCATTCATTAATCAGTCATTTTAGTTCTTAACATTTCTTCTTCAAGTTTCTTTGGTTTCTCATACGAGCAACAGTTCTCAAATATTTTATCAGCAAGTTTTCAAGTTTAATAAGTAGACCGTATAGAGAACCTATTGCAGAAATAAATTCATCACGAGAAAAGAGGGAGCATGGCATTTGATGTGGTCAGTATGTGTGAGGAAGTGTTCCCGTGTATTTTGTATCAATGTTCTATACATTATTTTGGTTGATATTCACCACCACCTTCATGTTATTCTCTTGATTGACTTATCAATGTGATATTCATTTTGGAAGAGAAACGGAACAGCATTCTCCGACCACTTACAAGTCTAGTATGACTATTGCCCGTGACGGGCAGCCCGTCAAATGGATGCTATTCCATGAATGTTGTTCATCCGCATCCAGTACATCCAGAATATCAGCGCTTTTATGATGTCCAAGCATAAAACATAAAATCAACTTGCGATATCTTTCCTCTGCCTTGGTGATTCACTATTTCACTCGCTTCCCTTTCCACATTTAAATTTGGTTCCAAATTGTAAGGTAAAACTATAGAGGAGCGAATGACATAAACTACCAAGTGAGTATAGAACAGATGATTCTGCTATGTTACATCCATGGCACTGCACCTAGTCACGACTCAGGGGAATAAGGAATGAGGAGGAAATAGGGATCCCTTTTGTGGATATGCCTCGAATGGTAAATGTAATTTTCATTGCCGGGAGAGATAAACATATCGGATTAATGGCCCATATTACATATACTTGTTAATCCTCCGGATATAGATTTGAAGTTGCCTATTAATTACACCGGCTTATCTAAGTTGGGTTGGGTTGAATTTTATTTATTATTAAACGGTTCAAAATTTTAGTCAAATATGCTCTAAATCTGATTCATTGACAGGATATGTTATATATAAATTATATGTTTTTTTTTGTTCCATGCTATATTTACTCAAGTTAGAGTATTAAATTATTAGCAATTGTACCAATACCTAGTGAGCATGCGTGCCGAATATGACGTTTCGTAAAAATGATTCCTCAATATGGAATCTTGGCGGGATGAAAAATAAAGTGTGAATAGCCTTGACTCGTCTTTCATAGTTTTTGTTGTTGTTGCCTTTTTAGAGTTTCAAAGAACCAAACGAAGTTCGATGGTGAAACTAACATAATTCTGATCTCCATGCTCATATGGTGTAGATGAATGTGTTAACAATGTTGATCTCCTTGCTCATTTGATTACAGCGGATCCATACAAATGCCCGTTTTTGTCTTCTCTCCCTATCAAAATTGTGGCGGGACAAAAAAGAGAAAAGGCAAATACAAGCCTCTCATTGTTATTTTTAATTATGGACAGAAATAATTTTGTTTTGAAGTAAGGGCCGGTGCGGCTGCCCTTAAGCTTTGATCAATGAAACTACAAAACATATATGGGGGACATGATACCTAAACCTCGGATTACAATAAGCATCAAGAGAATCTCCTAAAATAATAACAAAAATTTCAATTAAAAGTCTAAAACAATATATTCTAACGAGCATCAATTAACGAAGAGTGCTATACTGAATACCCTATTCTAACAATTAACGGAAATAAATTAACAATAGTAGAAAAGATCATAAGGATAAGCAATTACTTGTGTAAAATTGTAAAACAAGCAATAACGTGTGTATTATTGTGATATTAATAATAATAAAAATGAAAACCCTACAAGAAGCAGCGACCAAAAAATCCTATATAAGCAAACGCAGCCGCGCGTTGAAACCCTAGCCTTCCAGTAAGCCACATCCATTTGTTCCCTTCTCTTCCCAATAAACCCTAATCCAATACTCAGTTAGCTCCCACACTCGCCTCCATCGTCTCGTCTCTCCCAAATTTTCTTCCAACCAGGTCCGGTATCACCTCATCCAACCCTTCAATTCAATCCGCTTCTTCTTCTTCTTCGCCGCCGGTTTCTGCTATAACATTTTCCATTTCCGATTTCAGGTTCCAGAATCCGGTTTCCGAAGCTTTGAAACGATGTCGTCCGACGACGAGAGGGAGGAGAAGGAGTTGGATCTCACCTCTCCTGAAGTGGTCACCAAATACAAGAGTGCCGCTGAGATTGTGAACAGTAATTTTCTCGCTCTTTATCTCATATTTAGGCATTTAGAATGTGATTTTCTTATATACTAGAGTTGATGAAATGGACCAAATGCTCATTTTTGATGTGATGTAATCTAGTTTCGTGTTGATCATGTGTTCGTTTATAGCTTATTGTGTTGATTTTTGTGAAAATTGGCAGAGGCTTTGCAGCGAGTGATATCGGAATGCAAGCCAAAAGCTAAGATTGTGGACGTTTGCGAGATAGGTGATTCATACATCAGAGAGTAAGTTTTGTAGTTGGCATTGATTTTTCGTAGTAGACAAAAATGTCTTCGATTATTCTTGGTTATTATTTGCGTCGAGTAATGTGTTATTTTTGTTATGAAGGCAAACTGGTAACATGTACAAAAATGTGAAGAAGAAGATTGAACGAGGTGTTGCTTTCCCGACTTCCATTTCTGTGAACAACACCGTATGCCATTTCTCTCCACTTGCCAGTGATGAAACAGTGCTTGAAGAAGGGGATATTGTAAAGATGTAAGCTTTTGTCTCAGAACCCTTGTTATATTTGCTGACTGTACAATAGATAGATGATGCATAAGTTATGAAAGTAATGGAGTTTTGTCTTCCTGCAGTGATATGGGTTGTCATATAGATGGGTTCATTGCTATAGTCGCTCATACTCATGCTCTTCAAGCAGGGCCCATTACAGGAAGGGCTGCAGATGTCATCGTAGCTGCTAATACTGCTGCTGAAGTTGCTTTGAGGCTTGTAAAGCCGGGAAAAAAGGTAATTTTGTGTGTACTATTAAATCTGAAGTAGTATACCTGCTGACTTGATGATGCTGATATGCATTTTGTGGTTGCTACATTGTTGATGTGAGATGGACTGCATGTTGTAGATTGCTTTGGATGGGTTTTATGTATTTCTTTCTCTTTTGCCAATTAGCCTCTCCTTGGCATGTGTAATTTTGATTCCTTATAGGTGCAAGTTGTAATTTGAATGACGAGTTTTTTTTTTTTTCCGTAAATGTTTTATGTCCATGGTACCCCCTGATGATGAGCTGTTAGTATGAGCTATGGATCTAGATCCACATGGTGCTTCTTGTCATAGTTACACTGAAGGGGTATTTGTTGTTCAATGGAGGGAGAGGAATTGGCTTTCATGTAAATTGTCAGTGTATTCATTTTTGGGTTAGTTGATTGGCGTGGAGTGTTAACATTTTTCAGTGTGCTTTATCTGTATTTTCCATGTCTGAGTAACTTTTGTGACTGTCAAACCACACAACAATAGTTTTGTCTTGGTACAAGTCAAACTCCAGTGACTATAAATGTCACTGAGACTGATGGTTTAATGGCAACTTTGCCGAGGTGATCTGTCGTTCATTGATTACCTCTTTTTCCCTGTTGCCTATATGCTTGGCTTTGGATGGTGTGAGTGAACATATTTCTTTGGTCATGTTTAATGTCCTCTGTGGGCCGACATTACTTTTTATTGTCTAGGATCGAATATACTATCAAGGCAACTTTGCCGAGGAGATTATGATTTGTTGATTTCCTCTTTTTCCCTGTTGCTCATATTATCCTTGGCTGTGGACCAGCTATGAGTGGATATGTTTTATTTGTCTTCTCTTAATGTTCTTTAAGGTCAAACATTACTGTAATTTCCTAGAATTTGATATACTTTCTAGGCAACTTTGCCGAGGTGATTATGATATGTTGATTTCCTCTTTTTCCCTGTTGCCTATATCATGTTTAGCTATGGATGGGCTGCTTAGGTTGGACTTTTTTCATTGCCCATTCTTAATGTCCTCTTGGCCAACATTGCTGTAGCCTCTTAGGATAGGTTATTTTTGCACGGCAACTTTGCCGAGGTAATCTGTAATCTTGATTTCCTCTTTTTCCCTGTTGCCTATATTGTGATTGCCTGCGATCTGATTTTATGGATGTACGTAGTTTTCTTTTGTACATCCTTATTGTCCTCTATAGGCTGACATTACCGTAGTGCCCTTAGATATACCTGCATCCTTGTTGAGGTGTTCCGTAATTTATGATCATCTTTTCAATTAACATGATATCTCTCCGTGATGATAAGCTATTAATGGCTATGGATTGAATCCAATGAAGCTTCTTTTGTCATAGTTACACTGATGGAGGATCATGTACCCTTTCCTGCCATTTGTCTGACTTTTACATATGAATCCAATCAATTGCAGATGATTTTCATGTGATTTTAATTGATGCGATTGGAATTCTGGTTTAGCACTGTTTTTTTTCTTTTTCTTAGTCATTCATTTTTTCATGTTTCACTTCTAAACTAAGATATTGGTATTGTTCCCTGATTCTATATGATGAATACTATCAAAAGCTATGGACCAACATCCAAATGAGGCTTTTTTGTCATAGTTACTCTGATAGATTAACCTAATTTTCTTTGAAATACTTTGGTTAAACTGGTTGTGTTTTCTGTGAATTCCCTAGAGCATGTTATATCTATATAAAGTTATATCCCTAGAGCATGTGAATTTCCTAGAGCACTTTATATCTATATAAAGTTATATCCCTTGAATTTGAATGCAGACACCCGCTCATGAAGTCTGCTGGGTGAAGCTGGTTATTTAGTTTTCTTTTGTGTTTTCTATCACATTGTTTATAAGTTCCTCTACTTTTTGGTGTCTACAGAACAAAGATGTAACAGAGGCTATACAAAAGGTTGCTGCTGCTTATGATTGCAAAATTGTTGAAGGTGTTCTTAGCCACCAGATGAAGCAGTTTGTCATAGATGCAAACAAGGTCATATTGAGCGTATCCAATCCAGAGACGAGAGTTGAGGAGGCAGAATTTGAGGAGAATGAAGTTTATGCAATTGATATAGTAGCAAGCACAGGCGAAGGAAAGGTAATAAAGTAGTAACGATCATCCCAACTTGCATTGATATTTCTTATTTTATGTTTTCATAATTTTTTTTAAAATTTGATTTGCAGCCTAAGCTGCTGGATGAGAAGCAGACAACTATATACAAGAGGGCTGTGGATAAGAGCTATCACCTGAAGATGAAAGCTTCTAGGTTCATTTTCAGTGAAATTAGCCAGAAATTCCCCCTTATGCCATTCACTGCAAGGTTGTTAAACTTTTCTTATATTTTCCAACTTCTTTTGATTTTATTTTGGCTCTAAAGAGGTCTGTTTTGCTGTCGTCAGAGCTTTGGAAGAGAAAAGGGCTCGTTTGGGTTTACTTGAGTGCGTCAACCATGAACTTTTGCAGCCATATCCTGTTCTACATGAGAAGCCTGGTAACAATCTTCCCATCCCTCTTTTTTTTTTTTTTTTTTAAATCCTGATTTGATTGTCCTGAAAGGTTAGATTGAACTTTGACTAAGAATTAATGATATTGCAGGTGATTTTGTTGCTCATATCAAGTTCACTGTATTGCTCATGCCAAATGGATCAGACCGGATTACATCTCATCCCCTACAGGAGCTGCAACCCACTAAGCAAGTAGATGATCCTGAAATCAAAGCATGGTTGGCTTTGGGCACAAAGACAAAGAAGAAAGGTGGTGGAAAGAAGAAGAAAGGTAAGCTGGAAAAATGTTGAGCAAGTAGGCCTGCTATAAATTTGCTGGAGTGTTTTGTAAATGTTTGGTTCCTGATGTTTTTGCACGTTGCAGGTAAGAAGGGTGATAAAGCGGAGGAGTCTACAGAAGCTCAACCTATGGATGCTACAAATGGTGCCGAAACTCAAGGATGAGCATGTTTCCTGTTACCGAATCATATTTCAGTTTTGGTCTTTCTCCCCCTTGTATCTGGCTGGATATGAATTAATTTAATACATAGTCTACTTTTCTAGCTGGATTTTCTCTAATTTGCTTTTCTAGTACTCTCCTTGTATCTTGAAATGCTATGGTTATTAAGACTTTAGTTTTGACCCCTATATATATAAAAATCAACAGTTAAAACTATTCTCCTGTGAAAAATACATTGAATCTTTAGGGTGTTGTCTTTTGTGGGTTAGAAAAAGTTGCTTATGTTCTGTTGTTTTGGACAATCCTGTCTGCTAAAAAATATTCAGTACCAAAAAGAACAATATCAATCTGGAACACATTCAAATCAAAATTGAATTAGAAATGGAGTTGATGTGATGTGGGCAAAGCAAACTGGTGGACTTTGTTTTATGTTTATGAAATGCTGAAATTCCATTGATAGGCTGTGGTTCGTGGTCAGTGATGTTGCTCCTTTTTAAATCCAACAGAGGTAAATAGTTGATGTGATTTTTATTTTGTGCCAGAGAATAGTAAAATTTTGGTACCATGTCCTTTCCAACAGTCCAACCCTAACTTGACCATCCATGAAGAAGAGACGTCAAATTGGGTCTGACATTTATTTTTGTTGCAAGATCAAGATTCAAGAAGCAGACTCGTGGAGGTATCACATGCTAATTTGATCTCCGTTTTTTCGAGAGCAATTCACAAGCGAAATTCTCATTGCCCACATGGGGAAAAGATTATAGCTGAGAGAATGAGAAGTTAATACACAACACAGTACGTAACTAATCATAATGATCATAGTTCCTGTTATAATACATCACCCGAATTTCTGGCAAAGATGCTCAGTGCTTGAGCTATCCGAAATAGTGAACATGTCTGTTGAGTTGTATGAAAGCCCAATCATAAGCTTTTGTCTAATCAAACAGAGTCGGATGTTTCATGATCCAAACCATCTTCATCACAAATCTTTCCAAGGTGTTCTGATTTCTCATGTTCAAAAGTTTCTATAGCACCATCCTCAACAACATGGCCTGAATTCTCTGGGTCTTTCTTCATCTGGATATTTGCTCGGCATTTGGTACAATTGAAGAAAAATGTAAATATTGGAGCTCCCAAATAAGTCTTGGAGAGGGCGCGTCGTTTTACATAGGTTAAAGTGGCGCCTTGGGGCATGTGATCGGCACAAGTGGTGCACCGGATGCTCACCGGAAGTATCATGCTCTTCAGCGGTAACCACTGCTTCTCTCCTTCTCGGAACAGGTAAATTCTATGGCGGATTACATTGACACCTAGTGAGAGTGTAGGGGTTGTCGACCAATATATGACCAAACCTCATCGTGCTTCTCTTAAGCTTTGATGTACTCTCTTCAATCTGAGGATTTTAGGTCGATTTTTTAATTTAATTTACGTTTAAGTATGTCAGTATATCCCAATAATGATTATAAAATTTTGTATTATCTAAATTAATAAATATTGATTTTTTTTATTTTATCAAATATGCAACTCATATACAATATATTATTGTGAGTCGAACTCATAACCTCCAATTTACAAAGAGAAGATATATGCAACTAGATCAAATGGTACTGTACAATAAATATTGATTCTAATGATTTCTCGAAAAAAAAAATAATTTATATTCAAAAATAGATGATAGGACGTGTTACTAAACAATCGGCTGATTACAATCACCAAGCCGACGTGGACAAGCCTGTCCGTGAAAGGGTCCCGTTCTACGGACAATGAGGAACTCTGCCATTGGTCAGTTTGCGTGGGAAAACATCATAACGCCACGCGTCCCAAACGGCCTTGAAGACGAAGTATCTGGATTTGTTTGGAACCCGCGAACTCATTTATAAGCCCCCAATTTCAATCTCTCCCACCGTCCTTGTCCAAATTTACCAAACACCAACAAAACCCCACAAATCTAACAAATATAGCAGCCAAAAAATCTGACTCCGAACTCGGATTCCAATATGTTTAACCGGCGACTAGTATCTCTGATCATCGTGACGGCGTCGTTGTTCCTACTTACCATCGACGCCAAAACCTTAGACCCCTACAAGGTACGCCTCTCTCTATTTCTTCATTCCTTCAACCTTTTCTTTACGTTTACCCCTTGTTCTAGTTCAATGTGAATACATGAAATGTGTTTAGGATCATATATGCTTGTGAGTATGGAATTTAATTACCAAATTTCGAAGAATTTAGGAAAGAAAGAAGTTGGATTCTGAAATTTAATGAGAAGAAATTTGCTAGATTATTGATGATAAGGTGCAAATTTAACCGCTGCCGGTGTGAAAATTGGCAAAAGGAATAGAGTTTATGTCGGTTTTTTTTTTTTTTTTTTTTGTTTTGTTTTGCCGGTGAACCTTTGGTTTTGTATTTAATTACCGTTTTCTGAAATTAGCTTTTGAATTGTTTATCAGGTTCTTGGAGTGGAGCGGAATGCGAGTCAACGTGAAATTCAGAAAGCTTTCCACAAGTATGTTCCATAAACCTTGATAATTGTTCTCTGACCTGTAAATGTATTCGTGAAAGATGCAAGACTGTAATGTGCTTAATTTTGTTTGTGCTGGACTCAGTTTGGCTCGACATTTGAAGTATTGGCACTTGATGGATATGTTAAATGTATCAATTAGGAATTTAGGATTGTCTATGTTCAAAGTTTGTTATTGGTTTAGGTTCAGTTGGGGCTGGCTCAAGTGGCAATGTGCTCATTCAAACCTTAATCTGGCATTATGATCTAGTTGCTGAGATTGGGTCTTGGTGAGTAGATGGGGATTAAGGGGCTAACCATTAACATGGGGAATCAGAGTTTGTTTTTTGTGGTTCTGTGATTTTTTTTTATATAGGATGGTGGTTTGTTGATCTTGAATGCATCATTCATGCTTGTTTAAAACATTTTAGTTATCAGAATAAGTAGAACACTGTCTAATTTTTTACTATGGCAGATGTACAGTCTAGCTTGTCTAATGGATTTTTGATGACCAATAGCAGCTTCTTGATTCTCATAAAATGGACCACAGAGGTTCCTTTGTTTGCTCTGGCTTAAACGTGTAAAATTCCATTCATCTTACTAATTTCACTTGAACTACGTCCTGTAGGCTTTCTCTTCAATATCACCCAGACAAGAATAAAGCCAAGGGAGCTCAAGCAAAGTTTGCTGAGATAAATAATGGTAACAGTTCTGACTTCTCTTTCATCTTTGTTTCCGTTCAGCTTGCCATTTTTGTTCAATTTTATCTTGTTCCATACTCAAGCTCAAACAGCTTCTGAGTAGTTTATGTTAACGGCCTAATTTGAATGGCTACCATGTCTATATGACTCTTGTGGTTTCTAAGCTCCACCTCAACAATAGCATATACATACTAAAGTACTTGTGTAGAGAACACCTGATTATTTTTTTCCTTTTGAGTAGACCGTTTCTTTTACTTTCCTGTTTTAAATGTTGATTTATTTCTTCTTCGTTTGCTAGCGTATGAGATTTTATCTGATGAGGAGAAGAGGAAAAATTATGATATGTATGGAGATGAAAAGGGAAATCCTGGATTTCAAGCTGGTTCGCCAGGGGATCATGGTGGATATACTTACTTCACCAATGGTGGACCAGGACAAAACCAGTTTACCTACAGACCAAGTGATTGGCAGAGCATGGGTGGGCAGGGAGGTTCCCAATCATTTTCCTTTTCTTTTGGTGGCCCCAGTGGTGGTCCAAGTCCATTCGGTTTTGATATGAACGACATTTTCTCAAATTTTTTTGGGGATAATTCTGGAGCTGGAGGTCAGTTTGGTGGTTTCACCGGTTCAAGCAAGGCTCGACCTGGCTCTCGGAGTACTCCGAAGAGCATTAGGGCTGTCAGTTCACAGGTCTATAAGAAAGAAGTAGTTGACCAGGGAATGACTTGGCTCTTGTTCTCTTATACGACCTCTTTGAAGGGGCATCAGCATGTCGAATCTCTGGTAGAGGAAGTTGCCAGCTCACTGAAGGGTGCCCTAAAGGTATGCGTTTATGCAATCCTTACCATCTGATCTGCCATTGACCACCGCATATGCTCATATTTTCATGTTCTTCCGACAGGTTGGAAGTGTAAACTGTGACACAGAGGCATCACTCTGCAAGGACCTTGGCATATATCCACGCAAAATGCCCAGGGTATTTGTTTATTCATACAAAGTGAGTGAGAAAGGTTCGTTGGTTGAGTATGATGGCGATTGGGGCGCTAAACCTTTAAAATCCTTTTGCCAAGACCATTTGCCAAGGTTTTCAAAGAGGGTTGACTTGAACTTCTTAAAGTCTTCCTCTGTCACAGTTGATAAATTTCCTACGGTGGTCCTTCTCTCCACCAAAAAAGATACTCCTGTTATCTGGCGCGTCCTCAGTGGACTGTATCACAATCGCATCATTTTCTATGATGTACAGGTATGTTGTCTTTGTTGAATGGTTGGAACTGAGTTATGAGCGAGCTGAAGCCTTCTTAGTATAACAATTTTAGACATTCAACATGAGAATCTGCTGGAAAGAATGAAGAGCTATAGAGGATTATGAAATAAATAGAAAAGAGGACCTTTTACTTCCTCGACAACATGAATCATTTTTGTTTTCAGGAAAAGAAGATGCTTAGTTTTTGCAGCCTATATTGTTTTGTAATTACCTGTTATTTTGTCTTCAAATTAATAACTTCGCAATGATGCAGGTCCAGGATGCTTCTGATCCAACAGTGAAGAAACTAGGAGTTGATGCACTACCAGCTATAGTTGGTTGGCTATCAAATGGGGAGAAGCATGTCTTAAAAACAGGCATTGCTGTTAAAGATTTGAAATCAGCAATTCATTATCTTAGTGGTTTAATTGAAGGTTTTGAGAAGAAGAACAAGAAGGCAGCTTCAGAGCAGTCCAAGAAAGCATCAACTGATTCCGAGGAGAATCAGATACCTCTACTGACCAAATCTAATTTTCATTCTCTCTGTGGTGACCAAATTCCAGTTTGCATCATTGGTGCATTTAGATCTTCCAAAGAAAGAAAGAAGTTGGAATCAGTTCTGAGCACGGTGAGTATACTCTCCTCTGTTTGGTAATTAGATTTCCTACAATTCTAAACATCTGATTTCATATGTTATCAACATCTGCATTATCTTTGTTTGGTAAATTGGTTATCCACAAAACTTGACTATATATGATCTTTTTAAATTGAGTCAGGTCTCTCAGAAATCATTATCAAGGCGATGGAACTCGGCTCGCGGAAGGGATTCCATCTCCTACACTCTCTTGGATGCCACCAAGCAGGCGTCATTCTTAAACGCATTCGACAAAGCAGGATTTAAATCCTTAGATAAGGTCTTGGTGGCCTACAAACCTCGGAAGGGGACTTTTGCAGCGTTTGAGGGTGAAATAACTACAGAAGAAGCAGAGAATTTTATTAGTGCAGTTCTTAACGGGGACATCCGATTCACCAAAACACGACAGAGCCCCCTTCTTAAATGAGTGAAAAGTAAGCCTGGACATAGCTTTAGACTCTGGCTGTTTTGTAAATACCTATAGCAAAGAAAACAATTTTTTTAGACTAGTTAACGAGAAATTGAGTTTTGGCCCTGGTTGCGATATCTGGTTATCCCACAACTTGTGAGGACCGCATTAAGAATGTTAGTTAACTACAGCAGTGGCTTTTTGTATTGCCATGGTGCTCTAAGTCCGTTACCTTCGGTTGTAATAAACGGTGTAATTTATGTTGGGGAAAGAAGGGCGGCATTGATACAATGTTAGTGGATAATTAGTTATCTCAGGATTTAATTTTTTTGATTTTTTGTGTGATTTGCAGAATAACAACCGATAAACAAAAGAAGACAAAATTTAACTAGGTTCGGTAAATATGCCTAATTTGTCAGGGTAACAGTATTTTTTTTTTTTTTCAATGTAAAATAATGTGATTACAAGAACAATCTCACAATAGTGACTATTTCACCATAGTGGTAAAATTCTCTCCCTTGATATTCTCTCAAGAGGTGTACTCTGTTTCACTTAATTGAGGCACTATTTTTCTCAATCTCTCAAGTGAGGAACTCTCTCAGTAAGTGTAGCAATTACTTCTACTCACAAATGATGGGACTCCCTAGACTCCTGGACTTTCTCAAACTCTCATATGTTTGAATGAGTTTGGATACCTTGATCTCGAACTTAAACAAGCTCGGATGCCTTAGATCTTGAAGTTAGAAAAGCTCACATACCTTTGTTCTTGTATCTGATGCCTTTATGTAGGCATTTCTTCCATGCAACAGCATATGCGCGTACTATGCATGGAAGTAAAGTCAAGCTTCCTCCTTGTTTCATGCTAAATGTTGACGTGCTCATTAATTCATGGTTCCCTCCAAACATTCAACAATAGCTAGCCTTCCTTTACATTTATTGGGTCATCAAAAGAATAATTGAAAATGTGTTCCTCATGTAGTACGTAAATTACCGTTTGGATTACTCTCCTCCAAATAAGGAGGGACTGACCCAACAATTTATTTTTCCTTTACATGATGTAAAATGTATTAATTAAAGTTCTGAAAAAGTGAGGAAGGCTGTGGCTGCTAATGACAACCGATCTAAATTGTGAAGAGTTCTGCCATTTAAGGTATCATTTTGAAATACTAACAAGTTCTCTCATTTGAAATATTTATTTTAAAATTCATGCTTTATCAACAATGAGTTCATGAAGAGAAATTCTTATATAGGAAGAAAGAAAATTTTCCATCTTTTCTGAAATTGTCCTTGATTTTTAATATGAAATACCTAAAATACTCATCTGCTTGGACACTGATTGGGCAGCCGCACAGTGTAGGTGTCATACATAAGTCTCTCTCGTTCATGAAACGAAAAAATATGAATAAAATATCAGGCCTGAGGGGGGTACTAAGTGATGCAGTCGCCTCTGGCCACAGGTTCTTTGGAGACCCTGATTTGTTTACTTAAAAATGGTATACGTATTTTTTCTGAAACAATGTTTATAGAGCGTAACATGCGTCCAATAGTTATGGGCTAATCCTTTTCTGTTGTTCTTCCCAAGGTTCGAAACCTAGCTATGTAGATTTTTTCAAACCTTTTTTCTTTCTGTCTAAATACACAACTTATTGAACCAATAGAATAAAGGAATAAGAATAAAGTATTACTAGTTATAGAAAAAATTGCGTGGACCCTTAATTTCAATTTTTATGAGATCACATTAGCCTCATGTCACAAAAATCTTAGAGCCAGCCCTTTAAGACACATTGAGAGAGTTTGACATGTATGGACGTATTATAGACCCATATTCTGAATTCATGAGTCATTTGATATTTTAAATACTATAAAAATAAATATCGATGTTTCGTAAGTTAGAACACATTTTAAAGATCATGTTTTATCAATGGTGAGATTAAGAAACAAGACGATTTGAATAGAAATGAGTCTTTCTATAATTGGTAAGTTGGGAGGTGTTTTGGGGGCACTCGTAAAATGCATTGACATGCTAAAATATGTTAAACCTTATTAAAATTATATTTCTTGAAATTCTCTAGCACAATAAGCTCACCATTCTTAGAAGATTATTTTTAGATCGTGCTCCGATTGACGAAACACTGAAATCTCAGATGAATTTTATTATTTTCTGATTTTGAAAATTTGTAAAAAAAAAAAAAAATTGGATCGTTATTTTTGAGTTCCTTCAGTTTGAAAACTGTTTAAAAATTATTATTTAAAAGTGAAAATTTTCAAATGAAAAGATAAGAACATGTGATTTTAACTGAAAATTGTTTGCTATAATCTATAATTTTAGACAGTAATCTACATAGAAATTATTTTAGATGAGAATTTATCATACCTACCCACTCAAATTCAATAGCTCTACATTGTTGTAAGCAAGGAGTAGCCCCTAGACTTAGTACATTTGTCATCACCATATGTGCCAATCGCGCTGCCACATCGCATCAAAATGGGTTATTAGCAAAGAATGCAAATATATTTGTGTGGGATATAAATCTCCAATCATAAGTCCGCTATGTAGAACTCTTGACATGCAATCTCTTTACCGCTAGATTTGAGAATTATCATTTTAATGAGATAGTCTTCTTGTCGTTAGGAGGAGTTAGAATATTAACTTTGAACGAAACAACATGAATTATCATGGTTTGTCCCCATTATGTCTCATCTCAATTCTCTAAAGTGAAGAGGTCACATATACCTGCTGCAAACATGACTGCAAGGATTGATGTCCTCTCAAGAAGACATGGTGCCACCCAGAAGAGCTGGACACCTACATCATGGCATAACGGTGTCGCAGGCCATGGGTTCCACTAGAGAGTGTAGGAGACCCATAGATTCGATGGATTCTCGCCCTAGGAAGAGAGCGAGTTTGGCACAACCTGATCCATTGATCATCGATACTCAAAATCTGTCTCATAAGAATATTCTGCATTGTGGTTATGTCCAAGAGACATCGTTGGGGGACACCTCAATGTTAGACCTAATTCCTAAGAATATAGAGATCTCTACAAACTACACTAGTGTACAATAGGATGTGAGATTATTGAGTCCAATGACATCGAACCTTGCTCCGTTGAAGAATGCCAATGTAGAGAAAATTAGCCTAAATGGAAAGATGCGATCCATGTTGATTTGGATTTACTAACGAAGAGGAAGGATTTTGGGCCTGAGATGTCGACACATCCTAACATAAAACATGTTGACATAAATAGATCTTTGTTAGAAAGCATGATAAGAAAAAAAAAGATTATATACTCGCCTCATGGAGCAAGGTTTTTCACACGCCCTGAAATCGACTATGAGGAGACATATTCTTCCGTAATGGATGTCATTACACTCCACTACTGTATCAGTTTGGTAGTTTCCAAATAACTGAACATGCAGCTTACGAATGTGGTCATTACATATTTTTATGGGGATCTAGGTATGAAAATATACATGAAGGTTCTTGATGGACTTCATTTACCTAAATCAATCGGTTCTAGACCACGGAGTACGTTTGCAATGAGGTTGAAACGCTCACTAAAATGACTACTTGAATGGGAACTGATATTTTGAGCTATGCTCGCGTGTTTCCATGACAAGTTCAGGATTTGCAACTGTTACGGTTTATGGTAATGAACATAATTGAAACTCTTGATGAGTTAAGGGAAACCGCTGAACACCTGAAATTCAAGTTTGAAATGAAGGACTTTGGGAGAACATAGTTTTGTCTCAGTTTAGAACTTGAATACCGTTTCAATTGATGCTTAGGCATTTTGATAAAGTCAAGAAGCACTCTCATGGTCGTCAGCAGTCTTGACCCTAAGAGGGATCCGTTTCGTCCTAAGGATGATGACAAATATGTGTTAGTCGCAGAAGTGCCCTACCTAAGTACAATAAGCACAAAATTGTACATAGCACAATGCAAGACCGGACACCTCATTTGTTGTGAACTTGTTGGCTAGATATAGCCCTATGCCAACGCGACTCTATTGGACTGGTGTAAAGACAATCTTTCAATATTTAAAAAGTACGATAAATATGGGTTTGTTTTATCCTATAGAGAGAAAAGAATAGAAGAAAGAATGGAATTAGACTCTAATGGCCCGAAAGTCGTCGTTGTCAACACCGCCGCTGCCACCAAGGGTGGCCGGCGTCTTCCCTCCCTTCGTCAAAACCATGGCGATGTTCTGATGAGTTTTGTTGATGCTAGGTATCTCTCTGAGCCACATAAAGGTCATTTTCAAACTGATAATTCTTTACTATGGGAAGCACCGTGATATCTTGGAGATCTACACAGCAGACCCTTTTCGCTACTTCTTCGAATCATGTATAGATTATTACTTTATATGAAGCAGTTCGTGAACGTGTATGGTTAAGGTCCATAGTTTCACATATTTGAAGAACATGTGATTTGAAGTCTATCACAGATGAACCTACGTGCATTTATGAGAATAATACAGCTTACATTGAACAAATGAAGCAAGTTTCATCAAGGGCAACAACACCAAGCATATATTGCCTTTGTTTTTCTACAATCAGCAACAACAAACACTTCTAAAGATTGAAGTTAATCAAGTCTCATCTGAGGATAATATAGCGGACTTATTTACTAAGTCGTTATCTAAATCCATTTTCGAGAAACTGTGAAGAGTATCAGATGAGGAAAATATTCGAACTCCCATGATTGTAGCAATCAGGGGGAGATCTCGACATTAAGGAGAGGCATGATTATGTTTGATCTCAAAGAGTGAATAGCGTGTTGTACTCTTTTTCTCCTTCTCGAGGTTTTTTTGTCCCACAGGGTTTTTATCGAGCAAGGTTTTTAACGAGGCAACATTTGAAGCCCATGGTGTCATGTTGAATCATGTTTGGACAACGCAAGGGGGAGTGTTGAAGGATATCAAGATTATGTGTGCCTTACCAAACTAGGATTACTTTCTATTGTTGTAATTGGAGAGAATGTTCTAGATTTCAAGTTCTAATTAGAATAAGATTCCTTATACTTAAAGATTATATACTTAAAGATTATATACTTGTATTTCCTATATATAGGGGCTCCTATTATCAATGAAAGACATAATTATTCTCTCAATTCTCTCTTTGATTTCGTTATCCTTAAACACTCACAACTTTCTAATTGTTAATATCACTCTTGGTAGTTTTGGTTCCAAACAGCCAAGCCTATTAATGTGTTAAAAGGTAGACTTACATGTGTTTCCTTGGGTATGATACTCTCAGTTTTCCTTTACTAAAACTTGACCTCCTATATTTGGGAGTAGGGCACACTACACGCAAATTTGATTGTTTAATTATGCTCAATGATGGCCCAACAACATCCTGGACTAACGACGATATGAGTCGTGGGCGCTGGATCAGGTTGTACATGCGACTATTGTGTGGAGGAGATAGAGACCGGGCTTGGATCAGGCCAGGCTTGCTGGGTTGAGACTCTTCCCTTTGGGCTTCTTTGAGCTACTCTTCTTGTTTTTTAAGTTAGTTCTATTTTCAATATATAATTCCCTACTCTATCTGAGGAGCTATGCAATTTTTTGGTGCACCTTATATGTTAGTTAGTTCCATGGTTTTAGTGAGCGTCAATGAGCATTACATGTCTAATGAGTGGACATGTCTCTATGTACCACTATGGTATCACCACACTTTCTTGTTTTGTCCGTAGATGACAACAGAAGAGTATGTAATGGTTATCCTGGCTTGCGAATCAATGAAATATCTGTAATGATTTACTTGAGATAGAGGAAAAAAAACAAAAGTATGTACAAGGAACAACCAAAAGCAAAAATAACTACTATACTATAATTAACATTGTTTTCACTAAAATTTACATAAAGAATGCACATTCATGGTGCTTCAACATTCCGAGCTTACCTATGGACATATTCCACATACGTCACTACTAGAAAAACCCATCACTGCACACAGATGAGGTTCACACGGATAGATATGTGTGAAAAATACTGCAATACACATAGATATTTGTGTGAAAACTATTTTCACACAGTATATTGTGTGAAACATATTTTAAAAGTGGGGTCGCAAAAATTCAAATGGATTTCCGTATGAAACTCACACGTCTTTTCGTATGAATTAAGGTGATACACATATCTTCATGTGTAAATTTAATTCCGGTACAGAGAATCTTACACATGTGTCAGAAATTCACACGGATGTCCGTAATTAAAGTTGACACACAAAAATTCACGTGAATTTTATTTCAAAATAAGGAAAAATATATTAACTACATAAAATTTGGGGCTAAATACAGATTACTACCCTGTAGTTTGGTTCCAAAATTAATTCAGTCCCTGAACTTCTTATTTCATCAAAACACCCATGCACTTTCAATTTTGATCTAATAGGTCCAATTTGTTAGTTTTCTGACAATTGAGTTATTTAACTTGTTAATGTAGCTCATATATGGCTTATGTTTTATGATGTAGTGTCTGCATGCCACCTCTAGTCAATTTAAGAGTGAGTTCTACTATTAAAAATAAATAGTTTTTCAACAAATAATCCAACTATAACTTGAACCTATAACAGAATATTAACGAATTAGACCTATTAGATTAAAATTAAAAGTGCATGGGTGTTTTTGATGAAATAAGAAGTCTATGAACTGAATTGATTTTGGACCTAAACCACAGGGTAGTAACCAGTATTTAGCCCTAAAATTTAATAAGTGTATTTATATTTGACATACTATTTCCAAAAAAACATTTGGTTTCACACGAATAAGCGTGTGAATTTTTTCAGTAACTTTCTACAAATTCCAATATTCTCTTCATTATTAGTACTTCTCTCTCTCTCTCTCTCACACACACACACATCCACAAATCAAACCATTGACTTTTTGTTCCTTCTTCTTCCACCTGCAAGCCTTCTCACCTCCATTTATTGAAACTCATTTAATCAAAATTGCAGCAACATTCACAATCCTCACAAACACATCAAAATCAAAACTCTAAGCCCCCTTTTGCTTTGCTTCTCTGATTCGTTCTGATTTCCCTCTTTCTCACAACCTCCTATATGAAATTTAAGATGCCAAATTCCCAGGTTGCTGGTTCTAATAAGATCTTTCATCATCATGGAAGGCTTATATAAACCTAGCAGGAAATTGAGCCAAAAATTTTCGATCTTTGTCAACAACTCAAACGTCAAACTCATTGTAAGTCTCTCTTAAAGCAAATCAAACTCACTGAAGGGTTCTTTTTCTTAGATCCCAAATGATGAAAAAAAAAATTGAAACTTACCATTCGTTTTTCATATATGCAGACACAATTTGGCTTTTTTGTCAGATTTCTCTATAGTTAGATTGTTGTACTGGGTGAGCTGATTAATTTCTATGAATGGTTTGTCATAATAGTTGTTTTCCATAGAAGAACGATGTGGTCATGTGAAAATCAAAAACCACTTGGTGAGATTGGTCACCAGCAACTATTCGAGGAATTGAGTTCAAGCCTAATCTCCTCATACCATGGCCAAAGTCCTTAGAATAGAGCAGATTTGTGATTCTGGATTACTAGGCAAGTCAAATAAGAGCTCGGGGAGATCTAAATGCTAGAGCTTTGGGCCTCATGACGTCGTTTCTATTAATCTTTCAACATGGAACGGGAGACTCTATCTACCTCAATCTCTCTCTAGAACAGAGCAGATTTGGAAAGCTGAATGGGTGATATTGCGAATTAAAGGACAATAAGGGCATCTCCAACAATGGAGTCAAAAACCAAAATGACTAAGGGGCTTTTGTTTCACCATCTCCAACCCAAATAAAAAAGGTGTCAAAATGGCCTTTAAGCCATACCTTAGTTAAATGACTAAGGAATGAAGGTAGAAAGCCAAAATGACCTAAGGGAAGATGTCTGGGCCCCACCTTCCACTATCCAAAAAGAGCGGCTCTGATTCACTCCTCGTTAACTCGATTTAAAATGGAAGGTTAAGATTAATTGATACCAAAAATTAAAAAATAAATATATGATTACTTAATTTCTAATCTGACGGTTAGAAAAATGTGGTGAATTAAATTTAACAGCTAATAATAAAGTAATGTAGTTTTAAACGAAAAAACTTGAAAAAATAAAATAAAAATTTCTAAAAAAAATTAAACGATGATATATTATATAAGATTATTATGTATGATATATAAATTCATATTGTAGTTAAATAATTATCTAAAATAATTAAAATTATGAAATGGCTATGTTTTTTGACTAAATGAGGTTACAAATGTCAAAATATGAATGAACAGTAGTGACACTAGAGGTGTTAAATTTTCTAAATGATTTTGACTTTTGAGTAAAGGTTGGAGATGCCCTAATTGAGGAACCAAACAACCAAAAAATAGCTAATGTAAATATCTAAATAATTTAATAAAATTCAATAAATATAATTCTGTGTCCACACAAATTTTTCAATGATTGGACATAAATACTATAGTTAGGATTGAAGTGGTACCCACCAGATACATTCACATGGACAAACAATTCCGTGTGTAAGTAGTATTAGTAACGCCAGTAATACGTACATATATATAATTCGTCGCTGTACCGTGTATATTAACGTATTACACGGATTTATGTGCGGAATACTGTGATTTCACACGGATTCTCATAGATGATTGGACATAAATACTATTGTTGGGATTGAAGTGGGACCCACCAATACATTCACATGGTCAAACAATTCTGTGTGTAAGTAGTATTAGCAACGCCAGTAATACGTACAGATATATAATCTGTCGCTGTACCGTGTGTATTAAAGTATTCACATGATTTTCCGTGTGAAATACTATGATTTCACATAGATTCTCATCTGTGTTTGATGGGTATTTTTTTTAGTAGTGCGTGCATCAAATATGAGATTTGTTGTTGTAACTTGACGAAATTTAGCACTAGATAGTGATTGAAGCAGTGAGTCCCTACACATACAAGAATATCTTTTTACTTATCAGATTTGTACTAGATGAAAGGTAGACATACATGTCATGGACCAATATATGTTGCTGCATTTATACATACTGTACGGCCAAAACTTACCACCACACAGTTGGAATAATTCTCCAAGCCTCCAACGACTTCGACAAAAAATCATACTAAGCACCTATAAAACAATTTATACAACTTGTAAAAGTACGAAATTCATTAATTAAATCTTCCAAATAGTTATCTTGATTTCTTCATTCATCCATGTACAAGTAAAACATCAAACATCTCTTTAGAGAAAATGACAAAACGACAACTTTTAAATTTATCTTTAAAATGAACATTCCTCGTTTATCATTCTATTGATTCAACACATACTGACTTTTCTTGATTGTTCATAATATATTCTCATATTTTAATTTTCTTAATAATTTACAATCTCATTCTTAACGTGCTCACATTTTACTTTATTTGTTGCACAAATTTTCTATAAAAAAAATTAAAGAGATAAACAGAGAGAATACTGTTTATCCAATAAATCACCATGTTTCAGTTTGGTCATATCGCCAAGCGCAATCCCCCTCAGGCCTCAGAGCACAAGTTGGCAAGCCCGCACACCGCTCGGCCACATACCAAACCAGAAGGACCCTTGTTTACTCCAAAGCTGTGTGCCTATTAGTTAAGACGTGGACCACAAATATAGGAGCAGACATATATAGATAATTTAACTTGATTTCTTCTTACTAACCACAGTATGCATGCTTGGGTAAATCCAACACTAATCAGATCAGAAATTCAGAATGAATATGTAGCTTGCATACCACATTACTATATATATAACCGCCCTCTCCCCCTGTTCTCTCCAACGCAAGCTCTATTTTTGTGTGCCACTAAGTGTGATCAAATTTCAGACCCGAGAAAGAAAGTACATTTCCCTGCAATCCATGAACTGATGGACATGTATATGGTGTCCTCGATTCCACTCCGACTCCCAATTCCCACTGCAACCAAAATCTCTCGGTTACTAAAACAAAAAACCAAAACCAATATCTCACTCTGGAGTACAAATCATATCAGTACAAAACCCCAATTTCTTAGTGTCAATTCTAAATATGATCCACTCATGGACATGACGACTACAAATAATGGAGCACTCGCGATTGACGTGACAGGTACACTTGCCAGCAACAACGATGTCGTACTGGGCGAAAGTCCACAAAAGGGCGCCATGATCAACTTGTCCGAGTCCACACTGGGTGGTTACATTGCTCGCCGGCTCGTCCAACTCGGTGTCACCGACGTGTTCTCCGTACCCGGTGACTTTAACCTCACCCTCCTCGACTATCTCGTTGCAGAGCCAGGGCTTAACAATATTGGCTGCTGCAATGAGCTCAATGCAGGCTATGCTGCTGATGGCTACGCGCGCTTTCGTGGCGTCGGGGCATGTGTGGTTACTTTCACTGTAGGAGGGCTCAGTATCCTCAATGCCATAGCTGGAGCGTATAGTGATGATTTGCCGGTGATTTGTATAGTGGGAGGACCCAACTCCAATGACTATGGAACCAACAGCATTCTTCACCATACTATCGGGTCACCGGATTTTACCCAAGAGCTTAGATGCTTTCAGACTGTCACTTGCTATCAGGTTAGTCTTACTTCGAAATGCAAACATAATACAGTGTCACGGACTCGTAATCTTCTGGTTTAGGAGAAATTAAGTTCCTTCATAATTCATCTAATGGCTTTATTAGGCTGTGATAAACAATCTTGAAGATGCACATCAAAAGATCGATACAGCAATTTCAACAGCATTGAAAGAAAGCAAGCCTGTGTATATCAGCATAAGTTGTAACTTGCTTGGGATCCCTCATCCTAGTTTTAGCTGCGAGCCTATTCCAATTTCATTGCCTCCCAGGTAACAAAGTGATTTCGAGTTCGAATTCTCTGATTAGTTTGATTGCCTCCCGACTTATAGCAAATACTCATGACTTATTTGTTTGTTTCTATTTTACAGAGTAAGTAATCGAATGTCCTTAGAAGCTGCAGTAGAGGCAACTGCACAGTTCTTGGACAAGGCAGTCAAACCAGTTATGATAGGTGGCCCCGAACTCCGAGTAGCAAAAGCAGAGGATGCATTCGTCCAGCTAGCTGATGCTTGCGGCTATGCTGTAGCAGTGTTGCCATCGGGAAAGGGGCTGGTGCCGGAGTACCACCCCCATTTCATTGGGACATATTGGGGTGTTATCAGCTCTCCCTTCTGTGCCGAGATTGTGGAATCAGCAGACGCATACTTATGTGCTGGACCAGTTGTCAATGACCATACCTCGGTTGGGTACTCAACCCTTGTTAAGAAGGAGAAGGCCATTGTTGTGAAGCCGGATCGCGTGATCATAGGGAACGGGCCCGAATTTGGTTTTATTCTGATGGATGATTTTCTCATAGCACTATCAAAGAGACTCAAACGCAATACCACTGCTTATGAGAACTACAACATGATATTTGTTCCTGATGGGAACTCTCTGATCAAATGTGATCCCAAAGAGCCTTTGAGGGTTAATATCATGTTCAAACACGTACAGAATATGTTGACAAGTCAAACAGCTGTGATTGCTGAGACTGGGGACTCATGGTTTAATTGCCAGAAACTGAGATTGCCGCGTGGATGCGGGTAAGGGAATGTAGCAGGTGTTTGGTGGTTTAGTGTTTAGGGTTTGTAAGTAATTTTTTGAGTTTGATGATTTAAATATTGGATTTGCAATGTGTAGGTATGAGTTCCAAATGCAATATGGATCAATTGGTTGGTCAGTTGGATCAACTCTTGGGTATGCGCAGGCTGTACTGGAGAAGCGAGTCATTTCTTTCATTGGTGATGGGAGCTTCCAGGTAGTGATCACAAAAGCATAGCACAATCAAATAACCGAACCATTAATTCATCAATGTACAGCATATAACTGGTCGTTTTCTATCAATGATATTCGCACTGTACTGAAAATAAAACCTAGCTCACACATTGAAAGGTCCAATGCACGTGCTTTTGCTACCGCTATATTGAACTAACGTGGTTTAGTTGGGACAATTTCACAGAGTGATTTTGGTATTCCATGTTTAACCACATAAAAAGGCAGTGAAAATAGTACAATATATGCTAAAGTGGAGTTCCAAAATCACATCAGATTCATCACCCTTTCACAATTACTATTAGGCTATGCATACATGCCACTTATGAATTCTATGGTATCATAATAATGGGAATACGTACGCTGGTCCCAAGTTCATGTGTTTATTCACAAAATTCAACCGCAGTTTACTTAATTTTAGCAATTAAGATAAGGAGTTTTGCCTTTTAATAATTCGTACTGTAATTGCTACTCATATTTACTCCTTAGGTGACTGCTCAAGAAGTGTCAACGATGATTCGAAATGGGCAGAGGAACATAACTTTCCTTATAAACAATGGTGGATATACCATTGAAGTGAAGATCCATGATGGACCATACAATGTAATCAAAAACTGGAACTATACTGGACTAGTTGATTCCATCCACAATGGGGAGGGAAAATGCTGGACAACCAAGGTTAGCATGTTCCTCGTTTACTGACAGTGTGTGTGTGTGTGTGTGTGTGAGAGAGAGAGAGAGAGAGAGAGAGAGAGAGAGAGAGAGAGAGAGAGAGAAGTTGTGTCGCGCTGAGCCGTTCTTAACACTTCTTTGTTAATGAATTTACTATTGCAGGTGCGTTCTGAAGAGGAGCTGATTGAAGCAATTGATGCTGCAACTGGAGACAAGAAGGATTGCTTATGCTTCATCGAGGTGATTGTTCATAGGGAGGATAGCAGCAAGGAGCTACTTGAGTGGGGCTCTAGGATCGCTGCTGCCGGTAACCGCCCACCTAAGGGTTACGAGTAAACTAATATATCATACATGAATCCTATGTCACCCGAACGTTATCCCTTTGCAATTTAAGCTTGTACCTTTTCTCCGAAACTTAAGGTTGTATATGGAATTATGGACGCAAGTTGCAACCAACCTCAATATCATTGCCACGTTACCTTTCAAATTCAACTTTGACGCATTCAATTTGACATTTTCATTGAAGATGCTCTTATATATGTTGTTTAAATTTCATCACAAAGCGAGCCGTTGCTTCCATCTACTGATCGATCAATTGTGCAACCAAAGCATTCTAGTCAAGATATTGCTCTCATGAAGCACAACAATATACTGTCTATAAGAACTACAATATATGACTTGGTAAATTCTTATCATTGAGCCAACTCAATTTTCAACCCAAGTGATTTAATTAGTTGGAGACAATTTCACAACTCGTATCAAAGCCGAGGATTTAAGGCCACATTTGGTTCGCGAAAAGTAAGTATCATGAAAGGAAACTTATTCATTTCTTGTGTTTGGGATATAAAATGAAATGAATTACTTTCCTGAAGGAAGGGAAAATAAGGGGGAAGGTAGTTTAGTGGTGTTAGCTCAGTGGTTAGAGCGCCCACTACCTAGGATCCAAGTCCTGGGTTCGAGTTACCATGGGGGTATGAGTGAATTCCTTTGATTCTCTCTGAAAAATGAAGAAAAAAATTGAAAAAAAAAAAAGGAAACGTATTTCATTCCAAACACCAAAGGAATTACCCCTTCTTTCCTTCCATTTATTACTCACAACACATTATTTTATTCCATTAATTACAAACTTTCTAACAACTTTCCTGATAACTTTCCTAATGTTACCAAACATCAGAATGAAAAGTTCTTGGGAAATTTCATTTTCCTTTCCATGGGAAAGACAAAGGAATTACTTTCTTTTTCGTGAACCAAACGAGGCCTAAGTGCTATGATTCAATTAATAACCAATCCAATCTAAATGATTTAGTAAGTTGGAGACAATTAATTTTAGAAATCGTATGAAACCGAGCATATAAGTGCAATGATTCAACTAACAATGGGTCAGCGCTGATCCAAAAGTTCATATGTACTTTATTCACAAAAACTAAGCGTACGTATGAACATCTCTAACAATAAAAATTATTTCATTAACTAATTGCCTAAAAATCAAATATAATATTAATTTTTTACTTTTTCTCTAATAGTGCTAGCTATTTGCAAGTCAAATTGATAAGAAGAACGTTGAAATTAGAAAATTTAACGCACCTAATGAATTGATGTAATGACATCATCTTAGCTATTGGTGTCACCCTAATGCTCTAGTTTTTTCTTCTTCTTCTTCTTCTTCTTCTTCTTTCGAATCACCACCTCCCACTTACCATGCAACTAGACCAACTGATATTGGGCTAATTCTTTAACATCTTACTTAGACTGTAATTAGTAATTATAATATTAAATACAAAAAAAACAGTTTATTGAGGGGAGTGATCGAAATTGACACTCCCTATTTTACAATTTACACTCCACGTTTTTTTAAAGCTTCCAAAATCATAAGAAATGCCCAGTACCATTTGGTCAAGTGACATAAGTCTCCTCTTTATAAGTGAAATGTCGTGAGTTCGACTCACAATAGACTAATTATTGTATATGAATTTTTTATTTGATCAAGAAAAAATCATAAGAAATACCACCCTGTCATTCAGTAACAATATGAAATTCGACCATCTTGAAATCAACAATAAATTGACTAGAAGGCCAAAAGAAAAGAAAGAAATAAATACAACATGTCAGTTTTCCAGACCATCTAATTGATATAAACAGCGATAGTACAGCCACAGTAGTTCCCTTACTAGCACAACGCTCAGCCACAGAACACCTATGCTTTTATTTTTTTACTCATTGAAAGCTAAGCTCAACTTAAAAACACGAACAAAAAAGTCCTCTTCAATAGCAGAAAAGTGTTTCGCCAGTTGAGTCTATGTGGTTATAGACGACTACAACAACTGATTCAATGCTCCACTCACGGAGGAAAACAAAATCATGAGGAACGCACTGACTGCATTAAAAAAGCATCACCGTATGAGACTACTTTCCCTGGGTCAGAGGGAACCCTACACCAGGCATGAGCTTGATAGTATAAATAGTTCCACAAACCTTACATTTTCTCGCCATATTAACGAATTTCTTGGCCTTTTTTTTTCAGGGATTGAATTCGCAAAAACGCGCTCATTCATTGATACACATAACTCTGTGTCTGAGGTCTCAGACAAATTGTGCAGGTCACCTCTTCTCAAAATCCACATCAAGAAAATGAAAAATCCATCAAATAGAATCAAAATCAAAATCTTTCGAACGACTCCACGTTTCTTGTTCTAGTAACTTAAATTTTTTTTTTTCAAGAATTTCAACCAAAAAAGAAAAAAGTGGATTGTTATTGAGTGTGAATTTCATTCTTATTTATTTTTAAGGTGAAAATAAATAAATAAATAAATCAAAACTATAAACCTGCTACATTTCATGCATGTAAGGAGTTCACATCTTTAACAAAAAAAAAAAAAATTCCTTCACGAATACCATGATTTTTACCCAAAAGTGTTGGACTATAACAAATGATATTTTGGGCAACATCACAAGTTATTACTTTCTCACCAAAAATTTTTCATCCTCAAATAATGATTTTTAAACACTTCTTGAACTGACAAAACTGAACAACCACGATACTAATTTTCTTTTACAATTTTTAAAGTCAAAAGGTAATCAAATTAGTTCAAGATTTTGGTATTCCATCAATTGGAACACGTTCTAGAAATTATGCTCTATGAATGATAAGCTTATGATACATGATAATTTCAAGAAAACATAGTGTTAACAATGTTTACTTGTTTTTGGATGCCATTGCATTGTTTGCATGACATCTCCCAACGTGTCAAACTATGTAAAGCTCCAATTCTATTAAAATGGTTATGTTTCTTAATCTCACCATTGGTAAAGCATGATGTTTAGAATGTGTTCTAATTTGCGGAATATCAATATCTCTAATGGATTTCTTTTCACAATTTCAAAATCAAAAGGTAAGAAATAAGAAAAAAAAATCCGTTTAATATTTATGTGTTCCGCAAGTTCAAGTAAGAATTTGACATATATGTGACTAAGTGAGAATCATACTCATTAGTTACATTTTTATTTTTACTTTTGGTTGAACAATCATTAATTACATTTTACGACTAAATTTAGTTTGCTTCCTCAAACTTTAGGGCAGACATCAGTTTGGTTCCTAATTTTTTTTAATCACGATGGTTCATGCACCTTCAATTTCCATCACTCGCATCTAAATTTGAAAATTGGCTCCAATCATAATGTCACAAGCTGATTTGACACCGACAGCATGATCCACAAAAAGGACAAAATAAACATTTTCACAATAAAAAGATTTTAGAAAAAGGGGCAAAATTTCCAAACCCCCTACATTAGGTTTTAGAGCAGCCATGGGTGAGATTTGTTGATGAGGATGTGAGAAGAAAAAGAAAAATGAAAGAGATTTATAGAGATCGGGAGAGAGCAACCCAAAGGGCTGCCTCTTACGTTGTGCGGCGCTGTGGGTGTTAGAGGGGATAGATGAGGTATGAGAGTGTATATATTTGTGGTCTCCACGAATCCAAGGAAAGAGAAGGTAAGATGAGGTCTGCGTCTTCTATTCATCAAGAAATGGGCACGTGCTACCGAGCTGGCGTGCGTGGGGGAAAAGAAAAGAAAGAAACGTTGTAGCCCATTCTCACATAATTAACTCACAATGTATAATTGTATTTTTGCCACTTGTCATCTTTTAAACAAATAATTGTTTAATTCTTGCATGCTTCTGCACGTGATGAGATGATACTCTGATGATAAAATTTCTATTAATTCATCATTATCCAATGATTAGTTAATGAAAAGAACAATTAATCAACAGAAATTCTTCTTTTCTTCATTAATTTATTATTTGTTCCAATTTAGTGTTATTTTCTCTTTATTTTTGTAACTCCGCTTATTTTCTATAAAATAAATAAAAATTGATTAATTACATAATAATTAACATGACAACAACATACATAAAAATGCGTGTAAGCAACCATGGTTGCTTCCAACTCCATTAACAAACCAGAGTCAATCTCCAACTCCAAACAACGGGCAAATTCAAACGTGGATTTAAAAGAGCATGAGTAACCTTTCCCCTCTCCGCCGAGATCCTTTCCGTTTCGGGCTGCAAATCCATTAATCAATGTTCAATGTTTCCTCCTTGTTTTCATCTTCTTCATATTTTGTCTGCAACAATATTCATTGATCGAATAATGCAATTTCTCTCCTAACGTACCCACCTCGTAGAGCCTCAAATTCAAGCAACCTTTGTCGCTATATATAGTCGTCAACTTAGATAGCTCTTTTTTGATCGATATTGAACTCAACCCTGATAGCTCCACTAGCAAAATCCCTTCTTTAGTTAACGAGTCTATGAAGATGTGAAGTGCATATGCAATCTGAGTGGCCACCATTGTTATCACCGGCTTTATTAGTCCATCCACTACACTATTAGGACTGCTAGAAATCTCATGTCCGATTCAGCATCCAAAACTCAATTGGAAGACCAACCTCCAATGCAACCCCTCATGGATACAAAACCCTCCTCAGAAGAAGCGGCGGTGCCGAAGCCTATGGAAGATGATGTAGTCTAATCAAAGATCGGAGCGGTCGAGAACTGCCTGCAGGAAACCTTTCAGTCCAGATTTGTTTTTATTAGATTTGCTTTGCAATTTTGATTCTATTCTCTTTGTTTTGCGATTCGATTTGGTTTGCGACTGGATTCGTTTTCATGTATTCTGGGGTTTCGAAACTGGGGTTAGAGATTTTTGTATTTGATTTGATTTGGTTTGTGATTTGATTAATTTCAATGTATTCGATTCATCTGGATTTGATTCGAGCTTGTTTGGTTTGCTGAGAGATTTTTGGGAATGGTAAGGGCGTTAGAGTCTGATAATTTGTTATGTTGGACCTCTTGTTCTTCTGGGTTATGATGGAGGGAAGATGAGGAGGTCGAGGGCGAGAGGGTTGGTGGGGAAGTTGGTGAGCAAAACCAGAACTGTTGTCAAGTTTTTCTTTTTTATAATCTGTTTATTGTGAACTATCTTTTTTGCCCTTCTTGTCGGTGACAAGTGAAGTTGTGATGTCATGATTGTAGCCGATTTTAAAATTTGAATGCGGATGATGGAAATTGGAAGTGCAGACTATGGACCATCGTGATTGAAAAAAAAATTGAAGTGATGTTTGCCCAGAGTTTGAGAGAGCAAACTGAACTTAGTCCTATATTTTATAATCTAAATACACTATGTTAAAACATAGGAGAGCAACTGAACTTAATCCTACATTTTATAATCTAAATACACTATGTTAAATCATTTATATGTACATCCATTATTATTTGATTTATATTTAAATTTAAATTAGCACATAATATACAAGACACACTACAATTTGACGCATAAATACACCTAAAGTACCAAGGGGGATGTATTCATTTAATAGTCTATAAGATTTTTTTTATATTTTAAAAGTTTATAGGTATTCAATTGAGATTTAAAACAATCATTTAAAATTTTGGTGAATTCAATTAAGATTTAAAATTATCCATTCGAATCTGGCGATATTCAAAGGTATATGAATTTTAAGGATTTCATTAAATGTTGTATTTTGGATGATTTTATAGTGTTTTTTTATACATATCAAAACTCAAAGACAATCCAACCACTTTCCAAGAGATTTTGATGGATTCTTTGTGATCACTCAACAAATGAAGAAGCTCTTCTTAAAAAATAAAAATAAATAAATAAATAAAGCAGCAGCCATCAGGAGATGACACTCATTCATTTTGTCTTCGACCTATTTCCCACTATCCTCCTTTGCCTCTGCTCTCATCTAATAATTTTTGTTATTTTTATCACTATAGCTCTATAAGCCTTAATCCTCCTAGCTAATTAGGTTAATGGTATTGTTCATATGATACATACACACATGTTTCTTTTGTAAATTAGATATGAAATAATTATGTCATTAGTTTACTACTTAATTTTTTATGTAATATTTTGGCCGATTAGTTTTCTCTTATTGTTCATATATCATTAGACATAACATAAACAATGGTAGATTGCCATACTTTTTTGTCATTAATATATCATTATAGTTGGATCCATATATCCATTGCTTAATTAAAGAAGAAGAAAAATTAACCTACCAAAAACATCATAAGGACTTGTAAAATCTAAACAAATATTAGTAAATCAATCTAATAGAATCAATTAGAGTCAATATGGAATTTAAACAATCCGTGAATTAAGTAAATTCATGAATTATAAAAACTTAAACAAAAAGCCATTCTTAGATATTGTGGAAAAAGTTAAATTTTACTTTCATTTACAAATTTTGTTGGAGTGGTAAATCATCTCAAAATAAGTCAAATTTTTAATCTTGTATTGGAATGACTATTATGCTGGAAATGCCCTTTACTCAAACTTTGCAAGTTCGATCATGTGTGTTTTTGCCTTTTGTTTATAGACATTATATTTGGAATCTCTTTTTTTTTTTTGATAGAAGGAGGTAAGCCCCTTATTGATAATACTCAATTTACAAAGCTATTTGGAAAATCTTATATCTAAGTGAAAATGCTCTTACCCTATTTGGATATGCTTATCCATATTTTGCTCTTTCTTTTTCATTGCATATTGAATTTCATAATCTGAATTGTAAATTAATCTTTAAAAATTATCATCACAGAAAAAAAAATATAACTAAAATTAAGATGACTTATAGATCATCTCAAAATAAGTCAAATTTGTCTAGACACACACATAAATAAGTAAATTTGGCTCGATCATTTTCTCTCTTTCTAGCACCTAATGTGTACATGTGCATTGAAGCCAAGAACAACTGTTTGCACACGTAAATATCTGTTGATGTGCTCTAATTTTATTATACATGTCTTATAGGTGACTGCCCAAGACGTGTCGACCATGCTGCGAAATGGGGAGAGGAACATCATTTTTCTGATGAACAATGGTGGACACACTGTGGAAGTGGGGATTCATGATGGACCTTACAATTTGATCAAGAACTGGAACTACACTGGATTAGTTGATGCCATCCACAACGAGGAGGGCAAGTGCTGGACAGCCAAGGTGATTCGTCGGTTGGTTAATTAACGAATCGATCAATTATATTTTAGGAAATTGTCATTTACATTCCTCATGCATGAACTACTATTGTAGACCATGACGGATCAAAATTTTCTATTATCGTAGGTGCGGTGTGTTGAGGAATTGGTTGAAGCAATAGAGACGGCAACTGGAGCCAAGAAGGATTGTTTGTGCTTCATTGAGGTGATTCTTCACATGGACGATATTAGCAAAGAGCTGCTTGCATGGGGGACTACGGTTGCTGCTGCCAATAGCCGCGCGCCCACCGAGGTAGCCCTTATTTCTCAACTCAATGGACAGTTCAGTGTCGAACGAAGAAGAAAAATGGAGAGCCCAGTACTTTTGAAGCGAAAAGGTCGTGCATTGAGCAGTGCCATGTGCCCATGTACATGCACATAAATGTCCAATACCCAACATACATATTCCCTGTTATCATGTGATCGAACATTTCAACTTAATGTTTCACGCGTGGCACGGCCACGGGCCATCTCGCTTAACAGTAACTCGTTCTGAAGCCATTACAAGTACAATACATAACTATTTTAACGCACTCTATAGCTATATATTTGCAAAAGTAAGCAATATATATATATATATATATATATATATATATATATATATATTGGCATGATAATATAGAGCAAGCAAAAGTAATTCAAACTACAAACCTGATCTTAATTACAATTCAATAACAACACTAGACATCTTTGCATGTGCTCGATACAAAGAGAGTAACAAGATAATGATTAAAGGTGAAACCAGTAAATGTCTTAGAGGTAAGGAATAAATTCACTGTAACAAAGGTACGTAAAAATAATTTATACAAAGGCACAAAGCTTTTCCCTAAATCTATAGATATTCTTCTTTAAGAGTTTCAGATCGTGAAAATAGATTTTGTCTAGCCTCACAGTAATGTCTTTCAGGGACAATGCAACAAAAATTGATCGATGCCTTTCGACTTTGCCACCCATTCTTACTGTTAGAGTATCTCCAACAATGGAGTCAAAAGCCAAAATCATTTGTAAAATTTGGCTCTTATAGTATCATTCATATTCATTCATATTTTGCATATCTAACCATTTTTAGTCAAAAACCAAAATCAATTCATAAATTCATCATATGTTGTTGCGGCCCACCTCAATTCATCCCTCACCACATATGGCTTTCATTCTACAATGTATCATTTTGACTACTCTTTTGGCTCAAAAGCCAAAATGACTCAATCTTGACTATTGTTGGAGATGATGGATTTTGATTGGGGGAGCCATTTTGGATTTTGACTCCATGGTTGGAGTTGCACTTAGTAGTGATGTGGCAGGTCTATGGGATGCAATGAGACGGCCGTCTTAGATCACCATTCTTGGCAGGTTGTCGAGAACTGATTTTTTTCTATATAGTTGTTTAATTCTTTTGCACAATTAGATTAATATGCGATGTTAGTACAACAGAAGTGTTGTGTTTTTACTTTTTACTGGGCAAGGTTTGAATCTCAAAAAGGTTTTTTTTTTTTTTGGAATAGGGTTGATTTTGTTAATAATCAAGCCATGAATAATAAGCAGAAGTCTAACATAACTTACATAAGGGCAAAAACTGGATAACCAGATAACCTATTTAAACCACAACTAAACTTATTAAAATCTAAAGGGACACTCGCTGAAAAACAAACCTAATCTAAGAAAGAATAATCTCGCCTTCTAAGGAAAAAAAATATTCATCTAGTCTAATTTGCCATGCACGCAATTGTCGTACAAATATCAACTAGAAACGTCTTAGAAAAGCTTATAGAAATTACCCTGCTTCAAAAACTCTAGTTTAGAATGTCTTGTCTTGTTGAAACCCTAAGCATGTACCTTCTCCTTCCCCTTGGGGTCGGAGTTAGTACCTGCCTCATAGTCTTTAACATCCAACGACCTCGACATCAGGTTGGTTCTCTTGCTTTCCAACACTCTATCTTGAGACTTAGGCTCAAAAAAGGTTTTTATCGTAAAAAGTCACATTTTATTACTTCGTCTCATGCCTATAAAATTTTAAGATCAGCTCTAGGTACGAAAGATACATTACGTCTTAGACCTTCAATTTGCGCTGTCATAATCGATTAGTTTTATTTTTGATTTTCTCATACCACAATCAACACTAATGTCTCAAGCAAATTTCCAGTATTTCAATACGACAAGTAATCCACCAGTTTGTTGAACATCAGATGGATTTGTTTAGATTCAGAATTTTGGACAATAATTTATCCAACAAGAAAGACCGAAAAGGGAAAAGGTGAGGACCTGAGTTTTTTCAATTAAACTGCTAAGTTGGCCTTCCTACTTCTTTGCCAAAAAGATAAATAAATTGGCCTTCCTTCTTTGATTGTATCTACTGAAACCTAATAATAACTGATGAGTAGGCCTAGTGCTGGTGACTTAGATGCCGGAAGTCCACCTCTACATTGTGTCCGACCCATGTCATATAGAATAATTATTGTATAGCATGTCTTGAGTTATCATGTGACATTCCATGTAGTGGTTAAGTTTAATAAAGTTGCTTTGTTTTTATGAAGTAAAAAATAAAAAATTATTAAGGGAACTAATCAATAACCAATAGCTTTTGAGTGATGTGATTAATTAAAATATCTTCAAGATTAACGGTGTTGAACTATAAATTTGATAATAATGATTAAAGTGAATTATAATGACTAAAGTGATATATTTGAAAAGTCAATGGACCGAAATATTAAATGAGGTATAGTTCAGTTATCATTTGTGTAATTCTTCATAAATTAATGACATTAGACCAAACGAGTTACTAATTTCAAGAGAAGTCTCCGTGAGTTTCGGAGCGACCTCGGTTAGGGAAACCCTAGTTTCGAGTTCATGGCTGTGGTGAACCTCGTACCCCAGACCAAGTAGCGACGTGCTCCAGGGAGAGGAAGGTGTGCAGATCGGTGACGGGGTGGCAGCAAGATCGGTGACCGGCTCAGTAAGCAACTATCATGGTGGTGCGGTGCTTGGTTTCTCGGAGGAGTAGCCGACAGCTTGCCGTCGGTGATCGATCTAGGTACGTCGGAGGGGCTATGATCACTGCAAAAAAAGGCGGTGGTTGAGGGTGTTTGGGCTACGGTGGGGATTGGATTCGACAGGTGCTGCACCAAAAGGAGGCGACGACTATTCCTATAAGATCCAGTCGGTCCTCTCGACAGTGAGCTTGTTTTTTAGGGGCGGTAGCTTGTGTGGTGCTGCTCCAGTTCGTGGTCCAAGAGCTTATTCCCTTGACGATGGCAATGGAGGAGGTTCATGGCCAGCCGTCGGACTGGTGACCGGTGGCTGTTTCCTCGACAGCTTGTTGCAGGCGGGTCTGGAGAGGTGAGGTTTAGGAGATGGGTTTTGGCAAGTGGGCCTCCGCCTGCCTGGGCTTCTGCTTGGGGTCCGGCTAGGCATGCCCATTCTCTTATCACTTCTCTTTTTTTGGATCAGGCCTGTGTGGGCTTTTGGGGGAGTCGCCACACTTCAATTTATTTGCTTTGAATAATTGAGCTTGGCTCAGCTCTCATTCTATACTGTCCTTGATCGTTGTTGTGTGTTGAGTGATAAGAAGCGATGTACACCATTCAAGGTCTTAGGCATCAATGCTTATCATGTCGGTTGCTTTGATTTAGAGTTGGAGTTGGATAGGTGTAGGTTTTTTTTTTCCCTACTTTTTTGCATTTTCATTTTCTAGTTTGTTTTATTTTGTTTTTGGGTAGCTCTGATCTTTACAAGTTCATTTGTGCATCGAATTGTAATATGAGAAATTTTCGAACTCCTCTATCTTGAGCGAGAGAGGTCATTATTTAATATAACATGATTCCGTTTTCCTAAAAAAAATTAACATTAGACCAAACTCCAAAAAACATAATGAGTGAGTGATCTGAGACTATCTAATAATTTTTCAACTGACGAGTGATGATGCTAAATTTGCGGAACATGTTACATCAGAATATTAGGGAATATTTGCACCATGTTGTATTAATTTCTTCTCGGACCTCTAGCTCGACGACCAAAACAAATAAAGAAAAAACTTCTCCCTGCAATATATTGCATGCAGTGAGTGATGAAGCAAGTAACACGTTAAAACTTGTTCAATACTTCGATGGTTCAATTGCCGTAAATCCTCAATCATCGGAAAAAAATATCAGCGAAGTCATGTGACTCAGCATCATAAAGTAGAAAGTCAGAGATTTCCTTCTTCTTCTTCTTTTTAGGAGAAAGCCAGAAATTTGATTTTGTTAAACAGGTAAAAGATTTACATCCATATTTACAGTACGGTACTAAGAATCTAAGATATTACATTTACTCTTACAGCCTTAGGGTATAATATTCAAAACCTTTCGTCTGTGCCTGCCAGGGATTCAACTCAGAAATCACATGAGACTGACTACGTGTCATTTGGTACGTATGCATGAACAATGCTGCGAATTAATCTATTTCTTAGTTCTGGAATCATCCAACACCTGGAATATGAAATGACCAAAATAGAAAAGCTTTGGTTTTGTAATTTACAGGCAACTCTATTTCTGGTTTTTCAGAACCTTGATTCCGTCATTCAGAAACATCGCTCATAGTATTCACCGACAACGTGGTCATTTTAGCAGGAGAGAACGTCGTCGTTTCGGATTCAAGTCTTCGTCGTTAGCGCGCGAAACTGACCAGTCAGATAGTAACGTGCTACTCACTGCGACTGGGAGAATCAAACTAGGATTTTAAAAACCACTTAAGTAGAGTCCCCAGTTTGAAAACCTGATTACAGCTAATTAAGTTCAGGATTTTATGCATTAATTTGACTAATAATCATTGACGGTTTGACGAGATTTTCTTCAAGACCACGAAAATGACGTTCACGGAATCACGGTTCAACACCAATTCCATGCGTAGGTTCAAAAGCAGCTACAGTATTTGATTATTGCATTTTTTTTTTATAGTGAAAGACATTAAGTTTTACATTTAAGATTATATAGTCGATTATTTATGCTGTAATTAACTAATGTATAATTTGACCTCTGTTTATCTTGCATCATTTACCTCATTTGTTTCTTTTTTTTTGGATAAAAAAGTCCACATCGTGTTCATCATGTCCCCAATTTAAAGCGATAAAATGGGAATTGCAAAAAATATATGAAAAGAAAAAACCATCTAAAGGAAGCACCTCATTTTAATTCAAAGAGGCTCGTTACGTGCACTGCTCTTGCACCATGACAATTCCAACCCAAATGAGCGAAACCAAAAAGGTTTCGCACCTCTATGATTGATGAAATGGAAATCATAATCAAAATCAAAATTTCCCGTCACTAAATTAAAGGTTATTATTGGCCATAATCAATTTTCTTGTTGCAAAGAAAAGAATACAACTGGAAAATTAGATATCTTTTCGTGCGTTCATATGATCCCATCTAAACACCACAAATGAATGAAAAAAATATTTTTATAAAAGAATAGATATAATTGGCAATTAAAATTACAATTCTTCTGGTCCTTACCAAACAAAATTAGAATTCCAATTAAAATATTTACTTGCCACTCACTCACCAAAACCTGTATTCAAGAACCCACAGCTGCCCACGGCCTTTACAAAAGGTCATCACATGAAAACCAGCCCCTAGTAAAACCTCCATTGATAACCACCACCACCATCACTATAAAACGCAACCTCCTCATAAACCCATTTCTCATACTCACCAAAAACCCAAATCCCAATTCTCTCTTAAACCCACAAAGCTTCCATCTTTACACTCAAAGTTCCAATCTTTCATCACAAAGTTTCAATCTTTAAACCTCCATGGACACCAAGATTGGCTCACTCGACGTTTGCAAGGCCGAGAACCACGACGTCGGTTGTTTACCAAACAGCGCCGCTTGCACCGTCCAAAACTCGGTCCCCTCCACCACGTTCAACTCCGCCGACGCCACCCTCGGCCGCCACCTGGCACGGCGCCTCGTCCAAATCGGCGTCACCGACGTCTTCACCGTCCCCGGCGACTTCAACTTGAGCCTTCTCGACCACCTCGTCGCCGAGCCCGGGCTCACCAACATTGGCTGCTGCAATGAGCTCAACGCCGGATACGCCGCCGACGGCTACGCGCGGTCGCGTGGGGTCGGCGCGTGTGTGGTGACTTTCACCGTCGGTGGACTGAGTGTGCTGAACGCGATCGCTGGCGCGTGCAGTGAGAACTTGCCGCTGATTTGTATTGTTGGAGGACCCAACTCCAATGATTACGGAACTAACAGGATTCTTCACCATACTATTGGGTTGCCGGACTTTAGCCAAGAGCTCAGGTGCTTTCAGACTGTGACTTGCTTTCAGGTAAGGATCATAATCAAGTTTGATTTTTTATTTTTTATGAAGAATTGGTGTTGGGTTTTAATGGATTTGGTTAAATATTCATCCCTTTTGAAGTTTGCTAAGTTTGGTATGGGGGATTTAGTGGATGATTTGTTTAAGATTCATAGTGATTTAGATTTCATTCTCGAAGTTTGCTAGTTTTGGTATGTGGGTTTGGGGAAAGATTTGTACTTTGATCTGTGTTTTGGCAACCCAATAAGATATGAATTTTGTATTGGGATTTCTTGGATTTAAAGTTTGCTATTTTGGGAATGTGGGTTTTAGTGGGTTTGGCTAAAGATCTGTACTTTGATTTTTGTTTTAGAAACAAATAATTTTTTGCTGATTTTGGTATGTGGGTGATTTTTTCTAGGCTGTGGTGAATAATCTGGAGGATGCACATGAGTTGATTGATACGGCGATTTCGACTGCATTGAAAGAAAGCAAACCTGTGTATATCAGCATAGGCTGTAACTTGGCTGGGATTCCTCATCCTACTTTTAGCCGTGACCCTGTTCCATTTTCATTGTCTCCAAAGTAAATTTTGTGCCTTTTGATCTCATTTGGTGAAAGTGTTTGTAAAAAGATTATGATGTTGTTAATTTTACTGTGAATTTATGTAACCTTCTACTTGGTTTTACAGATTGAGCAATAAGATGGGATTAGAGGCTGCAGTGGAGGCAGCGGCAGAGTTCTTGAACAAGGCAGTGAAGCCGGTTATGGTGGGCGGGCCCAAACTGCGCGCTGCACATGCCGGTGATGCATTTGTTGAGCTGGCTGATGCTTCTGGTTTTGCTCTGGCTGTGATGCCATCAGCAAAGGGGCAAGTGCCAGAGCATCACCCCCATTTCATAGGAACCTACTGGGGTGCTGTGAGCACTGCCTTTTGTGCCGAGATTGTGGAGTCTGCAGACGCATACTTGTTTGCTGGGCCGATTTTCAATGACTACAGCTCTGTTGGGTACTCGCTCCTTCTCAAGAAAGAGAAGGCGATCATTGTGCAGCCCGATCGTGTGACGATAGGGAATGGCCCTACATTTGGTTGTGTTCTCATGAAGGATTTCCTGCTAGGCCTAGCAAAGAAGCTGAAGCATAACAACACTGCTCATGAGAACTACCGCAGGATCTTTGTGCCTGATGGCCACCCTCTGAAGGTTGCACCCAGAGAACCTTTGAGGGTTAATGTTCTGTTCCAGCACATTCAGAAGATGCTGTCAGCTGAAACTGCTGTGATTGCTGAGACAGGGGACTCATGGTTTAACTGCCAGAAGCTGAAATTGCCACCTGGCTGCGGGTAAGCCTTTGGGAGAATTTGATGATCCTTCATGTTTTTTTTTTTTTTTTTCTATTATAATGTTACGATACTTATTGGTAATTGGAAATGTATTTTCAGGTATGAGTTCCAAATGCAATATGGATCAATAGGTTGGTCGGTTGGAGCAACTCTTGGGTATGCTCAGGCTGTACCTGAGAAGCGAGTGCTTTCTTTCATTGGTGATGGGAGCTTCCAGGTATGCAACTTTGATCACATTACTAGTCTTGTGAGTTCTGCAATAGCCAAAGTGATTGTAGAGATTGTTGTATGCTGATTGCTGAAATGTGAAATTTAAATCACACTTCTTCTGCAAAGCATCCAATAAAATGAAAGTAAAGCATCGCACTATAACTTTCCACATTCATTTGTTTATGTCTTTTTTTGTTGTATCCCTAATAGGTGACTGCTCAAGATGTGTCCACAATGATTCGAAATGGACAGAGGACCATCATTTTCCTGATAAACAATGGCGGATACACCATTGAAGTGGAAATCCATGATGGACCATACAATGTGATCAAAAACTGGAACTACACTGGACTGGTTGATGCCATCCACAATGGGGAGGGCAAGTGCTGGACAACCAAGGTCAGCTTTCTAAATACATCTTTCTGTCTGCCTCAATCCCCTTAATCAAGTGGCTTCATGGATCATAAAACTCATTGTTAACGAATTCATGTAATCTTTCAGGTGCGTTGCGAAGAGGAGCTGATTGAAGCAATTGAGACTGCAAATGGACCCAAGAAGGATAGCTTATGCTTCATTGAGGTGATTGTTCACAAGGATGATACCAGCAAAGAGTTGCTTGAGTGGGGGTCTAGGGTTTCTGCTGCCAACAGCCGCCCACCTAATCCTCAGTAAACCTCTTCTGTGTCATGAATGCCATGGAGCCGCTATTCGCTCTCACAAATTTAGATTAAGCTAAGCTCTTTGTGGAGTGTTTCCCTAATGTCTTTCCTTTTTACTGAGAACGGTGTCTGTCAGTAATGTCTAGTTTCTCTGTATATTTCCTTTTGAATATTATAATCTTTGAATTTTTCATCCAATCAATGTCTGTGATCCTAAATGGTTTGTGGAAAACAAGGCGTACCTTGACACGTTCAGGATGACAGATCCTTCTGTGCCTACAACGATGTTTATTATCAACTTGACATTTGTCCCCGGTGATGTGCAACTACTCTGTACGCATTTGCCTGCGGTCCCTTCACCTATATTATTAATCCTAAATCAACTAGCAAGCTGTCTTTGTTCTATGATTGCTGTCATTTTCAATTTATGCATAGACGGATCGGTTTCAATCCTCAAATGGGGTCAGTTAGGTTGTGGAGCTTTCTGTGATTTCCGAGAAGGAAGGGGATATCGAGGACCTATAAGTATTTAACTCAACACTTCACTTTGGTATTGAAAGATCTAACATTTGGATTTATAGTTGCACGTGTAACATGTAGAGAGATAAAAGAAGGCATATAGAAATCCTAAGTGATTTTATTCCTTCCTGTCTGATGATAGACCATGAAAATTGGGGATGTTGGTGGGTCTAAGCATCAATCCCTCACTTTTAGAGTGTCGAGGAAATTCATGGTATATATTGCGTTAATGTGGATCAACTCTTTATAGTAGCAGTCTAAGTAGATTAGCTCTTTATAGTTACAGACTAGTTTGAGATCAGACTAAGTTAATTTTATTAATAGATTGAGTCGATCTATCTCTGTATTAAACTAAATGTATATTCTTAAATAAAATCACATATGTAGTGACATGTGGAAATGATACTAGAATGTCGATAATTATTCTAAATCTTTTCACTCCATCGAATTAATATATCTAAAATATCAGAGACGGTATATGGTTGAAACTTTGAGAGACGAAGCCGTTTTGGAGGAGAAACCAGTTAGACAGACAGAGACCCGAAGTTGTGAGAGAAACCAGTTGGACCATCAAAAATCATCTAGTTCATATTTATATGCAACAAAATTTCAGTCAGACACTGGGGCTTGTACACAACTATGGATCATTAGAATTGCTTGGTGCAGTTACCAGCCGACCATTTTCAAGGAGGGTGCTCGGGAAGGAGGCTCGACATCTGCCAATGTGCAATTTCAATTTGGGTATGGTGGGGTGAGCACTTCTACATCGGTTACATCGTAACTCTACGGACATCAGGCTCTCATCATCATTCAGTATTGCCTTTCCGTCACTACTGACTTCCTCTAGCACATCCACAGAGTCTCGAAAGAACGCAGTATTAAAGGAGTTCCAATGTTTCTTGTTCTTCAAATGTGCTGAATTAAAATCCTGGCTGATTACATGTAGGTGCAGCTGTCGCATTGATGGTTCCTGAAAGAGAAGACATCGCAAATGCTTATTAGGCAGTCTCCATTTCATCCCCAAATTATGCTACGGAGTTATGTTCAGGCACAGCTATAAGAGTACTGAACAGGAGAAGACACATTTCTGAAGACTTATATCTATCATCTAAACTTAATCAGATATCAAAGATTCATTTTACTTTACTAACCCGACAAATTCCTTCAAGAGTAAATGTTAGAGAAAGTCAGAAAACACATCTAACAAAAGCACCAAGCAAAAGTAAGCATGTGTACCGAGTGATATCCAAGACGAAAGACCAATGTTGAATCATCATGCAAGAACTTTTCAGCCCACTTCAAACCAACTGCATGCATTGTCCTTAGCAACTGAATGTGTTCTTTGCATACATCTGCCAAGCGATCAAGACCAGGATGTCGTGCTACCACCAGGAGATGCTTTTGTGCCTGCAGAATTCCAAAATTTTGTCAGCCAGCTAAAACATAGAAGTGGCTGATAACTATAATCGGTGTGACTTACCTTTGGATAAAGATCATTCAGTACAACGACATCATCTGATATCTCTAGTACTACATCCCTCTGCTTCTCTGGATGCATGGCAATGTTGTAGATAGCCTGAGCCCATGTTCCCCAGGATTTATTCTTGCTTCCATCAGACTGGAGGTTTGATTTACTAGCATTAGAATCAGAGACGTTTTCAGCTTCAGCTTGATCTCCTTTACTCCGTTTGTTTCTTTCAGATTCATGAAGATCCTCTCTCTTGATCTTTTGATAGGTATTTGCAGAGTGATGTGTAGGCCCACTCTCAGGGTGATCTTCTGACTCTGGCAGCTTCAACCGAAGGTTTCCAAAGCTTCCCTTAAACACCTTTTTTTGGGTCCTCACTATTGATGCAAAACCTTCGAAAAGTGAAGTATAAGTGTCATGGAGAATTTTGCAGCCTTTGCTATAGTCATTGTCAAGATAATTTGGTCTCTGTGGGTTCATATTGGGTCCAAGAACATGTATGACATGGGTTACCCCTTCCCTACAAAACAAAGGAGAAGTTGAAGGGAGAGGAACAACCACAGCATTCCCAGGATACAGAGATTTGGCTTGTTCTTTGGTTGCAACCTCTAAAGCTGGACCTCCAGCATTGAAGATTGCAGCATTGACACCACCACCTCCTGGTTTAAGTCGCCTGCACCGGTACGTGTTTTTGTTTGATCAACTTTTCATATAAGAAATATGTAATCACACTACTCATTCATAAAGATAATAAAGGTGAAGAGACTATATCCACCTTTACATTGCAACTGACTCAACTTAGTAGGCAACAGATGCTATCCTTACTTCCTTAGTCAGCAGAATTATTAATTATATATTATTAACACCATATTTCATTGAAAGGAGAAAATGCTAATAACCTCCAGTTTTATCAAATTAATTTTCTCTATTAGCACCAGAATGAAATATTCGCACTGACATGAAATTTAAAAGCTTACCAGTTAGCAGCATTAGCTATCACATCGCAGCGAAGACCTCCTTCTGAACGAAGCTTAGTGATATCTCCTACAAATGTGAAGAACCTGTTGGAGTCGATGTTTTTCTGTGAAGCTTTAGCCCTCACCAAGGACAATATCTTTGATTTATGAGTCAAGTCCACTAAAACAAGTCTAGCATTTCCAAGTTTATTTACAAATTCTGCAACTTTCTCTACAATTATGTCAGATGCCTTCTCAAGGTCGAACTGAAAATCTGCTGTGGAAATAGATGGAAATGCCAGGGTGGGAGCATTGTCAAGAGAGACACCAGTGCCAGCAGAACCTACAACAGGCCGTTCACCTTTCTTGGACTTCATACTACCACTTTCAATAAACAAACCTGTTCCCTTTTCACTGGTATCCTTTCCCCCAGTAATTTGAGAAGCATTAGAATCCTGAACCTTGTTCGAAGTCGATTCAGTATTAGTAGGAGCATCTGTTTTCTTTAGGAACTTCATTATACCAAGTTGAACTTTTGCACCCGGGCTCTTCTGGCCAAAAGTGCCATGGGGAAGTGTATCCAACAGACCGAGTCCACTATATGTACGAATGGCAGATTCAACATCGCTCTCATTCTGGCAAAAAGTGATCCTACCAAACCCTTCGCTCAGATTCGGCAATTCTTTCTTCTGCAGCATTCTATTCACAACAGCCGCAGCTTTTCCGCCTTGCAAGTTCCCCTCATGGCCAGTTCGCTTCACCGACCGCGAAATACAAAGCTTAGCAGGAAGATCAAGCACCACAGCATGAACATCCACCTGAGGACCACCAAGCTTCACAAATTCATATCTTTGCTCTTTCTCCAGATTGCATCTATCTATAAACACACTCTTTCCTTCTCTCACTGCACTCCTAGCACTCTCTATACACTGAGCTTTCGTTCCGGCTTTCCCATTCTTGATAGTATCCTAACAAACACAACAAATCCAAAAGAACCCAAATGAAAACACAGCATTGTCTAGTCCTGCATACAACAATAACTCCTCAAATTATAGATTCAAAACTCACTGAGGCATTTCATCGAACACATGGTCTCCGATATAAGACAATGACAAATGTACCTGGCAGACCCGGACCCAGGGACGAACTGAGGAGCCCATGACTTGTTCGCAGAATGTGGACTTGCCACTACCGGGTGCACCCATCAATACTACGATTATGGGCTTTCCTTGCTTTTCTTGTTCGCCTGTGAATTTGGGGAAAATGTGGAGAGGGTCTTAGGGTTTATATGATCAAACAAAAGGTGACGATGACCCTGAAAGAGTTAAGCGCAGAGTGTTGAAAAAGGGCGTACCTTTGGTTGGTTCATCAACATCCATGTCCATAATTTCTAACCCTCAAAACCTCTGTCACTTCCGATTTCAATTTCCAAATTGAGGGCTTAAACTGAACCCTTCCTTCTCCCACCTATTGGCGGTGCTCGGCTACCCGAAGGTTGACCCGGCCCGTATTGGTTGAAAGGACCTCTATGCGTGTGACACGTGGATGCCACATGCTGTTGCTCTGTCATTGTTACACATTACTGTATTTTTGATACATAAAATTCATGTGACAAAATCTATGAATGGTGAATTGTTTCTTTTCCTCTTGGGGGTTGTTCTCTATAGATTTTTTTTTTTTTTTGTTACAGAAAAGTTTAGGTGAGAGCTTGGTTACGTTACACCACCATCGCCAGGGCAAGCCTGCAACCTTAACCCTAAAGGACTTACGGTGGACACGTACCTGTCACACCAGCCCCCAGATATGGATTTCCACAAGAGACTTATAGATCGCGAGCGCAACGAGGCCTGCTGGCAGCGGGGATCGAACTTGTGTGGGTGATACACCTCAAATCCGCCCATACCAACTGAGTCAAACCTCGTTGGCGGTTGTTGTCTATAGATTTTAAGACGAGAGAATGTAGCATTGAAAATTTTCATAAAAAAAAATAATCTATGAATTGTGTAATCCTCAATCTATATAGATTATGGCCTATTATATTCATTTTGGAGAAATTTTTTAGTAGTTTCAATCAATTTTTTTTATCTCAAACCGTGATCGAAATTACAGACATGTTGTAATCTAAGACCACATAATACTTAGACTTATTCGATAAAACCTAGTTTGTAACTTTGTTTTTCTCTTTTTTAGTAGAAATCATTATTACAAAGCTCATCATTTGAGGTTCATTTCAATTAGGGCTGGATCTAAACCGACCCAGATTTGCTCAAACCGTCTGTCAAACCGATAGGGGTCGGTATCTCAAATCTGATACCATTACCGATCCGAATAATCGGTTTACCGACTAGTCGGTAACCGAGAACTCGGTATAGTATCGGTCGGCAACCGCCGGTCAACCCACCATGAAAGTTGGTGGTTCAAAAGTTGATCTCCAGATATAGTTGCAGATCTAAGGAGAAGAAAGAAGATGAAAAACAAAGAAAAGAGAAGGAATCGTCGATATCGGCGAGAATTCGGAGGAAGTCGCCGGATCTGGAATATGAATATGATGACCGAGATGATGCAAATCCAATGATTAATCACATCTACATGATTACATCTAATGAAGTGCATCCGATGATGGAGATGATAAGAACTAGAGAAAAATGTAAGGAGATGAATGAAAAAGAAGAAAGAATAGGACGATGAAAAAACTTGATGAAAGAGGAGGAGGAGGAAGAACTGGGAATCTATAGAAAAGTCAAAAAAAAAAAAAAGAAGAACTAAATGGAGACTTTTTTGACTTCTATCTAATGAAGGTTTAAATTTAGCTTTTGTATGTTATATATTAAGGAGAGTTTGTGGTCTAGTGTTTGAGGTCATGCTTTCCATGTAAGAGGTGAAAGTTTCGATTCTCACTTCTTGCAACCTTGAATCATGTTGCATAATGGTTTAGGCAGATTATACGGTATACATGTATATCGGTCAGTATGATATATCGATGGTATACAAAACTGCATACCATAGCCCAGCCGAATGCAGCCAAACGGTACGACTCAGTCGAGCTGAAAGTCGACGGACCAAGTTTTCGGCCCAAATTGATCCGGGCTAGTTGAAAATTCGGCTGGTTTGGTTGCTTTGGCCCAAATTGCTAGCCCTAATTTTAATCTTGTCTTCGTTTTTTTTTAATGCTTAAATAGGTAGGATGAAAAGTGAATAGAGCCCCATCAAACTAAGCTCCTAGAAGTACGTAGCACCAAAATTTGTTAATGCACCGGTAACGTGATTAATTACCTCCCGAAATATGTTAGATGAGCGGAAATGCATTTGAGGAATACAATACAAGAAATTGTGCCACTCAATGTGAAACACCCATAAAACTAAACCGATCAAAATTCCAAAGGACTTGAAAGCAAATAACATGTATAAATCAGTCGTACGGTCCAGCTAGTTTCTTCTTGCAATTTTAACCAAATCAAATTCTAACTAACATTTTGTATTATAGTTTATTTTTTGTAACATAACAAATTTAAGAGACATAAAAATGTCGGTAAACTATAGCTTGTTGATTTCTATAAAATTATTAAATCATAAAAGCTATGTATTCGAATTAGGGTTGTCATTTGGTTTGGTAATTATCGAACCAACCAAATAAACATTAGCTATTGTTCATTCTAATTTATATTACAAAGAAATACTTGTTGTGAAGTTGGTAATACCGAAAACCAAAGTACAAAATTTGGTAGATATGACTAAAGACTGAAAATTTTGGTTGGTAATTGGTAGCTCCATTTTGGAATTGAAAGCTTTGGTTTTGAAGTTGGTAAGATTTATAACAGATTTGAACCGACCGAATGACAACTTTAATTCAAATATTACTTATATCATGATGGGATGAGCAATGACCGTGACCGCTCTGACATGTATTCATTCTTTAAAATTTCCAAGAAGAGTGATAGCATGCTCCTGTGGTTTCAGTAATATGTTCAAGCCAAGTCTTCAGCTTTACAGTTGCTCTTCCAACCCTCATACTTGTCATAATTTACATTTGATTCTAGCTTCTGGCCACAAGCTTGGTTCTGATGTTCTTTGTACCAAAATTGAATGATCTCCAGTCTTTCCCACTTGCAATACACGAGTAAGTCCCAGCCGACACTCGGTAAATGTTTACACAGTCATTGGTCGTTCTATTGACTGGAAGTGGCCCCGTCTCCTCACCCGGTTTGGCCATTGCTATGCAATACATAATAGATGGGAAAGACTTGCAAGTCGAGCCAGCCGTCCAAATCTCGTGGAGGTTTTTCCCACGAAAAGCCTGACTTTGGGAGTAATAAAACACACTGCGATTGGGAAGACTTCAAAGACAAGCCAACCACGAATCTCATGAAAGTCCTTTCCACAATTTCCATTTCCAGCACCTCAGTTTTCCACAAATCTCATACACATACAGGATCTACCACCATCTCATTTAACAAAATCTCCACGTAACTTGCCAAAAAAGAAAAACCATAAACAAAATTTTCACGTAGAAAATATAAAGCAATTAAACCAGAATTGGGTAGACCATGCCAATAACTTTCATAAGCAATTCAGATTCAATCAAAGCACCTGTTCATGACGTCCATGATGTACAAAAGGACTCGCCTTCAATAGTATCATGCTATCTAGTCCTTTCTTTGGTTCTAAAATTCTCACTGTAATGCAATATCCTGGCAAGAGGAAACTGAAATTACAATTCTGCGATAAATATAAAAGGGAACACAATCACGAAATGAATAAAGCCTTGCCACACCAAGAATGCAACCGTTGTTAATGGCCTAGCCTATTCTGTTCTTTAATGCTCTGGTCTCACACAAAAAGAGTTTCAATGACAAGTCCTTTGTTCTCATGCCATTTCTTAACACTCATTTACTATGTTTCACTCAGTGTCCTTATACTGGTGGTCTCTGGCCAGTGTTCCAGCAATCAGCAGCAATCTTTGTTGCTCCAACTGAAGAACAGCCTGAATTTTGAGCCTGCATTATCCACAAAGCTGGTGAAGTGGAATAATGTCTCTGATTACTGTTCTTGGGAAGGTGTCTCCTGCAAAGGAGGTTGTGTTACCCATCTCGACTTGAGCAGAGAATCGATTTCAGGTGGACTTGATAATTCAAGTGCTCTTTTCGGTCCGCAGTACATCGAACACCTGAATTTGGCATATAATAACTTCAATTATGCTCAAATTCCATCTCAGTTCAAGTGTTCAACAAGCTAGCCAGTTTGAATTATTTGAATCTGTCAAATGCTGGCTTTGCAGGGCAGATTCCGATTGAGATGTCGCACTTGACTAGGTTGGTGTTTCTTGATTTATCTACCCTTTACTTTCCTGGAACTCCTGCACTGCAACTTGAGCATCCAGATTTGAATTTGCTTATTGGAAACCTTTCGGAGGTAACCGAACTTCATCTTGATGGTGTGAACATATCAGCACAGGGAGCTCAGTGGGGTCAAGCAATATCATCTTCACTGCCAAACCTGAGGGTGTTGAGCTTGTCCAGTTGCAATCTTTCAGGCCCAATTGATACTTCCTTACTGAAGCTTCAATCACTCTCAGAAATTCATATAGAGTATAACAATCTGTCTACTGCAGTTCCAGCGTTCTTGTCAAATTTCACAAATTTGACTTCTTTACGCCTCATGAGTTCAGGGTTACATGGTACATTCCCAGAGAAGATCTTTCAGGTACCTACACTGCAGATTATCGACTTAATTGGCAATCAAGAGCTACGAGGTTCGTTGCCAGACTTTTCGAAAAATGGAGCTCTTCGGTCTCTGATCCTAGCCAGGACAGCTTTTTCAGGGTTATTGCCCGAATCTATTGGAAACCTTAAGATGTTGTCCAAAGTAGATCTTTCAAGTTGCAGCTTCATGGGACCAATCCCAAAGTCAATGGAAAGCCTTACGGAACTGGTTTATGTGGACATGTCAGCGAACAACCTTAATGGTTCAGTTCCATTGTTGAGTATGGCCAAGAATCTGACCAACATAGATCTTTCTCACAATGAGCTAGAAGGTCAGATTAACTCTACTCACTGGCAAAATCTTACAAATCTGGTCAATCTCAACTTGGCCAACAATAAACTGAGTGGCAGTATTCCATCATCTCTATTTTATCTTCCCTCGCTGAAGCAACTGCTGCTCTCCAACAATCAGTTCTCTGGTCAGTTGCTTGATTTTGCCAATATCTCTTCACTGGACACCGTTGATTTGAGTAGCAACAATTTGGAAGGAACGGTACCCAAGTCTATCTTTAATCTCCGAGGGCTTAAAATTCTCTCACTTTCTTCTAACAACTTCAGTGGCTCTTTCCCTCTTAACAGTATTCAACAGCTCAAAAGTCTCTCCAGTCTTGATCTTTCATACAATAGTTTGTCGATTTGTTATTATAGTACAAATTCGTCAGATTCCTCCTTTCCTAATATTACCACGTTAAAATTGGCCTCTGGAGAGTTGAGAACAGTTCCTAATTTCTTGAGAGATCAATCCAGATTACGCTATTTAGACCTTTCACAGAACCAGATTCATGGAGAGATACCCAACTGGATTTGGAAGCTTAGTAGTATTTTTCAACTAAATCTTTCTTGTAATTCCTTGGAAACTTTCGAAAGTCCTTTTCTCAGTGTCACTTCTACTTTGTCTGTGCTTGACCTTCATTCCAACCAGCTTCAGGGTCACATTCCAATATTTCCATCACCTGCCACTTATCTGGATTACTCAAGAAATAATTTCACCTCTAGCAGACCGGCTTACATTGGTCATTTCCTTAATTACACTGTTTTCTTGTCACTTTCAAGCAACAAAATTGAGGGGAGCATTCCAGGATCAATATGCAAAGCGGGATACCTTCAGGTTCTTGATATGTCCGATAATTCTTTGACTGGCTCCCTTCCCCAGTGTTTGACTGCAATGACCGGATCTCTTGTAGTACTCAATTTAAGGAGAAACGAACTTGCTGGCACTATTCCTGATAGATTTCCTGGCCATTGTTCTTTGAAAACTCTAGACTTCAATGGAAATCATCTAGAAGGTCAGTTTCCAAAATCTCTAACCAATTGCACAGTGTTAGAAGTTTTGAATCTTGGAAACAATCAAATAATGGATACATTTCCTTGCTTGTTGAAGAACATATCCACCTTGCGTGTACTTGTTTTGCGATCAAACAGATTCTATAGTCGCTTTGGATGTTGCAACACCACTGGTACCTGGCGAATGCTTCAAATTGTTGACATAGCGCACAACAATTTCAGTGGTGAAATACCGGGTAGATGCTTGACTACATGGCAAGCAAGGATGGGCCACGAAGATGATGCCCAGTCAAAGATCAATTACCTGCAATTTCAATCCCTACAATTCGGTGACTTAAATTATCAGGATGCTATAACAGTTACCACCAAAGGAATAGAAATGGAGTTGGTCAAGATTCTACCAGTTTTCACCTCTATTGACTTCTCGTGCAACAATTTCAATGGATCAATACCGGCACAAGTGGGAGAATTGAAAGCACTCTATAGCCTCAACTTGTCCAACAATGCTCTCACTGGCCCTATCCCACTGTCATTGTGTAACCTGACACAACTCGAGTCCTTGGACCTTTCAAACAACAGCCTGAGCGGGAAAATTCCACGAAAGCTTACAGCGCTTACTTTCCTTTCATTCTTGAATCTCTCAGATAATCAACTGTCTGGAAGGATACCAACTGGTAATCAGTTTTCAACATTTTCTCCATCTTCCTATGAAGATAATGAAGGATTGTGTGGGGAACCTTTGCCTGCATGCAGCGAAACCAGCAACTCACCAGATGCAACTTCAATGTTTAAAAAAAAAAAGTGTTTTTTATTTATTTTCCTTTTAATACGGAAAATAAAGAGTTTTGAAATTGGATTTACGTGTGGGTTTGGAATTGCCATTGCATCACTTTTCTTTTGCAAGAGATGGAGGATATGGTATTACAAAAGTATGCTGAGCATCCTATTCAAGATATTTCCTCAGCGGGAAGAAAAATTTGGGGATCACACAAGGCATGTCTACGTAAATCCAAGCTGGAGGCGTTGAAATGATTATGAAGAGCAATCCATGCTATGCACCTGACTCCCTTGTTGGCTTCTATGTGCTGATAGAATAAGAAATGTGATTATTTTATGCTTTGTTTCTCTTTGATGTGTTTTTACTGTATTTTGGGATGATCTTTTTTGGGCTTATTCTTTTCTTTCTTCTGAATTGTCATGCACAAATTAGTACTATCCTCAGCACTTGCTTTCCTCGAAAGTTATGCCCATATAAACTTGTTTCCCTGGGGATAATCGAAAGTTTTCTTGCGATTCGAATGTGCAAGACTTTGAATCAATAGCATCATCCTTGGTGCATTTCAACTCAACAGTGTTCTTTCTTATTCTTGAGAAATGTGTTTCTGCTATCAAATTTTAATTTCGTTATTCCTTCATTTCGAGATAATATTTTATAGTGGGTCATATAATTAACTTGTTCCATTCATTTTTGTTGATTTCTTTTGAAATTTTATTGGATGGGTTTAGAACTAAAAATGTCATGAAGACTTTCATTAGTGGCTGTATTTGCCACTCAGTTAAAGCCCCATTGTAAGGCTTCGCCTGGAACTCTGTATGTCTGTAACAGAGCAATCCTACTTTTTTAATAAGTGCCATACTACCACTTTGTAAGTCTTCGCCTGGACTCCATACTACCACTTTATAACTAGTATCCTTTCCCCCAGTAATTTGAAAAGCATTGGAATCCTGAACCTTGTTCTAAGTCGATTCAGTATTAGCAGGAGCATCTGTTTTCTTTTAAGAACTTCATTATACCAAGTTGAACTTTTGCACCCGGGTTCTTCTGGCCAAAAGTGCCATGGGAAAGTGTATCCAACGGACCGAGTCCACTATATGTACCAATGGCAGATTCAACATCAATCTCATTCTGGCAAAAAGTGATCCTACCAAACCCTTCGCTCAGATTCGGCAATTCTTTCTTCTGCAGCATTCTATTCACAACAGCCGCGGCTTTTCCACCTTGCAAGTTTCCCTCCTGGACACTTGGACAGTTCGCTTCACGGACCGCGAAATACAAAGCTTAGCAGGAAGATCAAGCACCACAGCATGAACATCCATTTGAGGACCACCAAGCTTCACAAACTCATCTCTTTGCTCTTTCTCCAGATTGCATCTATCTATAAAAACACTCTTCCCTTCCCTCAATGCAGTTCTCGCACTCTCTACACACTGAGCCTTCGTTCCGGCTTTCCCTTTCTTGATAGTATCCTAACGAACACAAGAAATCCAAAAGAACCCAAATGAAAATACAGCATTGTCAAGTCATGCATACTACAATAACTCCTCAAATTATAGGTTTCAAAACTCACAGAGGCATTTCATCGAACACATGGTCTGCGGCATAAGACAATGGTAAATGTACCTGGCAGACCCGGACCCAGGGACGAACTGAGGAGCCCATGACTTGTTCGCAGAATGTGGACTTGCCGTACCGGGTGCACCCATCAATACTACGATTATGGGCTTTCCTTGCTTTTCTTCTCGGCCTGTAAAATTGGGGAAAATGTGGAAAGGGTCTCAGGGCTTACATGATCAAACAAAAGGTGACGATGACCCTGAAAGAGTTAAGCGCAGTGTTGAAAAAGGGCGTACCTTTGGTTGGTTCATCAACATCCATGTCCATAATTTCCAACCCTCAAAACCCGTCACTTCCGATTTCAATTTTCAAATTGAGGGGTTAAACTGAACCTTTCCTTCTCCCACCTATTGGCGGTGCTTGGCTACCCGAAGCTTGACCCGCCCCGAATTTGTTGAAAGGACCTCTATGCGTGTGACACGTGGATACCACATGCTGGTTTTTTTTTTTTTTTTTTTTTTGATGAGAATGCTACCACATGCTGTTGCGCATGTCATCCGTTACAAATTATTTTTGACACATAAAAAATTAGTGATAGCATGCTGGTGTGGTTTCAGTAATATGTTCAAGCAAAGTCTTCGGCTATACAGTTACTCTTCCAACCCTCATACTTGTCATCATTTGCATCTGATTCTAGCTTCTGGCCACTAGCTTGGTTCTTTTGTTCTTTGTACCAAAATTGAACGATCTCTTCAGTCTTTCCCACTTGCAATAATTCTCTTAATATCTACACATAAAAGTCAGTCCCAGCCGATATTCAATAGAACGACTTGTATATGTTTAAATACCCAGTCATTGGTCGTTCTATTGACTGGCTCTCCGCAGTCCGGCTTTCCATTTCCAGCACCTCAGTTTTCCACAAATCTCACACACGTACTGACGTACAGGATCTACCACTGAAATTTTTTTCCACGTAACTTGCCAAGAAAGAAATAACAAAAACAAAATTTACACGTAGATATTATAAAGCAAACCAGAATTGGGTAGACCAATAAACTTCATAAGCAATTCAGATTCAATCAAGGCACCTGTCCTTCAATAATATCCCGCTATCTTAGTCCTTTCTTTGGTACTAAAATCAACGTTCTCACTTTAGTGCAATTTCCTGGCAAGAGGAACTGGGAAAAAAAAGAAGAAACTGAAATTATACGTCTGCAATAAATATAAAAGGGAACACAATCATGAAATGATTAAAGCCTTTGCTGCCCCAGCAATGCAACCGTTGTTAAAGGCCTAGCCTATTCTGTTCTTTAATGCTTTGGTCTCACACAAAAAGAGCTTGAATGACAATTCCTTTGTTCTCATGCCATTTCTTGATACTCATTTACTATGTTTCACTCAGTATCCATATACTGGTGGTCTCTGGCCAATGTTCCGGCAATCAGCAGCAATCTTTGTTGCTCCAATTGAAGAACAGCCTCAATTTTGAGCCTGCATTTTCCACAAAGCTTGTGAAGTGGAACAATGTCTCTTATTAGTGTTCTTGGGAAGGTGTCTCCTGCAAAGAAGGTTGTGACTTGAGCAGCGAATCGATTTCAGGTGGACTTGATAATTCAAGTGCTCTTTTCGGTCTGCAGTACATCGAACACCTAAATTTGGCGTATAATAACTTCAATTATACTCAAATTCCGTCCCAGTTCAGAGTTATTTGAATCTGTCAAATGCTGGCTTTGCAGGGCATATTCCAATTGAGATTTCGCACTTGACGAGGTTGGTAGTTCTTGATTTATCCACCCTTTACTTTCCCGGAAATCCTTCACTGAAGCTTGAGCATCCAAATTTGAGATTGGTCATTGGAAACCTTTCGGAGAAAAATGAACTTTATCTAGATGGAGTGAACATATCAGCACCGGAAACTCATTGGTCTCAGGCAATATCATCTTCATTGCCAAACTTGAGGGTATTGAGTAATGAGACACGTGACTCTTCACAAGACAAAAGCACAATCAATAAGACAAATCCACCGCATTCAAACTATGGCCATTCAAGAGGCCACGTTGATGAAGTCTCCACCACCCACCTAACAGCAGTTCAAGACCAGCATACAGAAGCATCTTAGAGGATATACTATTTTTGATTCTAGGTCTAGAATGATCTATACTGATGTATATATAGCTAGCTCACTATTCATTGTACGATCAATACATACAATTGAGTTAATATACTATCTTATAGTCCTAACGTCTCTTTTATTTTCATGGTATCAGAGCTTTAAGCTTAACAACTCAGATCCTGTCTCATAATTATGGCTTCTTCCCCTTCAAATCCTAATATCACCAACTCTTCTCCTATACCTTCAGATCTCTCCTCAGCAACCCCCAATCATATTGCTAATGTCCTCCCTCTCAAACTCACCAAAGACAACTACCTCTTATGGAAAGATATTCTCACTCTCCTTCTTCAAAACTATGGTCTTTACACCATGGTTGATGGACCTGATATTTGCCCTCCTTCCCAACTCAATGGCGCAGCTAATCCAGCCTATACCGCTTAGGTTAAGAGAGATTGCACATGCCGACTTTGGCTCATAGCTTCTCTTTCAGAAGGCATCCTTCCCCTTAATGTTGGTTCCACCACTACATGAACCACTTGGCTGACTCTTGAGCTCCGATTTGCAGCTCTCACTCGCTCGCACGTTCTCCAACTCAAACATAAGATTCAGACCATCCAAAAAGGGTCCAAGTCCATCACAGATTATCTTCAGCAGATCAAGGAAGTTGCTGATGCTCTCGCTGTCGTCGGGGCTCCTCTTGATGATGTAGATCTGGTGGCTCATATTCTTCATGGTCTCACTCCATGAGGCTTTTAGCACTTCCATTCGTGTGCGTGCCGAACCGGTTACCGCCGATGAGCTTCATGGACTTCTGTTGAGTTAAGAAATTAAGATTGACCGCCGCACTGCTCTTGGACCAGCTCTTCCACCCGTTCAAGCTTTTGCTGCCACTACTTCAACTAGGCCTCGCCCAAGTTACCGTGGCCCACATTTTGCAGCCCGTTTTCCTCCAAGGCCTAGCCCACCTCCAAACCCGTCTCCACGATATGATCCATCACACCTATTCCCAAACCATCCTCTCTTGCCTACTCCCACCAACCTTCAGCTGCGCCCCAGACCGCGTTGCCAAATATGTGGTCTAAGCAATCATCGTGCCCTTGACTGCTATCATCGCTGGAACCATAGCTACCAAGGTCGTCTTCCATCTGTACGGTTCTCGTCACCTGCCACTCGCTCTCAACCCTCTAGTGCTCCTAACACTGCTTTTCTTGCTAATGCCCAGCATCCCAACACTCCAAGTACGTCCTCCAGCTCACTTTGGTACCTCGACAGTGGCGCCACCAATCACATCACCTCTGAGCTAGCTAATTTCCGCCTCCACAGTGATTACAATGGTCCTAACACCGTTTCCATCGGTAATAGACAAGGTTTGCCAATACACCATACTGGTTCCTCTATTGCCACTCTTCCCTCTTCCAACTCTTGATTTTTCCTCAATAATATTCTTCATGTTCTTGAAATTTCTCAAAATCTTCTTTCTATATATCGTTTTGTTACTGATAACCATTGTTTAATCATTTTCACTCCTTATGTTTGTTTTGTTAAGGATCTTCAATTAGGGAAACTACTGTATCAAGGCCCCTCTGATGCTGGTCTCTATCCCATCCGTCTCTCTACTACTTCATTACTATCTTCATCCACTTCACCAACTGCTTTTGTTGCTTCCGCTTCCCAAATTTTGTGGCATCAACGTCTCGGTCACCCTTCTGCCAAGACGCTTCATCAACTCACCTCACAAAATCATTTTCGGCTTTTATGTTCTAACTCTAGTAGTTTTTGTTCAGATTGTCAATTAGGTAGGAGATGTAAGCTGCCTTTTGTTCCATCTCATTGTAACACACCTGGACCTCTGCAACTAATACACTCAGATGTATAGGGTCCTTCACCAATTTCCTCTTTCAGCGGCTTTAAATACTATGTTATTTTCATTGATGATTGGTCTCGTTTTACCTGGCTCTTTCCATTGCATTGCAAATCTGAAGTACCTTCTGTGTTTAAATCTTTCAAAAATTTGGTTGAAAACCAATTTGATTTAAAAATTAAAACTTTACGGAGCGATAACGGTGGCGAATATATTAGCAATATTTTTCAATCTTTTCTTGCTGATCAGGGCATAGCCCAACAATTCTCGTGTCCCTATACCCCAGAACACAATGGTATGGCAGAGCAGAAACACCGACACATTATTGAACTCACACACACCCTATTTGCGCAGTCCTCACTGCCTCTCAAATATTGGGTGGAAGTAGTTCAAACATCTGTCTATCTTATTAATCGGTTACCATCATCTTCTTTGCAAGGCATTTCCCCAGTCCAAAAATTGCTCAATTGCACCCCTGATTATAATTTTCTAATAGCTTATCAGTGTGCTTGTTACCCTTGGTTAAAACCTTACTCCTCCCACAAGCTTGATTTCCGGAGTTGTAAGTGTATTTTCATTGGCTATTCTCTCCAACATAAAGGGTATCGGTGTTTAGATCCGCTTACAGGCCGTATATTCATTTCTCGTCACGTCATTTTTGATGAGAACCATTTTCCTTACAAGCACTCCATTTCCTCATCAACTGGGTCATCCTCATCTTCCATAATTCCACAGCTTCTCCCTCTCCCCCCTTTTTTTCCAATTCCACAACCTAACCCCATTCCATCTCCTCTATCATCGGCTCCTCCACGACACCCTCCACGCACACCCCCCTCATCCTCTATTCCAACACCCACACGATCACCACCACCACCTTCTTCCTTCATCCAACCCCGTCGAAGACCACAACCGGGTCCTCCATCTCACAATATGCTTACTCGCTCTAAGACTGGTAATTCCAAACCCAAGGCTTTTTCCACACGTCATCCTTTTACTAGTGCTCTTCTTGCCTCCACTCACAACCCCAATGTCCCCACCACTTTAAACAAGCTGCCAAAGACCCAAATGGGTCCATGTTATGCAAGAGGAAATGTCATCCCTCCATAAAACTGGTACATGGACCCTTGTACCCTCACATCCCTCTCAAAATTTAGTGGGATGTAAATGGGCGTATAGGGTTAAGCATAGAGCTGATGGCTCGGTGGAGAGATACAAAGCCCGACTCGTGGCCCAAGGCTTTTATCAACAAGCTGGCATAGACTATAATGACACTTTCAGCCCCGTAGCTAGCCCAACAACTATTCGTGTCATTATATCCTTAGCCATCCAATTTAATTGGCCTATCTCCCAGCTTGATGTGTCTAACGCTTTTCTTCATGGTCACCTTGCTAAAACAGTTTTCATGACTCAGCCACCTGGTTTCCATGACCCTCAGAAGCCCAATCATGTGTGTAAACTCCACAAATCCCTTTATGGGCTGAACCAGGCCCCACGGGCCTGGTACAAAAAACTTCACAGTTATCTCTCTTCGCTGGGCTTCTCCGCTTCATCTGCCGACCCCTCTCTCTTTATCAAATCTGACAGTTGTGTTACTTTCTTATTGGTCTATGTGGATGATATAGTCCTCACAGGTAATTCTCACAAGTTACCAACACCTCATTCATCTTCTCAGCCAACACTTTGCCATCAAAGATCTAGGTCCTCTTCATTATTTCTTAGGAGTTGAGATACGTCGTTCTCCTAATTTTCTTTATTTCTCTCAAGCTAAATACTCCTACGATCTCCTCTCTCAATATCATATGCTTAATGTCAACCCACTTCCACTCCTGAGAGCTCCAACAAACTTGATCATTTCTCTAGGGAACCACTTGCAGATCCATCTCACTACCGCTCCATAGTTGGAGCTTTTCAATATCTCACATGGACGCGTCCTGATATTGCTCATGCTGTTAATCAAGTATGCCAATTTATGCACAGTCCTAGAACTCCTCATCTTATTGCTATTAAGAGAATTTTACGTTATTTAAAAGGCACCCCTGATCATGGCATCCAATTCACAAAGAGTCCTATGTCTCTCACCATCTTCTCTGATGCTGATTGGGCGGGTTGTCCGGTGGATCGTCGTTCGACTACCGGGTATTGCATTTTTCTAGGTAATAATCTTATCTCCTGGAAAGCGAAGAAACAATCCTCTGTCTCTTGATCATCAACTGAGGCAGAGTATCATGCTTTGGCTCAATCTGTTGCAGAAGTTCTTTGGATTTGTTTCCTTCTGCGCGATCTCCAAGTTTTTCTTCCCCAACCACCTACCTTTTACTGTGACAACATCTCTGCTCTAGCATTAGCTTCAAATCCTATTCTCCACAATCGCACAAAACACATCAATGTTGATTTTCACTTCATCAGGGAACCCGTTGCAAACAGGTCTATTTCTATCTCTCATATCTCCTCGTTTGCCAATGTTGCGGACATCTTTACCAAAGGTCTTTCCAAGTCCAGATTTCATGAACTTCTCTCCAAGCTGATTGTTCGACTTCCTCCTATCAGCTTGGGGGGGGGGGTAATGAGACACATGATTCTTCACAAGACAAAAGCACAATCAATAAGACAAATCCACCGCATTCAAACTATGGCCATTCAAGAGGCCACGTTGATGAAGTCTACACCACCCACGTAGCAGCAGTTCAGGACAAGCATACAGAAGCATCTTAGAGGATATACTACTTTTGATTCTAGGTCTAGAATGATCTATACTGATGTATATATAGCTATCTCACTATTCATTGTACGATCAACACATACAGTTGAATTAATATACTATCTTATAGTCCCAACGTCTCTTTTATTTTCATTGAGTCTGTCCAGTTGTAATCTATCAGACCCTATTGATTCTTCTTTACAAAAGCTTCACTCGCTTTCAGTTATTCATCTAGAAATAAATAATTATTTCTCTTCTCAAGTTCCAGATTTCTTATCAAATTTGACTTCCTAGCGTGTCTAGGTTTTTCCCGGTTAAATGGTACATTTCCTATGGCCATCTTCTAGCTACCTACACTGGAAGCCATTAACCTATCAAATAATGAACAGTGGCAGGGTTCTTTACCAGAATTCAAGAAGAACAGATCTCTTCGGACCCTAGTTCGAAGCAGAACAAACTTTTCAGGATTGTTGCCTGATTCCATTGGCGAGCTCAAAATGCTGTCAAGAATAGATCTTTCATTCTGCAATTTCACGGGAGGAATTCCAAGTTCAATGGAAAACCTTATAGAATTAGTTTATTTGGAGATGTCAAATAACAGGTTAAATGGCTCAGTTCCATTGTTCAACAAGGGAAAGAATCTGAAGGAAATAATTCTCTCTCACAATGATCTATCAGGTCAGATTAATTGCATTCAATGGGAAAACCTTATTAACCTGGTCAATCTAAACTTGGGTGACAATAAACTGGATGGTGTTGTAGTATAAATGTATTATAGTATAATGGCTATATCATGTAATAGGTACTTGGGTGTATAGACATAGTACTTGAGTGTATAAACATAGTACTTGAGTGTATAGATATAAGTATGAAGACTTGTGTGGCATAAAGCTTGTACTAGAATTATGGTCCCAGATATTGGCCAAAAACCGATCAGAAACTAAAACTCAACCGATGTCTTAGTGGGTGTTGAGAAAGATCCAGAAAATCCAGATATCGGTTTTTAGCCGATGTCTACTATTAGTTTACACATCGGTTCCTCATTATAAATCGATGTAAATAGGTTTAAATGATAACAAACTTGCATGTTTTACTATTGTTAAACTGTCATTTTATTGTATTTAATGCTTAAAGAAATATAGATCATATAGCACAAGTTTGCATTTTAACATCGTTATTGATTTAAGAAATGATGACTGATACTGTTACAGACATCAGTTCCCATAAGCATTTCTTGTTGTTCATGATTTTGAAGCATAATTTGCCACATATACCACGATTTTAGATTTAATATACAAAGTCTAGTATTGTATGAATCGACATTTTTATTTAGATTAACATCAGTGTATAAGAAAAAAATGATGTTAATTATTTATTGCACATCATTTCTATTGAAGAAACGATTTCTGATACTCATTAATATATCGTTTTGACAAAAAATCGATGTCTATATATTTTAGTAACATCGATTTTCATTTTGAAACTGATGTCTAGTACTCAGTAATATATCATTTTTAACAAAAAAATCAATATCTATATATTTTAGTAACATCGGTTTTCATTTTAAAACTGATGTATCTCTACTGCTGGACATCAATTTTTATGATTAAAACTGATTTCAACTTATTCTAGACATCAGATTCTATAAAGAGGATGATATCCACAAAATATGTAGCTGCTGCTATAAATTGCAATTTCGACAGTTGACAAGAGTGATTTGAAAATTGGGGTATTTTATCTGAAATCATTATCCTTAACAGTTTACAAAATAAGCAAAATAAAACCCCAATTCACCTACTACAAGGCTAGCCTAGCAATTAGTATTCATTTTTATTCATAATTGAAGAAAGCTCTTCGTTTACTACATTGGAATCCTGAGCATATCTGAAGCAAATTAGTCTCCACAACCTGCATACAAATTCACTTGCTTAGAAATATCTACAAGTTGGGCAACTTATAAAGATCCTTAAGCTCTTAAGGATCTCTTCTATTAAAAATTAGAGCAAGAATAAATGGATAGAAAGTTTGTATATTTTAATTTATGCTTTACTTTTGCAGAACCACTTCAAATTAAATTTCTGTTATTAATCAGAGTTATATTCTAGAAGAAATTTGTGGGAAGAAATTCCGTTTTCCATCTCCCAATCAAAGAGGTAGAACAATTCTTGCAAGAGTTGAAGCTAGTTGGAGTCGTTATGTCACCACTGTCATTATGGCACCACCACCACCATTGTGATTAGTACCACAACCTTAAGAGGAAACTAACATGACAACCCCCAAACTTCACCTTGAAAACAATGAATTAGTCGCTTCTAGACAGGGAAGCGGGGGTCATTACCCACAGAAGATTGAATAACAACTAAACTAATGAACACAAAACAGATTGCTACTCTGACCAGAAACCAAAACAAAAATAGAAACCTAACCTAAACTGCTCAAATATCAATGACATTTTATAGACATTAAGCTAACATACTAAACTGGATACTGGTAAATTTTTAGGGATTTTGGAGATCATTTGCTATGGTAATCAATTAAAATAAAACAGAGGACAGAAACCTGCGAAATCAGAAACTAAAGTAATAAACAACAAAATGATTTTAGGGTTTTTGGTTGTGAAAAAATATCAAAATAAACAAGTTAGAGACAACCTATCCACTCTAAAACAATCAAGCAACAAAGCTTTACAACTTGGTGAACTTTAAATCCTATAGAAAGTTTGAGGGAGAGGCAACAGAGTGCAGAGGCACAGAGTAGTAGATAGCAGTAAACATAGAGTAGCAGTGCAGTCCTATAGCATGGATTCGAATTCCACAAACATGTACTAGTGAACAAAATTAACATAGAGCTCTTCTTTATCATGTTTCTTACAAAAACGGTGAGAAGAACATAGCAGTAAATTGCAACCACATGTTTCATTGTGGTCAATAAGCTAACACTAATGGAATAATCTAATATGACACAGCTGTGAACCCAAGTTTCAACTCATATAAAGATCCAAAACAACAAAAACATTTCCTATAGCTTTCAAAAAGTGGATTGCCAATTTGACATAAAAATTCATATAAAACAACAAAACAGAGACAACCATACCTAAAAGTTGACAATGCTTTCCGCTACGATACTCAAACTTTTCCTGCAAAAGCAACATAAGAAAAAAATAAAAATTATAAACCAAGCCAAAGTAGCAGCAAAATTTTAAAAATTGAGACATGAATTCCCAGATACCAAATGAAAGTGAGCAAAAATACCATAATACACAAAGCAGTGAACCTTTACTGGCTGACTCCATCCCTATTATAAATAGCAGTCACTTTCACATATATTCTTAGAGCATGCATTTGAATAACCAAATGGCAAGATATTACAGTAGTAGACTCCATTCCCAATTACAGTAACTTTCAGATCTATTCTTAGAGCAAGCTTTCCAACAACAAAACGGCAATATATGTACACAAATGGTAAGGATGTCCACAGCCAATGGTAAGGGTATCCACAGGTCGTCTTTCATCCCTTAGCCATGGGTGGGCAGTGAAGACAACAGATAGATAAAAAATATATAACTATACATACATGAAACTAGCAGGAAAACTAGAGCAATATCATAATCAATGAGGTACTAGAGAGTGTATCAATTATTTATGAATCCACTGAAGATCGTATGGAGTATTAAAAAAAAGACTTACTTAAAGCTTGAGCAGTAGTCAATTCTTTTTCTTTCATCCTCATTCGGAAGGCTCTTGACAAAATCTTTGGCTTTTGGGGACACTATGGGCCAAGGTATATCATTAAAGTTAGGATCAGCTCTTAGCACCGAGCGGAAGATTCCTGATTTAGTTCGTGCCCAGAAAGGTCTACTTCCACATAGCAATATATATGTTACTACACCTATGCTCCACATATATGCTTCAACACTGTAGGATCTATATACCACTTCAGTTGCAACATAGTATGCACTACCAACAATATCGTTGAGGCGCTGATCTGCACAAGTAGAACTAAGGTTATGTGAAAAGTGAAAATGATAACTAAAGATCTTGTATATTGATTTCTAGGAGGGCAATTTTTATTTTTCAAACAATATGGCCAACATGTCAGGAAAAAGAATCCTAAAAAATCCAAGGAAATAAACAGAATCACAGATGATGCAGAAGAGATTCAGAGGAAAACAAAAAGCAAAAAACACTACAACCACAACTAATATAAGCAAGAAGCTATTAGCCTATTACAAAAGAAGTCCAAGGCATGAATCAATGTGTAGTAACACATTCTTGAAGCCAAGAAAAATAGTATGTGGAAGCATTACCAGGCCTAATAAAATCGGAGAGACCAAAATCACAAAATCCTTATTGAAGCATCCTCTTCTCTTGTGGCAAAAAGAAAATTCTGCCAAGCAGTCAAATGAAAAGAGTAATTGGTAATAGTTTCGGACGAGAACTGAAGATGTAAAACAAACTACATGTGGAGGGGACTTTCAATACTATTCCATCCAAATGCATCTTCTTTTATGTATCTTCCACCCCTACCACAAGGAGTTACTGAGAATAAATCAAACTAAAATCATAAATCTGAAATTGCCCAACTACAAGTTTCAAAATAAAGAATATCATTCTACCTGGACAAAACTTTATCCAGTAATTCTCCACCTTCACACATCCTGAAAGTGAAGGAGATGAGAGAAAATCATATCAAATTTCAAAACAGGTTTTTCTTCCAACAAAAGTGTTCATTCTTCCCAGTTCTAAGACTATCTCAATCGTTGCTTTGTCACTTTGAACCTCACAAATTGGCTAAAAGGCTTGATCACCCTGCCAAAATCACAAAAACAATAAAGCCTCATCCTTTACACAACCATAGATGCTCAACAACACGTACAATAATTTGAAATGTATTGTAAAATAGAGAAATGAAAAATTAGCTAAAGCACTGACCTCTTTCACAAACCATTTGAGCCTGCTTTTCTGAAAATTTTTAAGTCAGTCCCTCGGCGTTTTTTCAAAATTTTTGAATGAAAATTTACACATCAGTTAATTTAACGACCGATGTTAATAATCACAATAGAAATTGGATATTTCATAAACCGATGTTAGTATGTTTTTTTACATTGCGTGCAATTCCGACTGATATAATAGCGGCGATGTCTGATGGCATAATTTTAGTAGTGTTATAGGAAGGCAACAAGCATGACAATTATCATCATTGCAACAACCATGTGGAGTTGCAACTATGATGATCATAGTCACAAAAATGAATTTCTCCTAGAACATTCACACTATCTTATATTCCTATAAAAACCCTCATTTGAGAGAAGAATAAACATTTAGTCTCCATTCTCTGCATCTAAACTCTCTCCCTCTCTCAAGTTATTTTATGTTCATTCTTAAATGCGTTATCAGCATGAGTCCTAACCCTCAGCCTGCTTGCACGCTGAGAAACATCTTTTTCAGGACCTCTAATCAAAATCAGTTCTCCAACAAAGTTGTTCATCTCTGTCTCTTATATCTTACCTCTAAATTTCAGCCCTGTTGGAGTCGTTTTGAGACATGTACACCATTCGAAGTAGGAGCTGTTCAGCACACTCGTTCATGTGGAGATCAGCCTGCTTGCAGGCCGCGAAACATCTTTTTTGGGACCTCTAATCAAAATACTTTCTTCATCGAAGTTGTTTATCTCTGTCTCTTCTATCCGGTATTCAAATTTCAGCCTTGTTGGAGTTGTTTTGAGACCTGTACACTATTTGAAGTGAGATCTGTTCAGAAGGGAATTTGCTCCGAATTTCAACAAATTTTGAAGATTAAAGTTCCCGTTGTTGAGTTTTTATTCTTTTTTTTTTTTTTTCTCGAAGACTTGCAATCAAAAAGCGGAATTATAGGGATTCATGCTAAACGAACTAAGAGTGTTCGTAATTAATGAACTAAGAGTGTTCATAATATTCGGACTAAGAGCGCCCGCAAGCATCAATTTATGACCATATTAAACATCATTGTTTCAATCTAATCTAAATATTCTTGGAAATTGATTTCTTAGTAGTATAGCTTAGAAATCTTATTATTTTAGTTTTCGTGGAAGTTTAAACTCCGAAACTAATATATCTTCTCTACTTATCTTCAAGATGTCGAATGAACCAAGACTCGACTTTCTCATGCTTGACTCAACAGGCTCGAAATACCATAGATTGATAACCGACGTTGAGAACCATCTTACTTCAAAAGGGATATTACCCATAATCCAAGCACCTAACCAGGGTCTTGTGTTCCAACGATCACCTACAAAGCATGCCCAAGCACTTATCTTAATGCGACGCCACATGGATAAATCACTCAGATTGGAGTACATGTCGATCAAGGATGCAAGAGACCTATGGGTAGCGCTAGAAGAGCGCTTTAGCAATATCCAAGATTCCCACCTCCCTGACTTAAAGGTTCAATGGAATTATATACGCTTCACTGACTTCAAGTCTGTTGCTGAATATAATTCAGAAGCTCTTCGCCTCAAATCCATGTTGAGGTTTTGTGAACAACCTCTCACAGAACAAGAGCTAATTAAGAAGACTCTCTCCACCTTCCCTGTCGCAGCACTTTTGCTATCAAAGCAATATCGTACTGAAGTCAATGCTGGTCGAATTACGAGGTTTAATCAGCTTATCAATGTTTTGTTTGTAGCTGAAAAACATGACAACATGCTCGTGAAGAATTATAATTCAAGGCACATTGGAACTAAGAGCGTTCATGAGACGAATTATAATGCACCCAAAAGAGGGCGCAAGGAGCGGTACTCTAATAATAGGGGACATGAGTACCCTAATGAAAGGGGACATGAGGGACGTATGGGTCCATACAACCGCCTCAATAAGGAAGGAAACCCCAATTTTAGAGCGGTCACACGTGATGGTAACTCCACACATGGGAGAGGTGGATATGGCAACACCGGCCATCGAGGTAGCACCATGGGCCGTGAAGGTAGCACCATGAGCCGTGGTAGTAGCTCCAACTCTCCTAGGGAATATCCACAACATGCACGACGTGCACCTCAAATGAAGGGAGGTAACCACAATGACATGTGTCATCGATGTGGATCAATTGAGCATTGGTTCAACCAATGTCATGCAAGTGCCCAACTAGTTGCACGCTACAAGGAGTATAGGGACTTGAAGGAGCCAGAAACCTACATTGCGGAAGAAGAAGACGGTGAAGATGTCAATCTCACAATTGAGGACTTCAAAGCTGGAAATGAAGTGCACGAGGATGCCACATACTTTTATTAGAATAGTCCTTTTTATTTTCCAAGAACGGTAATGTCCCTTAGTCAATAAATAACAATTGTATTAACTCTTTCTCATGTGGAGCATCCAATGAAGTATGATGTCTAGAAAAGTAATTGAGATAGTGAAACTTAAGAGAGCCTCGCTCCACCAACATCTCTCTACTTCCCTAGTCATATTTTATTGGAGTTACCAAACGGATTGAGTGACTACAATTTGTCTAAGTTTGATTTTGTTTTGGAATAGACTTTGGAAACTTTGATATAATCATTGGCTATTTTCCTTATTAATAAAGTATCGCATTATTATTCAATATCATGGACATGTGTTAAATTCCGAACTTTATTATCTTTCAGTATGTTTCCCGGAGAGTTGGAATGTCTTCTTGATAGTGGCACCATACATACTATATTGTGGCATAGACAACTATTTTTATGGATGACGTCTAGTTGATCTTTAGTGCCTACAATGGCAGGACCATCACAATTAATTCATGGTCGAGGACCAACTCAATTTATGTTGCTAAATGGCACAAATATTAACATCACTGAAGCTTTATATGCTCCAAGGGCTGGAAGAACCCTATTGAGTTTCAAAGATATAAGAGCCAATAATTTTTATATAGAAACACATTGTGAGAATGGACAAGAGTTCCTTTGCATCACATCTAATGACTACGGAAATACACGAGTATTCGAAAAACTTATATGTCGCTCTAGTGGATTATATGCAACCACTATTAGAGTCATTGAATCCAACCATGTCATGAATGAAAATTATGGGATTCTGACACGTATAGGCTTTGACACGTCCGTTTGGGACATTCAGGTCATGTTATGATGATCCGTATTTTAAAAACTTCACACGGACATCCATTCTTCAAAACGAAAAGAAGTACAAACCAAAGATTGGTCCAAGGAGTTGCTTCTAAAGCCATCATTCGTTTTGCAAAGCTTGTTCTTTAGCAAAGTGTACTTATATGAGCATTTGCCTAGCATAATTAGCTACAATGAGCCACGCTCATACCATCACCAGAAATACCAGCTCCTGCCATAGGAGTCACCTATGGGAACACAGCCAAGTAGGCTACTGCCTAGGCCCCGGCTTACTCCCAGAAACTGGGAACTGAAGTATGTTAGTCCCACATCGAAAACATAGAGAAGATCAGCTCCCTCCCCACCTATAAAAGGTTCTCTCCTCTCTCCTCATTAATTACACATTTACTACTGGCCTACTGTTATCCTGTCATCACAAATACATTGACTAACTTAGGCATCGGAGAAGAGAAGACCGCCTGACGCAGTCTCCCTCTGACGCCCTCTTTGTATTTCACTTGACAGGTAGCGGTAATACTGATAATATCAAGTAACGGTCCGCTCACTGGGCCTGCGTTGATCATAGTTTAGCCACCGCTAAATATAAAGCATTAACATTGGCGCCATCTGTGGGAAGCCAACACAAAGGCTTCGTCACTTATCATTGAGTTAAGTCGTCTTAACATATTCTTAGCGGCAACTTGTACCATGACTAACGGTAGTGGGGAAAACGTCGAGGAGCAAGCGTGCCATCCCGCCAACCCCGCCAATCCCACTGCTAGCATTGACCCAACAGTCAATGTTAACCGAGCGCTATTCAACATTCCAACCAACCCTAGTATGGGTCCCTAGGGCTCATCCCAGGTCCAGCAGACCCAAACTGCAGTGGAGGCTCAACCAGGTAGCAGTCGCCCAGCGGTCCAGGACCTTGCCGCTATGTACGAACTGGCACTGACAGATCTCCACAAAGCAAACAAGGAGGGCGAACAAGAGCGCCCGGAAAAAGCGGAAGCCCAAAAACAAGCGGCCACGCTAATGTCGAGGTTCGACGAATTGAAAAAGGCGCTGGAGGCAAACGCTAATACAGCACAGAGCAAACAGTCACGGAGCACTAGGCGCAGTCGACCCAACATCGGTGAAATTATACCTGTACCAATTGTACATATGCAAGTGCCGCTAAACCCGTCAGAACTAAGGGGCCCACCCCTTCCGCCCTGCCTAATTATGGAGTAAGAAGCGGAATCACAACCAAGTGCCAACCGCTCGACAGTCAGAACTAGGACCGAAGGTAACCCACACGCCGCCAGGCACGGGTCAATCCGACAGAACCCCCAAGCGGGGCTAGCTGGCGATGCCACCGCCCTAATATTAGATAGGAAGCAGCAATTGGAGCAGAGGCTAGCCCTGGCGGAGGCAGGAGTCCCAACACCAATACCAAATTCGCTTTTCACATCCAGACCAGGGCCATTCACCACCAAAATCCTGCAGGTCGTCAGACCAGCACAAGTAAAAACACCAAAGACATCGCATTACAGCGCCACATCTGATCCATTCGTCCACATGGACACCTTCAAAAAGGTCACTAACAACAAGGGATTCGATGACGCCACCCTCTGCCACTTGTTCAGCGAAACATTGGACGGTGAGGCAATGAGCTGGTTCTTTGAATGCCAACCAGGATCCATAGACTCATATCAAGGACTGTCAAATGCTTTCCTTGCTCGGTTCATCCTGTTGGCCACCAGACATCACAACACAACTCAGTTGTTCGACCTCAAGCAGGGGACGGCAGAGTCATTGAAGGCTTTCGTCACCAGATGGCGGACGACAACGTCTCAGTGCCGTGATCTTGATAAGACAATGGCATTGGCAGCCTTTAAGCAGGGACTCCTCAAGGGACCATTCCTCTATCAACTTAATTGCATTCATCCAAACGTCGCTTACGACCATGTCATGAATGAAGCTGTCATCCATGCACAAGCAGAATTCATCACGTATGGAGAGAGCCCACCACCACCACCAACATCTGTAAAGGTATCCCAGCCCGCCGCCAGCCATCGGGAAACCACTAGCAAGACCACCGCTGCGCCACCACTTGACAAGAAGAGAGAGTGGTAACAAGGCAATTACCAGAGCAAGCGGCAGAAGGACCAACACTACAATAGGGGCAACCGCTCATCTCAGGGGGATAACCGTAATAAAACGGAGCCCTCCCAGCGGCATGCAGTGTTTACAGTCCTCACAACATCATACGAGGGTATATTCAACCAGTGCAAAGATCAGATACCGCCACCACCCCCAAGAAAGTACCCAAGGATGGGAAAACCGAGAAACACTGGCAAATGGTGTAAATACTACAAGGACAGTAGACACAATACCAACAACTGCCATGCCCTCAAAACAGCAATCGAAACTTTATATCGAGATGGTAAGATAGAGCAACTCAAAGTGGGCCAACCGCCACCTGTGATCGCCAAAATCGAACCAATGGGCTGCATCAAGACCATCGACGGCGGCGCCGCAATCACCAACATGTCTCACAGGGCAAGGAAGCTATGCGCGTGCTAACCACCCCAACGAAATTTGCAACATCCGCTATGAGAGGTCCACAAAACTGCCGAAGGTTGGCTGGGAACCCATTACCTTCTCAGAGGAAGAGGAGCGCGGAGTATATTTGCCCCACGACGATCCGTTCTTAATCGACGCCATACTAGGCAAATGGTCAGTAGGAAGAGTCCTGGTCTATAGCGATTCCACTGTAAATGTCATCTTCAACGGTTGTTACAGCAAACTCCTACGGAATAGGAAATTACTACAGGATCATGAGCCATTGCTTAGTTTCTCCGGTGACGTCACACAACCATTGGGTTCGGACTACATGCGACTAGGTATTGGCACTAGCTCACGAACGGCAGAAATCCACATAGAGTTCATCATTGTAGACTGTTTCAGCTCGTACAATGCCATCATTGGTCGACCGGTGCTCAACAAGCTCAAGTGCATCATAGCCGGATATATGCTTCTCATGAAATTTCCTATGCCCAACGGGACAGGCTGTGTCAAGGGAAGTCAGCAACTGGCACGGAAATGTTATTCCACAACCGTGGCACGCTTGGTGCGTCGCCATGAGATCTTAACGGTGGGAAACAACACACCAGCACCAAACATCTTTGAGGACCCTAGGGAGGACGAGAAGAAATATGTAAAAAAAAAAGCTTGTCAACCCAGAAACTTCCTTGAGGGTCATCAGCATCTCAGACGAACACCCTGAGCGGATAGTCCGCATCGGTGCTCAGCTTGACCAAGCGATAGCGGATGAGCTCACCCAATTTATGCGTGACAATGCAGCCGTCTTTGCATGGTCCTACGCTGACATGCCAGGCATCTCCCCTGAGATCATAACACACAAACTGAGCATCAAACCATCATCCTACCCTGTCAAGCAGCCGCGTAGGGCCTTTGAGGAGGAAAGGTATCGAGCAATAGGGGAAGAGGTTGCCAAGCTCCAGAACATTGGATTCATCCGCCAAGTCAACTACCCCCAGTGGATATCCAACTTGGTCATGGTAAAAAAGCCTAGCGGAAAGTGAAGGATGTGTGTCGACTTGAAGAGCCTCAACAAGGCCTGCCCCAAGGACAGCTTCCCGCTACCTTGCATAGACCAACTGGTAGATGTAACCGCTAGACATGAGCTGCTCAGCATGATGGATGTATTCTCCGGCTACAACCAGATCCAGATGCACCCTGGCGACCAAGAGTGTACCTCCTTCACCACCGACAAGGGCCTATACTGCTACAATGTCATGTCTTTCGGTCTGAAGAACGCCGGAGCAACTTACCAGCGGTTGATGAATGCCATGTTCGCTGAACATCTGGGAAGAATCATTTAGGTCTACGTGGACGACATATTAGTAAAAAGCATAAAAGCTAGCGGACACGTAGCAAACCTCAGAATCATACTTATCATTCTCTTGGCTTTTGGCATGCGCCTTAACCCAGAAAAATGTTTCTTTGGCGTCACCGCCAGTAAATTTCTTGGTTACATAGTCAGTGAACGGGGCATAGAAGCCAATCCTGACAAGGTGCAGGCCATCCTCAACATAAAGACTCCAGAGTGGAAGAAACACCTTCAAAGCCTCCAGGGCAAACTAACTGCTATTTCTCAGTTTATCTCCAGACTTACTGACAGATGTCTCCCATTCTTCAAAGTGCTGAAGACAACCCACAAGAAGGTCATCGACTGGAACACGAACTGTGACGCAGCATTCCAAAGCTTGAAAGAGTACCTGGCAGCGGTCTCACTCCTTTCTATTCCTATACAAGGGGAGACATTGTTTATATACCTAGCGGTATCACAATCAGCAGTAAGCTGTGCCATTGTCCGACTGGACGGTCACGAAGAGCTCCTCGTATTCTATGCCGGCAGAGGCATGAACGGGGTAGAAACAAGATATCCCCACTGGAACAACTCGCTCTCGCACTCATCGTCGTCGCTAGACGCCTCCGCCAATACTTTTAGGCCCACACAATCCATGTCCTAACAAATCAGCCGCTAAGACAGGTAATGGAAAACCCTGAACACTCGGGGCGCCTTAGCAAGTGGGCCATCGAGCTTAGCGAGTTTGACATCGACTACAAGCCTAGGACCTCCATGAAAGGCCAGGCTGTAGCAGACTTCATTGCTGAGTATTGGCGGAGCGTCAGGTTGTAAATGGCAGAGAAGTTGAGCCTGGTACAGAAATAATAACCGCTGAAGACCCAGCCCCCCACCACTCAGACTGGAACTTACACGTCGACGGTTCCGCTTGCGCAAAGGCCAACGGCGCAGGTGTCATCTTGACGGGGCCGGGGGCACTGAACGTGGAATACGCATTGAAGTTCAATTTCAAAGCCTCATTGTTAGCCTACTCCTCGCCATTGATTCTGGGCCTGAAAGCGTCAACATTTTCAGCGACTTCCAGCTAGTCATTAACCAAGTTAACGATAGTTTTCAAGCCAAGGATCAACAGCTAGCGGCATACTTGGGATACGTTAAGACACTACTCAAAAAATTCAACTTCCACACCATCACACAGATCCCCAGGGAAAAGAACGCCAATGCTGATTCACTAGCAAGACTGGCAACCGCTCAACCACATCAAAGTCCGGCGGACACAAGGGTGGAGAGTCTTGACAGACTAAGCATCACAAAAACCCTAGCGGAGATTTTTAACATTGAAATCGGCCCTAATTGGATGGACGAAATCGTCGAGTATAAACGCAAGGGGACTCTTCCAATGGGTAAAGTCGAAGCACGACAACTCCAGCGGAGAGTAACCCGCTACAACATCCAGAATGGCAAACTTTACCGCCAGGGTGTCACTCACCCCAACCTCCGGTGTCTAACCCCAAAGGAAGGAAAGGTCATACTTACAAAAATACACGGTGGGGAATGTGGAAACCACTCGGGCGCTAGATCTCTGGCCAACCGCACATTTTGACGGGGCTACTTTTGGCCTACCCTCAGCAACGATGCCAGAAAGATCTCGAAATCCTGCCATAAATGTCAACAATATGCTAACCTCCCACACGCCCCGGCAGAACCCCTTTCAATCATCATTGGCCCATGGATTCACTCAACTTGTGACTGGACTTAGTAGGAAAGTTCCCAACCGCAAAAGGACAGTTCAAGTACATCATCGTCGCCATCGACTATAATAGCAAGTGGATAAAGGCGGAACCTTTGACAGCAATCACTACCGCCAAGGTAATTCACTTCCTCTGGAAGAACATCTACTGCCGCTATAGTGTCCCCCACACAATCATCACAGACAATGGCACACAGTTCAAAGACAAGGAGCTCATTTCCTTCACCGCCAACTTGGGCACCAGGATGAGTTTTGCATCTGTTGCTCACCCCCAAACCAATGGCCAAGTTGAGGCAGCAAACAAGATAATCAAAAATCTACTAAAAAAGAAACTCGACGACGCAAAAGGTTTATGGGCGGAAAAACTGCCTGAAGTCCTGTGGGCCGTCAGGACTACCCCAACTTCCACCACCGGTGAAACACCATTCTGTATGATGTTCGGAACAGAAGCTGTCCTACCTATTGAAGTCACTCAACCCACTGCTAGAGTCGAAGGCTACTGCCCTGAGACCAACGACGAAGGCATCAGACTAGACAAGGACCTCCTAGAGGAAAAACGACACAAGACCCATTTGCAAAATTTACAAAACAAACAGCGGGTATCGCGTTTCTACAACGCTAGGGTCAAGGCCCGGAACCTCCAACTGGGGGACTGGGTAATGAAGGAGGTCATCCCACCGCCAACGGTACTCCGCCCAACTTGGGAAGGTCCATACAAAATTACGGAAGTTGTTAGCCCCGGCACCTTCTACTTAATGGACAAGGATGGCGTCACAGCGACCCACCCTTGGACTACCGAACACCTCCGAATTACTACAAATAGTCATGCTGCTACCTAAGAGCATCTTGACTTAAGCTAAATTTTTGTTCAACAGTTAGCTAAGGGAAGCTACCTAACGGGTACAACCCCACCTTTGCAAACACTGATCCGCAGTTACCAATGAAATGAGGAATTATTCAAACCATTATTGCCAAGCCCATGCACAAGAATTAACTGGCAATGCCAACAAAATTCAGCGGACCACGTCCGCTACCTCGTGCACTTGCAACAATTTTAATTCCTTTAATGTTTTGATTAGTTAATATACAAGTCAAGGCTCTAACAGTATGGCGGCATACAACCAACACAAATCCACGATGAGTACCACAGCAAGAATCTCGAAATCTTAATAATCAGTTGAATTTATTAGGGATAGGGATTCCCCGCCCAAAAATGTTTCCGGAAATTACAAAAGCCTCAGCAGCAAACAAAAAAAAAAGAAATAAATAAGAGATCTCAGCGGCACTACAGTGGCCGATCGTCAAGGTTTCTGGGAAGGTGCAGTGCCATCCTCGCCTGCCGCTAGCGGTTGTTGCTCTGACATATGGCTCACCTGATCGGACCCATGAGCAGTCGGACTAGGAGTCACGATGGTGTCATCTGGTCGAGTGTGTGCAGCCAGAAAGCCGATAAGCGAAACCTCAGACCGCGTAGGAGGTGGAGTCCGTTGAGAGTCGCCTGCCAGATGTTCACCGCTCTCCCCACTTCCTGAACGAACACCCTCAGTCGGAGTAGGAGTCACCCCACTAACAGGAGGCGCTGTCTGCACTGACGGTCTGGTGGGCTGGGACGCCTTCACCCAGTCTATAACACCCTTCTGCCTCAACAAATCCAGGTTAGCGGCAGCGCTAGACTTTGCCACCTCCGCCATTGTATGTTTGTACTCGGCGGACTGTTTAAACGCTTCCACAGCGGCGGCCTCCGAGCGACTCTTATCCTCTTCCAGCCGGGCAACTGCGTCCGCCAACTTCTTCACCTCGACAGACTTGGCAGTAGAATCCCGCTGAAGGATCTCAATCTTCTTGACCTTAGCCGCCAGTCGATCCTTCAACAGAACCATGTCCTGATGCAGCTTAGAGACATCGTTATTTAGCTCGAGGTCATGCTGGACGGCGACAGACGGCTTGCCACGGGCATCTAACAAATCACACTCGGCCTTGGATAGGCGCCGCTCAGCCTCCGCCAGTCTCTCTTTGGCTTCACCCAGCTCTCCCTAGAGACCGCCAATCTCCTCATTTAACTACCGCTCAGTACGGGGCTGAGTTGACTCCGCCAGAAACAACTGGTGCAACCCAACAGACAAGTGCCTAAAAGCAGAGCTGAAGAGCGACTGATCAAGGACGGTGGAGCGAACAACCTCCTCCAGGCCGCCGAACCCCAGCCTCTCACACTGGTGATACAAGTACTCCTGCTCAATGTCAGTAAGAAACTCGGTAAAAGCGGCAAAAGAGTCCAGGTCACTCGTCTGAGCCTCCCCCCCAGCGGAGACGGTCGTCTTTGGAATAGCCTGCTTCGATTTCTTCTGTTGGCGGGCCCCCATGGTCTCCGCCTTTTGCAACGCTTGCACCGTACCAGCTGTGACAGACCTTGAGGCCGCCTGCGGCTCCAACCCCTCAATCATAACCGGCGCCTTTGGGGCCACTGTTTTCTCCTTCTGGGACCCACGCCGTGTGGCAGCCACTTTCTCCCTCGCCTGCATAGCGGATGCAGGAGCTGACCTCCCGCCAGAAATGTCGCGACCTACCGCAGACCCCGCCTGAACGGCTGGCAAATCGTCGGCACCAAGATGGGAATGGTGAGGCATCGGCAATACCACCGGCACCTCGGACTGGCTCACCACCAGTGTCTCCGTGTCGACCGCAATCTTCTGGGCCGCCAGCCCTTGAGCGTACATGCCCTCCAAAAAATCGTTCATCTCTGTACGATCCATTGCCTTCGCAAAAGCGTCTTGGCTCCTTCTATTTCCCAGCAGAGATTCTACAAAAACAAATAACAAGTTAGCCCGCCACAAAAAGGACTAAGAAAACAAATCACCGAAAGTTACCTACCAAGGGAGCGAGTCAACTCTTGAGTGACCAACAATTCCTAACCTGTGAGAAGCCTGAGGTCAATCAGGTTGTGATTCTGCCAACACCCTCTAATCCTCGCCACGCAGCACTCCTCCTCACGAGTCAGGTTATAACGCAAGCCCGCTATATATATATATAAAAAAAAAAGTAAGGCGATTAGAATTATAACAAGCAAAGACAAAATCTGGAGTGGCGAAGGTCGACGACAACATCTGATGGGCTGAATCTCCGACTTAATCCGAAACGTCGGTGGCCCCTCATTCGGCCCCGCCTGGTATTCCCACCCGTCGTTCATGTTCTTGATTAACTTGGGCGCCCCTTGCCGCCGACTTAAATTCACTTGACCGCTACAACCTCGGCCCCTCACATACACCACCTCAAAGAAATGCAGTACCTCCGCCAGGGTTGGACTCTCACAACCGGACAGGCGCCATAATGAGTTCAGTGCCATCAGCAACCGCCACATATTGGGACAAATCTGCCCAAAGGCGAGGCCAAACTCGCCTACCTCATGAACAGCAGCGTGCCCGCCGGCAAGATTGATGCTCTCTCATTAGCAGCTGGCGGACGCAACTTTACCACTCCAGGTAGGCGATACGTCCACTTCAGACTGTTGACGGCGACCTCGGTCATACCGCCTCCAGCCTCATCAACCGCGGTTCCATCAGACAAGAACCAGGAGGATTCCACTTCCTCTCCACCGACGTCCTCCCCATCAGTGGAGCCACTAGCTGCGCTATTGCTCGCTAGCCTCTCCTCACGCCGCTCGAGTCCGCCATCATCCTCCATGGGCCTAGAACTCTCCGGTCGACCACCTCGAGCCATGGCCACGTCCCCAGATATGGTTTGTAAAGGTTTAATGTCTAGCGGTTCCGACAGTGAGGTTCCTGCAGGGGCAGACGGATGCAACGAATCAATAAATATCCAATCCGCCTCGCTGAACGACACGTCAAACACGGAATCCTCACTGCTCAAAATCTCTACGACGCTAGCCATAACAAACCCTAAAACCCAAACCAGTTAGTCCACAAAAGATTTAAGCTACCCCTACGATAAATTTTCATCCAAGAATGTCAAGAACAGTTACCCAGATTTGACGAAAACATGAACACCAACCCACACTAACCCAGATTCGACCATCTAGCAAAAATCCCTAAACCTCATCTCTGTCAAAAACACCAGAAGAGAAGCCCAAAATACATGTTGCACCCTCAGAACACACCAGCGAGACACAAAAAAACCACTCAAATCGCAAATCCAGAAAGTACCAAAGCAAAACAGAAACAAAAAACAAAAACTGAAGAGGCTCAGAATCACTAACCTACTGGTGTGGGAAATCAGGAGCGTTCGCACTCTACGCCTTCACTTCAGGGGATCCCTTGCGCAACGAAACACCTATCTCTCGCTCGAATGGCAAAAGTCACTTCTTGAATGCCAGAGAACAGAGCTTGAGGACGACGAGAAAGTTTGAAGAAGAGATAATGGCGACAACCTCTAAATTTTCCCCCTTTTAATGTCAACATCAGTCAAATCCAGGCCGTCCTCCAAGAAGCGATCTCACTCTCTAGCCGCCACGTGTCCCAGGATCACATTCAGTTTCTGGAATAACAGAGGTGCCGCCTCGGAGATTGAGTCGATAATTAATCGCATTAATGGTGAAGAGACGGGCGTGCTTAGAACTCACAATCCCAAACGTTAGACCGACACATGACGGCCACGTGGCAGAAGCCATCAAAGAGGGTGAGTATACCAATCGTCCAGGTTCAGTGCCCCAATGCCAAAGGGAACCTCTCCCTTACTTATCTGGCAATCAAGTCTCCGCTACGCGCAACACCGCTAGCAGAACTTCTCGCTCCTTGTCTTGCAATCGAATCTCCCCTACGCGCAACACCGCTAGCGGAACTTCTCACTCCTTATCTCGCAATCGAGTCTCCACCACGCGCAACACCGCTATCGAACTTCTCGCTTCTGATCTCGCAATCGAGTCTCCGCTACGCGCAACACCGCTAGCGAAACTTCTCGCTCCTTATCTGGTAAATCAAGTCTCCGCTACTCGCAACACCGCTAGTGGAACTTCTCGCTCCTCATCTGGCAATCGAGTCTCCGCTACGCGTAACACCGCTAGCGGAACTTCTCGATCCTCATCTTACAAACAAAACTCCGCTATGAGAAACTAGCGGAACTCCCCTGACTTACCTTACAAGCAAGACTCCGCCAATACAATACCGCTAGCAAATGTCTCGCAAACATTAGTCTCCGCGGCTCTACCGCCCCCTTATCCTCGGCGGAGGTATTCCCGCCTCATCCAACGCTTCAGGCTACGCCTCACTTGCAACGACTGCCACGCGGCGTTCCAGTAAAACCATGATCCTCTGGGACAAACATGGAGGCACGTCAACAATCTTCGATGGCCCTGATCAGGCACGTTGACCCCCGCCGCTTTAGTATCAAAGCTTGGGCTCGCTACCCAACACCCTCTGTTTAACGAAAATCCCCTCAACCAACAATGCATAGACCGAACGGAGGTCTATCTTAGCCGGGGAGTAGGGGACTCCCTGGGGGCCTAGCAGGGGCCCACCTGAAAGAGTATAAAGCGTTTGCTCAATCAGTCCACGGTTGACAACGCACTGATGCTAATTATGCTTTGCAAGTCCAGCGGGAGTAACACTTAAAACCGCTAGGAAACTCCCCAACCAAGATGACCCTCCTTGACTGGGGACTTGGGGGACTTGTACTTACATGAGCATTTGCCTAACATAATTAGTTACAATGAGCCACGCCAGAAATGCCAGAGTTCCTTTGCATGGACTTAGGGTTTTATGTAGAAACACATTGTGAGAATTGACAAGAGTTCCTTTGCATCACATCTAATAACTACGGAAATACACGAGTATTAGAAAAACTTATATGCCGCTCTAGTGGATTATATGCAACCACTATTAGAGTCATTGAATCCAACCATGTCATGAATGAAAATTATTGGATTCTGACACGTATAGGCTTTGGCACGACCGTTTGGGACATTCAGGTCGTGATATGATGATCCGTATTTTAAAAACTTCACACGAACATCCATTCTTCAAAACGAAAAGAAGTTCAAACCAAAGATTGGTCCAAGGAGTTGCTTTTAAAGCCATCATTCGTTTTACAAAGCTTGTTCTTTAGCAAAGTGTACTTACATGAGCATTTGCCTAGCATAATTAGCTACAATGAGCCACGCTCATACCATCGCCAGAAATACCAGCTCCCGCTATAGGAGTCACCTATGGGAACACAGCCAAGTAGGCTACTGCCTAGGCCCCGGCTTACTCCCAGATCACCACTGACGCGCCGCCACGCGCCGCGCCAGCACAACATCAGAAGCTCCAGAAACTGGGAACTGAAGCATGTCAGTCCCACATCGAAAACATAGAGAATATCAGCTCCCTCCCAACCTATAAAAGGTTCTCTCTTCTCTCCTCATTAATTACGCATTTACTACTGGCCTACTGTTATCCTGTCAGCACAAATACATTGACTAACTTAGGCGTTGGAGAAGAGAAGACTGCCTAACGCGGTCTCCCTCTGACGCCCTCTTTGTATTTCACTTGACAGGTAGCGGGAATTCTGATAATATCAAGTAACGGTTCGCTCACTGAGCCTGCGTTGATCATAGTTTAGCCACCGCTAAATATAAAGCATTAACACAAAGGTAGGATTAAGACCATCCTATATGCAAAGGACACTAAAGAAAATATACTAATCTTACAAAGAATCCAAGGTGATATTTGTAGACGTAACCTACTTGCGGACCATTTAGATATTTTATAGTGTTGGTTGATGCATCGACACGTTGGTCACATGTCATGCTCTTGTCCATAACAAATGTTGCATTTGCTAAACTTCTAACACAAATCATTAACTTAAGGGCTCACCACCCTGATCATACTATTAAGTCAATTCGTCTTGATAATGTTGGAGAGTTTACATCAAAATTTTTTGATAATTATTGTATGTCCATTAGGATCGAGGTTGAACACCATGTCCCTCATGTACACACCCAAAATGGTCTCGCAGAAGCTGCCATTAAAAGACTTCAAATGGTTGCTAGAGCATTGGTTATGCGCACCAATCTCCTTACTTCTGGTTGGGTTATTGCATGCAGCAGTGCTTATTCGTCTGAGGCACACTGCCACTCAACCTTTTTCTGCATCCCAAATGGTGACTGGGTATGACCCTGATGTCTCACACTTACGCATATTTGGATGTGCAGTCTATGTGCCAATTGCACCGCCACAGTGCACCAAAATGAGTCCTCAAAGACGATTAGGCATTTATGTTGGATATGACTCTCCAACCATTATCCGCTACTCAGATCCCTTGACATGTGATCTATTTACCGCTAGATTTATGGATTGTCACTTTGATGAGACAGTCTTCCCGTCGTTAAGGGGAGACATGAACACTAATGTTCAACATAAACAACATGAATTGTCGGGTCTGTCCCCACTTGGTCTCATCTTGATCCCCGAACCGCACAGTCTGAAATTGAAATGTGGAGAATTCTCTATCTTCAGAACATAGCAGAATCGATACTTGATGCGTTTTCTGATGTCGCTAAAGTGACGAGATCACACATACCTGCAAGGATTCATGTTCCTAAAAAAAGAGGACATGATGCCACCTCAAGAATACATGAGCATGGCGCCAACGTCCCCTATATGGGTGACGCAGTGGCTAGGCCCAACGGCTCCTGCCAGGAAGCGCAGTAGGCCCATGAGTTCGATGGATTCTGGCCCAAGAAAGAAAGCGAGTTTGGCACAAAATAATCTATTAATCATCGCTGCAAATAATCCATCTCATGAAAATATTCCGGATTATGGTTATGTCCAAGAGACATCATTAGGGGACACTCCAATGACAAAACCAATTCCAGAGAATAGAGAAATATCCATGAATTACACTAATGTACATGAGACAATGGATAGAAATTCTATTGATGATGCATTTGCATATCATGTTGCAAAATGAATTATAGAACATGATGATATCGAACCTTGCTATGTTGAAGAATGTCAACGAAGAGCAGATTGGCCTAAATAGAAAGATGCGATCTAGATTGAATTGGATTCACTAACAAAGAGACAGATATTTGGGTCTATCATGCTGACACACCCAAATATAAAGTCTATTGGCCATAAATGGGTCTTTGTTCACTACACCAATTTTGGTCTTTTACGGCCCACCATGTACGTCGTAAAAGCCTATTTACGACGCATAAAAACACGCTGTAAAAGCTCGCGCCGTAAAAGACCCATTAAAACACGACGTGTAAAAATGCATCATAAAAGAACAATTAACACGCCATAAAAGTGGTTCCATAAATGTTATTTTGATCATTTACAGCCCACATTGCACGCTGTAAAAGCCCTCATACTTAAGGCATACACTGCATGCCGTAAATGAGTGACTGAACTCTTAGTTAGTGCGCTGTAAATGAGGTCTTCTCAAACAAAAAAAAAATTGTATTTGCTCAATTGCCATATATTCTTATTACCCTCATTTCATAAGAACTAACACTTCATAAAAATTTCATAAGATCTTCATCCCTAATAGATGTCACTACATATCTCTTAGAATTAACTCTATGAGATGAGTACAAAACGAAATCTATAACACATAATATCACACCACTGAAGCCATTCATTTATCCATGCTTTCAGCAAAAGGTTGAAGTAAAGCTGGTCGAATGAATTGTTGAACTAAAGCCATCTTCTCCTTGAGTATGCTGTCAAGTTTCACGTCATCTGGAAGTGAAGCAAATACACAAGCAAATAACCTTCTCATGTCATACTTCTCTGGTCCCCATATTTAACAAAAAGCCCAGGTAAAGAAAAAAAACATGAAACAACCAACAATATCAATTAGAGATATCAAGTATTAGCAAAACGCTTCATATTACGACGTGTGCATTCTTATCCAAAAGAATAATGATATGGTGAATTGGATAGATCATAAACTAATTAAGTGTGCATCACAAAAATGAGTTTCCAAATATCCAATTAAAACAACTTTCCCATAAATGAGGATCCGTGTAGCAGACTTACCAAGGATATTTTGGTCTTCCTTCGAGTTGTACGTTAGGAAATGCAGCAAGCATCTGTTGACATTCTTCGTATAAGGCTACAATTCCTTTGTCTCTCGTCTTTCCATGCTTGGATCAGAGATATATCCCCATCTGACCAAGTAGGCAATGCTCTTGCTGCTGCAATGACAGCTCCATCAACAAAAGTATCCCCTCCACTAGATAGGTGATTAGCTACAAGGTTTTATACGGGTATATCAAACTATAGAGATGCTTGATTTTGATCAAATACAAATCAATATAGAACCAAAAGCACCAAAAGAATCTAATTGACTCATACTGTTATGATAGTATTTTTTCATGAAGTCCTGAAATCTTCAATACTGACAAGAAGGAATCCAAGTCAATACCTGTCAAAACAAGCATAACTGTTGTTCTTCAGATCAGCATAACTGTCAAAACATATTATTAGAAAGATGAAGAATAAAACACTAAATCAAGCATTGAAAATTGAAAATAAATACATACACAGGAGACTCGTAGTATACTGACTAATAATTAATAGAATTAGCACAAAAACCCAACATCAGTGACATATGATCCATTCAGCTTTCTCCTCATTAAGTCGATACCTGCATATTGCAACCAGCTTTCTCTTCAACAAGTTAACTGCTCTCAGACATATAATCCGAAATTTCATTGAATATCAAAATTTAATAATTGACAAACCAAAGAGCTGCCAAATCAGTGGAAGCATAATTATAACTGCCATTGCTCTCCAACAATAAGGGGGATGTTAAAACTCTCAAGATGGATTACACGAGCACCCTCGCTTTCCACAATCAGTCCTTGGTCAGTCAACTGCTCTAAAACCCCAAGAATATATGGGTTATAAGAGCTTTCTATCTGCCAGAAACAAATAATATGCATATGAGTGATATGACTATTGGGGAAAAAAGAAAGTTCAATATATTACATAACAATAGAGAAGAATCTTTGAGCATTTCCAGCTTTAATGCATTAAATGTGATTCCATTATTTGTTGTTTTTTGTAGTCATAAAAGTGAATTTCAAGCATGAACTTGGCAATATACAGAAGTTAACAGATAAATTGCAGAGAAAGAAATGTGTAATAGCATCACATCTCCACATATTTCCCATTTAATCATATTTTAACGTCTGAACTTCAACAATTCAGTTGTATTCCTAGTGGTACAACCTGGACTAGGTGGAATTTTCAGTGCTGGTGAAATTGGGTCTGTGGAGAGGAGAAAGCTGGTGATAGTGAGGGCGAAATGGTTGTTGGTAGCGGAGCTCGTTGTTTCGAGTCTCATAGCACTGGGCGAGGCTCTGGGCTTCAACAAGATTAGTGGGTTTCATGGCTCGAACGTCATGTTTCAGTTCCAGTCGTAAGCCGGCGATGAAAATAGGAATGAGTTCGCTTTCCGACTATTCCGGAGCCCGGCAAGAGAGCTTATTGAATTTGAGGATGAAAGAATCCACTGTGGTGGTCTGTTGGAGGTGTGGCAACATGCCTTTGAAGTCCGAGTTGCTGCCAGCGCCAAAACGAGTGAGGAGGGCAGCAATAAACTCATCCCAACTGCTGTTGGGGTGATAGAGTTGGAAAGCGTTCATCCAAACAGATACGTCGGGTCTGAAATGCAGCGCTGCTATTTGAACTCGTTTGTGAGGGGGAATCTCGTTGGCTTGTATGTAGCGCTCAGCCATGGCGAGCCAGCCGACGATGTTGCTACCATTGAAATGGGGTAGGTCGAGTTTTGGGGGTTTATATGGATGGTGGTCATGGTGCAAGGGATAACGTTGGTTGTTTGGTAGTGTGAAGTGGAAGTTTGGGGGAGCCTGTGATGTATGGGCTTGTTGCAGTTGTGATGTGATGGTGGAGTAAGTTGGAGGGATAGAACTCATGTGGGGTGGTGTGAAGGGGCTCGCAACTTGTGAAGACCCAGATTTTCATACAATAAATTTATATAATTCAATAATTGTTATATTAATTGAATTTTGATATTTGGGATTATTTGGATTGTCGTGGGTTGAGAAAATTGGTTCCGAATGATTTTATTTTCGAAAACGAACGTTATTTAGGGGGACGTGAAAATCGACTTTTTATACGTTCAAAATTTGGGAAAACTTCCTTCATGAAAGTTGTAGAGCTCGTCGATACGAGTCCGTGCATATATGGAACGCATTATTCGGAGTTCGTATGAATAAGTTATGAATATTTGAAAAATCGAAATTTTTCTATAAATAGTGGAAAAATCTGAGTTTGTTGTGAAGGACGAAAAAATCCTATTTTTGCACATCAGCCCCCGCCTCTCTCTCTCGGCCTGGTCACTGTGCCTGCAGACCCGCCGACCCGACCCGACTAGAAGTCGGTCTTCCCGGCCGCGCCTCCGCCGGACCCGGCCCCCATCCGCTTCGCCGCCTCACGCCCGGTCGGTCCCCGCCGTCGCCACACCCAGCCGCCGCTCCTAAGCCTGGATCGAAGCCCCTATCCGAAGCCCAAACCCGACCAGGCCGGAAAACCATTTTTCCGGCGATGCACGGGCCGATCCTCCCCATTTTCGTGACGTGCTCTTCCTTCTGATCATCCTCGTATATGGCTTGCATCACGATTTTGAGTGTAGAGTGGTAGATCAAGAGTTGAAGATTTCGACGTCCCTGATTCGATCTAGAGACTGATCAGATGGCCGAGATTAATCCAACTTCAAAGCCCGATCTAGGACGATCCAGACCTCATCTCCTAAAAAGTCAGGTATTAAAGTTGTTCAAAATTTCATTTTGAAGAAGTTTGTAGTTGACGACTTTTGCATCGGAGGTGGTTGACCTGCGTTGACCGCCGCGTTGACCACCGTCTGACCGCCGCGTGTGGCGGCGCGTCGGACCGAATTTTGAGTTTTTATTATCTGGACAATGATCTATGCATCCATACGAGCGTTTTGAGATATAACTTGGTCATGTTAGAAAAAGTTGATAAATAGTAAATTTCTGTTTTGACGTTACTATTTACGGTTTTACAATTTACCTTCGGTTTGAGATTTACGAAGATCAGACCATCGGTTTTACTTCAAATTTTAATATGATGTTCATATGACTGTCCCGATGACTTTGTGTGGTCACTGGCGAAGATCCGACTTTTGGATCTTCGTATAATTATAAAATAGTGATTCGGGAGGCGATTAACGAAGATCCGTCCATCGGATTTTCGTATAATTTTGATAGGATGTTTCCATGGGCAATCCGTGAGGATCTAACCGTTGGGTTATGATTTAAATTCAATCTGACCATCGGATTATCTTTATTTTAGAATCCGACCGTTGGATCATCAATTAGGTTTATTTCATGCTTCGTTGCTAAGTAAAGACCGTACTTGCTTAGGTACTTGACAGCTTGAGTTGACGAGCATTTGGATTATTGTGAGTTATATATATATTGAAGACGCAGCAGGAGTTTCGAGGTGAGTAAAACTCACGTGGTTCATATTACGAACCGAGCATTTTAATTTATTTATTTTTGGTAATTGTGTGAAAAATATTTGCGGATTAAATATTTGTTTTAAAATTTCATGGACTTGAATCACCACGGTCCATAGGTAAGTAAAATAAATTTTAACTATACAAATGAATTTCATAATTTTCTTGTGTGAACTATAGATGGTATTAGTGGTCATTCCTGAGTGGATGATTACGTATATATATATTTACGTGGAAAATATATATTGATGTGTGGATTGTTTGATTGATGATATGATTGAGTTGAATTGATGAGTTGATTATATTACAATTGTGTAATTCCATAATAATATGATGTATCTTGGTTGGGATGATTTCAGTATGTGATATTATATGTTGGGTTCATTTATGGGTTTAGGGTCAACGTAATGACCGGAGTGGGTAATCGGACGCTCTAATCCTAGTGTGGATGATGGGATACGATTGGTTGAGTATGTGAAATTATTGGACGTTCTAAATATGTATATAGGTATACATATTGATGAAATACAATAATTGATAAATATGTCGGATGCCATAACCTAGGCCAGGTGACGGGCTACGATTCAGTTAGAGCTCTAGTCTGTCAAGTACCGTATTTTTATAAATACGATGAAGAGAGTTGTGGGGAAAGTAGTGAGTGGGGTGGTCTTGTTATATTGAATTGGTGTTGATTGAGATTGTTATTATTTGTATATGTGGAAATAATTGAGTGTTGCTGTGTGTGGGAATAAATGAGATTAAATTAAGTAACAGTTCATTCTTTTACTCATACAAGCTTTCATAAGCTTACCGGGTTTTGTGTTGTTGCAATCCCGGTACACTATTCAATGGTGTAGCGGATATTCCTGCAGGTCAGGATAACCAGGGAGGTGACCGAGCTGCTTAGGTGTTACAGCAGTTTTGTTATTTATTTAGTTGTGAGGTGTGTGTATGCTCATTTAGAGCTTTACATTGCATTTTGGATTTGTGTTGTAATAATTAACCGAGACTAAACTCGGTTTGATTTTATTTCGTGTGGTGAGTATTTAAGAAAAGAAAAATTTTCAGGATAATTATTTAGAGTTTGTAGTATTTTCATGTTTCGGATTTTGAATTGTTATTCTAAAATTCGGGGCGTGACACAACTGGTTGGGATGTGATAGGCTGAGAGCAAGATGGAAGGGGAAGGAAAGAGCCAAAGGAGAGATGGGTTGTGTAGGGTGTTGTTGGTAATGGGGGCTCGGGGGTGTGTGTTGGGGGAGGTAAGGGAGGAGTCAGGTAGCCCAATGAAGAGGTCATATACGAGGAACCTGCGGTGGTGGTGGTCAAAGTTGTGGAGGCCACGTGGCCTTGGGCCAAACTGGTGAGAAAGGTGTTTTGTAAGGCTGCAAATTGATGTTGCATCAATGTTTGGCTGCGGGTAATTTGCTCGATGGTTGTGTGTAGGTCGTCTTGCTTGGATTGCAGTGTCTCGTTTTGGGAGTGTAGCATGTCGACAGTAGCCTGAAGTGTGGCTATTTGGTAGGTGGCAATGGTGGTAGCAGATGAGGAGGGTGGAGGTTGGGGAAGAGTTAGGATGGCTCCATCTGTTGTGGCAGGAGAAGGTTACTGGTTCTGTGTGCCACACATCAGTGGCTCTGATACTAGATAGTGGGTGCAAGAAGTAAATAAGGAAATGCAAAGGTAAATTAAAAGAGTAATTCATTCATTATTGCTCATCCAAGAGCTGGTTCATACATATATAGTTCTAGTTCATACAATCTCATGGTAACACGTGGCACAGGACCGCCACTACCTTGGAAGAGAACAAAGATGCAGCTGCCGTTAGTTTGGAAGCGAGTTGCAGACGAGTTGCAGGTGCAGGAGATGAGGAGGGACTGAGATGTACTATTGTACTTGGGTGTGCGGATCATGTCTGGGGATTAATGGGCTGGGTTAGTAATTAGGATTAGGTATGGGCCTGATCCCAGCATTCACCCACCTTGGATGATTGGATTAGTTTGAACAAGGATTAAGGGAAGAATGATGAGAGAGAAGAGAGACAAAGGGAGAGCTGATAGCGTTTGGGTTTGGGTCGGGCGTCTGTTTTGTGACTTTGTCAGGCGTGAAATTCTTTAGTAAGACATTGGGTGGGAAATTAGAATTTAGCCAAAAAAAATAAGCGGGATCTCAAAATTGTTAACCTTATTTACAGCGCACATTATAAGGATGCCGTAAATGTAAAGTAATATTTATGGCATGCAATAAAAGAACGCCATGAAAGACCTATAAGAGAAGTCTTTTACTGTGCGCATAAATAGCGCGCCGTGAAAGACCAACACGACTTATTTATGGCATACATTCATAGCACGCCGTAAAAGACCAATGAGGCAAGTCTTTTATAGCGCGCGGTCAACACACACCTTAAATTTTAGGTGGTAAAAGCCCAAATTTGTTGTAATGGTTAGAAAGCGTAATGAGAAAAATGAGGTTGTTAGATACAAAGCTCGCATTGTAGCACAAGGTTTCTCACAATGCCCTGGAATAGACTACGAGGAGACATATTCTCCCGTAATGGATGTTAAACGTTCCGTTACCTTGTAAGTTTGGTAGTTTCCGAAAAACTTGACATATAGCTTATGGATGTAGTTACAACATATCTTTATTGGGATCTAGATTCATAGATATATATATATATATATATATATATATATATATATATATATATATATATATATATGAATATTCCAGATGGACTTCAATTACCCAAATTAAGTGGCTCTAAACCACGGAGCGCATTTTCAATAAGATTAAGACGCTCACTATATGGATTGAAACAATCCGGACGGATGTGGTATAACCGTCTAAGTGATACTTGATTGGGAAGAGATATGTTAACAATGAAATATGCTCATGCGTGTTCATTAAAAGGACAAGTTTCGGATTTGCAATTGTAGCAGTTTATGTCGATGACATAAACCTAATACGAACTCTAGATGAGGTAAAGGAAACTGCTAAATACTTGAAATCCGAATTTGAGATGAAGGATCTTGGGAAAACATGGTTTTGTCTCGGAATAGAATTCGAGCACCATAGTGATGGAATTATGATCCACCAATCAGCGTATACTCAAAAATTACCAAGGCATTTTAATGAAGATAAAGCAAAGCTTGTGAGTACTCTCATGATCGGCCGTAGTCTTGAGCCCAGAAAAGATTCGTTTCGTCCAAAGGATGAGGACGAAGATTTATTAGAGGTTGAAATGCCATATCGAAGTGCAATAGACGCATTATTGTATTTAGCTCAATGCACAAGACCGGATATCTCATTCGCAATGAACTTGTTATCTCGACATAGTTCAGCACCAACACGCCCCGTCATTGGGTTGGAATAAAAATAATATTTCGATACTTGAGAGGTACGATTGATATGGGGTTATTTTATCCCTACAGAGTGAAAAGAAAAGACGGAAGTATGGGATCGGACCCCATAAGGCAAAACGCCACATTCTGTGATGTAGACGCCGGCGCCGTTGTCCATGGTGACCGATGTTCTCCTCCTCCCCTCCATCAAAGTGATGGTGATGTTTTGATGGGTTCTGCTTATGCATGGTATCTCTCTGACCCTCATAAAGGTCGCTCCCAAACAGGTTATGTCTTTACCATGGGAAGCATCACGATATCTTAGAGGTCTAGAAAACAGACCCTTATTGCTAGTTCCTCAAATCATGCAGAGATTATTGCTCTACATGAAGCTGTGCCTGAATGCATATGGCTAAGGTCTGTAATTAGACATATTCGAGGAACCTGTGGTTTGAAGTGTACCATAAATGAACCTACATACATTTAAGAGGATAATGCCACTTGTATTGAGCAAACGAAATTAGGTTTCATCAAGGGCGATAATACCAAGCATATATCGCCTAAATTCTTCTACAATCAGCAACAACAAACACTTCTAAATATTGAAGTATGTACTTACATGAGCATTTACGTAGCATAATTAGCTATAATGAGCCACGCTCAAACTACCTCCAGCAATACCAGCTCCCGCCATAAGAGTCACCTATGGGAACACAACCAAGCAGGCTACCGCCTAGGCCCTGACTTACCCCCAGATCACCACTGATAAGCCGCCACACGCCGCGCCAACACATCATCAGAAGCTCCAGAAGCTGGGAACTGAAGCATATCAATCCCACATTGAAAACATGGAGAAAATCAGCTCCGTCCTCACCTATAAAAGGTTCTCTCCTCTCTGCTCATTAATTACGCATCTACTACTTGTCTACTGTTACCATATCAACGCAAATACATTGACTAACTTAGGCATCGGAGAAGAGAAATCGCCTAACGCGGTCTCCCTCTGACGCCCCCTTTGTATTTCACTTGACAGGTAGCGGAGGCACTGAGAATATCAAATAACGGTCCGCCCACCGGACCTATGTTGATCATAGTTTAGCTACCGCTGAACTTTGAACGTTAACAAAGTAAATCAAAGCCGATTAGAGGAAAATGTAGCGGACTTATTTACTAAGTCGTTACCAAAATCCTCTTTTGAAAAACATGTGAAGAGCATCGGATTGAGAAAGTTATCCGAACTCCCATGATCATATTTTTAGGGGGAGTCGAAATCATGGGAAGTATCCAGAAACATACTCCACACTCAAAGCGCATTGTGCTCTTTTTCTCCTTGGACCAAGGTTTTTTTTTTCACAAGGTTTTTATTACTTGACAAGGTTTTTAACATGGCAACTTAGAAGCGCACGGCCTAAGCAACACTACTGACATGAAATATCCAAGGGGGAGTGTTGTAGTATGAATGTATTATAATATAACGGGTATATCATGTAATAGGTACTTGAATGTATAGACATAGTATTTGAGTGTATAAACATAGTACTTGAGTGTATAGATATATGTATGAAGACTTGGATGACATAAAGCTTGTAGGGAGGCAACAAGCATGGTAATTATCATCATTGCAACAACCATGTGGAGTTGTAACTATGATGATCATAGTCATAAAAATGGAATTCTCCTAGAGCATTCACACTATCTTATATTCCTATATAAACCCTCATTTGAGAGAAGAATAAACACATTACTCTCCATTCTCTGTATCTAAACTCTCTCCATTTCTCAAGTTATTTTATGTTCATTCTTAAACAGATGAGAGTATACCCTTATCTTTATCTTTGTTTTCTCTTCCCCTGCTCCAGAGACTAGAACTTCACACCAATCAATTCTCTGGTCAATTGCTTGAAATTTCTAATATCTCTTCCCCATTGCTGGACACTCTTGATTTGAGCAACAACAATTTGGAAGGACCAATCCCCGTGTCTATCACTAAACTTCTTAAGGTTCTAGCTTTCTCTTTCTTTCAACAACTTCAGTGGCTCCTTTGCACTGGATGGCTTTCAGAAACTGAAGAATCTTTCACGTCTTGAACTTTCATACAATAGCTTGTTGATTAGTTATAACAGTGCCAGTTATTTGTATTCCTCCTTTCCTAATATTACCACATTGGCTTTGGCTTCCTGCAAGTTGAGAAAATTCCCTGATTTCTTGAGATACCAGTCCATATTAGCCCATTTGGACCTTTCGATAAACCAGATTTAGAGGCTCAGTAATCTTGTTCATCTCAATCTTTCTTTTAACGCCCTGGTCACTCTAGAAGGTCCTTTACTTCATGCCAGTTCTACTTTCAGTAGGCTGGTTGTGATTGACCTTCATTCTAACCAGCTTCAAGGACAAATCCCAATTTTACCACCATTTGTCACTTATCTGGATTACTCAAGGACAATTTCAGCTCTACCTTGCCCACTGACATTGGTAATTCCCTTAATTTCACTACTTTCTTCTCTCTTTCAAGCAATAACTTCCATGGCATCATACCGGGGTCAATATGCAATGCATCATATCTTCAAGTTCTTGATTTGTTGAATAATTCTTTGTGTGGCAAAATTCCCGAATGCTTATCTGCAATGGTAAGCGGTCTTGCAGTACTCAATCAAAGGAGAAACAACCTTGTTGGCAGCATTTCTGATAACTTTCCTGGAAATTGTAGTTTGGAAAGTCTAGACCTCAATGGAAATCGGCTAGAAGGCAAGTTTCCAAAATCTCTAGCCCAGTGCGCCAAGTTAGAGGTTTTGAACCTTGGGAACAATCAGATGACAGATTCATTTCCCTACTTGTTGAGAAACATATCCTCCTTGCGTGTTCTTATTCTGCGGTCCAACAATTATTTTGGGAGATTTGATTGTCAGAAGACTAATGGCACCTGGCCAATGCTTCAAATTATTAATCTTGCCAACAACAGTTTTACTGGAGATATTCCAGGAAATTGTTTGACAACATGGCGCGCAATGATGGTTGATGAAGATGCTTCACCATCAGTTCTGAACCAAGCTGAATTTCGGGTGCTAAAGTTCGGTGAGCTGTGTTATCGGGATGAATTAACTATCACCAGCAAAGGTCTAGACGTGGGGTTGGTAAAGATTCTCAATATCTATACTTCAGTTGACTTTTCTTGCAACAAATTCAGTGGATCAATACCAAAGGAAATGGGAGGATTCAGATCACTCTATGTTCTCAATTTGTCCAGTAATGCTCTCACTGGTGAAATTCCATCATCATTGGCTAACTTGAAACAGCTCGAGTCCTTGGACCTCTCAAAGAATAACCTGAGTGGGCAAATTCCGCAAGAGTTTGCAAAACTTACTTTCCTTTCATCCCTAAATCTCTCTTATAATCAACTTGTTGGATTGATCCCAAGCAGTACTCAGTTTTCAACACTTCCAACATCTTCATCTGAAGGTAATGAAGGTTTATGGGGGCCTTCATTGACAGGACTCCCAGGAAAGAACAGAACTGAGATGCCACCACCAACAAATAATGGAAGCCACTCACATGTTGGACAAGAGATTGATTGGGATTTTTTGAGTGTTGAAATTGATTTGTATCTGGCTTTGGAATTGCTATCGGGTCACTTTTGTTCTGTAAGAAATGGAGGAAATGGTATTATAGAGCTATGTATAGCATACTTGTTAAGATATTTCCTCAGCTGGAACAAAGATTGGGTAATCATAGAAGACACGTTTACATCAATCCGACGTGGAGAAGCTGAAATGATTATGAAGATAGTAATGCAGCTGCAATCCTCCATTCCCTGTAAAGTCTGGTTTTATAGATAGTTTAGACTTCTCTGTTTCCTATTCAAGTAATTGTAATTTGTAATCACTCAGCCTCTATACTTTGCAATTTATGATGCTTTGGTTGGTCAATGTATAAAACTCTGGTTTGGCTCTACATATGGCTTGTAAGGTGCATTGTTATTTCTTTCAAGATTGTTTATATGGGATGTGGTTACAGCACTTATAGATGAACTAGGCATGACATAGCTATGACCTCTTGATTTTCTGGAATGTGTTTAAGAACAAGAGAAATTGACACACAGAAAGAGAGAGTAATATTTCAGAGAGAATTGAGATTTCAAGTGTGTTTATTCATCTCATACAAAAGGGTATTTATAGGAATACATTTAAAGTGTGAAAGCTCAAGGAGAAAACCAAAATGATAACCATCTTGATGATGATTTTCAGCCATGCTTGTTGCCCTTTGGTAAAGCATGTTACATAAGTCTTCATACACTCAAGTACATATGATTATACACTCAAGTACCTATCCAAATACTTTACGTATTTGATAACATGATATAGACATACATAGTATTTATATATTTATACTACAACACTCCCCCTTGGATATTTCATGTTCAATAGTATTGTGTTGCTGGTGCGCTTCGAAGTTGCCTCGTTAAAAACCTTGCCAAGTAATAAAACTCTGTGGGAAAAACAACCTTGGTCGAAAGGGAAAAAGAGCACAACGCGCGTTGAGTATGAAGTATGTTTCTGGATACTCCCCCTGATTTAGACTCCCCTTGAAGATCGTGGGAGTTCGGATATCCTCCTCAATCCGATGCTCCTTACATGTTTCTCGAAAGGGGATTTTGGTAGTGACTTAGTAAATAAGTCAGCTACATTATCTTCTGATCGGATTTGATTTACTTCAATATTTAGAAGTGTTTGTTGTTGCTGATTGTAGAAGAATTTCGGCGATATATGCTTGGTATTGTCGCCTTTGATGAAACCTAATTTCATTTGCTCAATACAAGCTGCATTATCCTCGTAAATGCATGTAGGTTCATTTGTGGTAAATTTCAAACCACAAGTTCCTCGAATGTGTCTATTTATAGACCTTAGCCATATGCACTCATGCACAGCTTCATGTAGTGCAATAGTCTCTGCATGATTTGAGGAAGTAGCAACAAGAGTCTGTTTTGTATATCTCCAAGATATCGCGGTGCTTCCCATGGTAAAGACATAACCTGTTTGGGAGCGACCTTTATGAGGGTCAGAGAGATACCATGCATCAGCAAAACCCGTCAGAACATCATTATCATTTTGATGGAGGCGAGGAGGAGAACGTCGGTCACTATAGATAGTGTTGCCGGCATTCACATTTCTTTTCTCTCTGTAGGGACAGAACAAGCCCATATCCATAGTACCTTTTAGGTATCGAATGACTGTCTTTATATCAATCCAATGGCGGCGTGTTGGTGCAGAACTATGTCGAGCTAACAAGTTTACTGCAAATGAGATATTAGGTCTTGTGCATTGAACTAAATACAATAATGCGCCTATCGCACTTAGGTATGGCATTTCAGCTTCTAATAAATCTTTGTCCTCATCCCTTGGACGAAACGGATCTTTCATGGGCTCAAGACTACTGTTGATCATGGGAGTACTCACAGGCTTTGTTTTATCTTCATTAAAGCGCCTTAGTAACTTTTGAGTATATGCTGACTGATGGATCATAATCCCATCATTACGGTGCTCGAGTTCTATTCTGAAACAAAACCGTGTTTTCCCGAGATCTTTCATCTCAAATTCAGAGTTCAAATATGTAGCAGTTTCTTTTAACTCATCTAGAGTTCCAATTAGGTTCATGTCATCGACATAAACTGCTACAATTGCAAATTCGGATCTTGTCCTCTTAATGAACACGCAAGGGCATATTTCATTGTTAACATATCCCTTCCCAATCAAGTAGTCACTTAGACGGTTATACCACATCCGTCAGGATTGTTTCAATCCATACAGTGAGCGTCTTAATTTTATTGAAAACACGCTCCGTGGTTTAGAGCCATTTGATTTGGGTAATTGAAGTCCATCTGGAACCTTCATATATATCTCTGAATCTAGATCCCCATAGAGATATGCTGTAACCACATCCATGAGCTGCATGTCAAGTTTTTCGGAAACTACCAAACTGACAAGGTAGCGGAACGTTATAACGTCCATTACGGGAGAATATGTCTCCTCGTAGTTGATTCCAGGGCGTTGTGAGAAACCTTGCGCCATAAGGCGGGCTTTGTATCTAACAACCTCATTTTTCTCATTATGCTTTCTAACAAAGACCCATTTATGGCCAACAGGTTTTATATTTGGTGGTGTCAGTGTTATAGACTCAAATACCTGTCTCTTTGTTAGTGAATCTAATTCAGTCTGGATCACATTTTTCCATTTGGACCAATCTGCTCTTTGTTGACATCCTTCAACGGAGCGAGGTTCGATATCATCGTATTCTATAATTCCTTTTGCAATATGATATGCAAATGCATCATCAGTAGCCATAGAATTTATGTCCATAATGACATGTATATTAGTGTAATTCATGGAGATCTCTCTATTCTCTGGAATTGGTTCTACTATTGGAGCGTCCTCCAATGATGTCTCTTGAACATAACCATAATCCGGAATTTTTTCATGAGATGGATTATTTGTATCGATGATTAATGGATTATTTTGTGTCAAGCTCGCTTTCTTTCTTGAGCGAGAATCCATCAAACCTATAGGCCTCCCGCGCTTTCTAGCAGGAGCCATGGGTCTAGCCACTGCATCACCCATAGAGGGGATGTCATGTCCTTTAGTTTTAGGGACATCAATCCTTGCAGGTACGTTTGCAGCAGGTATGTGTGATCTTGTCACTTTAGCGATATCAGAAAACGCATCAGGCATTGATTCTGCTACGTTCTGAAGATCGAGAATCCTCCGCACTTCTATTTCAGACTGTGTGGTTCGGGGATCAAGATGAGACAAAGTGGGGACAGACCACGACAATTCCTGTCTTTTCTGTTGAACATTAGTGTTCTTGTCTCCCCCTAATGACGGGAAGACTGTCTCATCAAAGTGACAATCCGCAAATCTAGCGGTAAATAGATCACCTGTCAAGGGTTCTATGTAGCGGATAATACTTGGAGTATCATATCCAACATAAAGGCCTAAGCGTCTTTGAGGACCCATTTTGGTGAGCTGTGGCAGCACAATTGGTACATAGACTGCACACCCAAATATGCGTAAGTGTGAGACATTAGGCTCATACCCAGTCACCATTTGGGACGCAGAAAAGGGTTGGGTGGCAGTGGGTCTCAATTAGCTTTTCTTCTGTGAGGGGTTTTTGACAGAACCTCAACACTGGATTTGAGACGAAGAGCTTCTGAATTGTACTCAGCAATAGACTTGAAGTAGGAGAAGCGTACATCGTTCCACTGAACCTTCAAGTCAGGGAGGAGAGAATCTTGGATATTGTTAAAGCGCTCTTGTAGCGCCTCCCATAAATCTTTTGCATCTTTGATGGACATGTACTCTAGTCTGAGTGCTTTGTCCATATGACGTCGCATCAAGATGATTGCTTGTGCATGCGTCTTAGGTGTTTGAGGGAACATAAGGGCCGGGTCTGGTGCATGGATGATGGGCAATATCCCCTTCGATGTGAGATGGTTCTCAACGTCGGTTTTCCAGCTATGGTAATCCGAACCTGTTGAGTCAAGGATTTGAAAATCGAGTCTAGGTTCATTCGACATTCTTGAAGATAAGAAGAAAATATTAGTTTCGGAGTTTAAACTTCCACGAAAAATAATAAGATTTCCGAGCTATGCTACCAAGAAATCAATTTCCAAGAATCATTGTGAACACTCTTAGTTCATTGATTACGAACGCTCTTAGTTCGTTTGGCGTGAATTTCTATAATTCTGCTTTTGATTGTAAGTTCCTGAGAAAAAGGAAAAAGGAGAGAAAATAAATAAAAACTAAAAAACAGGAACTTTTAGTAAAGAATACCTTGAAATAGTGTTGCCGAAAATTTTTGACCGGAAAAATTATCGGAGGTGATCGGAATGATCGTTGGAAAAAGTCGAGAAAAATCGTCCGAAAATTCGCCGGAAAAGTCACCGGAAAAGTTAACGGAAAGTCGCCGCGCAAATCTATCGACAGATGTGTCGGCAGCTTCTCGGTAGCTGCTGCGCAGCGTCTCGGCAGATGTTGTCGGCAGCTGCTGCGCAGCTCTCGGCAGCACCCCGGCAGCGGTCCGGTTGGGGTTTTCTGCTTCCGGCTGCCGGTTCAGGCAGTTTCAGGCCGGTTCCGGCGATTCTGAGACCGGTTCCAGGATCCTGGAATCAAGGGCTCTGATATGTGCTAGGGTTTGGGGATTTTTTGTAGGTTTGGAAAAATGACTTCAATCAATGATGAACTCTTCTTTCGTCAATTTTCGATTCTAATTCTAGAGCAACTTCGTGCTGATAACGTGTTTAAGAACAAGAGAAATTGACACACAGAAAGAGAGAGTAATATTTCAGAGAGAATTGAGATTTCAAGTGTGTTTATTCATCTCATACAAATGGGTATTTATAGGAATACATTTGAAGTGTGAAAGCTCAAAGAGAAAACCAAAATGATAACCATCTTGATGATGATTTTCTGACATGCTTGTTGTCCTTTGGTAAAGCATATTACATAAGTCTTCATACACTCAAGTACCTATGATTATACACTCAAGTATCTATCCAAATACTTTACGTATTTGTTTACATGATATAGACATACATAATATTTATACATTTATACTACAACATAATGGAACTTCTATTCGGTGTTTTTTTTTTTTTTTTTAAACGGTGTTTTTTTTTTCCACTTTTTTTTTACCAAAAGATGTGTCGCACAAGTAGAAACACAGTGTTAACGGCCAACAGAATAGCCATACGTAGTCCGGCATTAGAACCCTTTTTTTTTTTTTGGGTCATTACCAAACTCTGGGTTCCAGTCCCTTGAACAAAGTTCAAAAGCTTCACTCCACTAGACCAGCAATGACTGCATATCAGATTGGAGATAACATAAGACCAATTTAGGACTAATTATGTTGCCCATATTTTCTTGGAGGCATTACATAACACTAGTTTCATTAGATGACTGCCCGTTGAGCTTTAAGTTAAAGATTGATTTGACTGAGGCAGTTATAAATTCATGATTTAGTTTTAATTAGTGTTGGATTCGATCTGCACGTCTCTATAGATCTATCAGTAGCTGATATTATCAATATTAACATTAGCATCTTTTGAATTGTTCCAGTATTAACTTCAATATTATCAAGATTAGCTGCGTCATTGCAAGTTTGCAACGCTTCTGATATATACTTCAAGAAGACGCGAATAACATTTGATGAATTTTAACAAGTTGGATAAGACCCACAATTACATGGAAAGCTTTATTGCTTGCTTTTCAGGGCTAATACTTGCTTGTTTTGGCTTTGGAAGTTTTGCTCTATTTGGAGTTTGGTCATGTGGTTTCTTATTTTCTTTGTATTACTCTGTTTGCTCTGTTTTTATATATCTTGTCTGAGAAGAAAGGGGAAGTTCTTTCGATTCAATACCACGTCAAGACCTGTAGACACCTTTCCCACGGTCCACTTTTTTACAGTTTCAGAATTCACCTAATAAAATGTTAGCAACATTTATTCAAGAAACAGAACTCATTGTATTGAAAACCTTCATATATAAACAACAAGAAGCCGAATATCATTTGACGGATTTTAACAGAAGTTTCAAAACAAAGAGTCCCTAAACTACATCAGGTGGTGTTCCGTCGCTCCATCCAGATCGAGGATGAGGACCAAATCCAACTTGGAGGTGGTTATTAATAACGAACGCATGCAGGTGAATTCATATGTTAATGGTAGCGCGCATTCGATCGGTCAATGATTCCAAATTCATATAATAAATCGTTAGACTGCGCCTATGAAGCTATGAAACCAGTAAAAGGACCCCAACTGCATCCATACGTTCCCGTTTTATTACTCAAAAACCACACAATTGAAGGACTGCATTAAAATTGTTCAAACACAGGGCCATAGGCATAAAACTTGTTTCAGTTGTTGGTGGATGGGGGATAATTTGTTCATTGACGGCAAAACCAAAATGGTTGTACCATTTCCGGCAGTCATATACAACAAGTCCTAATCTGCTGCCCATTTATTTACTTAATAAACACAGAGATGACTTTTACATAAACATGTGAACCCACTCAAGCGTCAAGTCTCAAATCTCAACCAGGCGGCCGGTGATCATACGCCAATTATAGTCTGGAAAAAATCGACAAATCAACAAAGATACAGCAAATCAGATCAGCATGGAAAAATCACAGAAATTTCAAAGTGAAACTCCAACGTAAGTGCTCATCGTTTATCACTCTTGCTCTTTTTCACACAAAGCAGAACATTAGTCTTGGTAAAAAAGAGAGAGGGAGTCTAACTTAATTATAGCTAAGAGAAAATAGATATTTGTTTAATCTCTAATGGTGGAAAGATCAGATAACATGTGGTGAAGGGATTTTTCACACAAAGAAGAAAATTAGTCTTGGTAAAAAAGAGAGAGGGTGTCTTAACTTCATTATAGCTCAGAGAAAATAGATATTTGTTTAATCTCTAATGGTTGAACGATCAGATGACATGTGGTGAAGGGATTTTTCGGAAAAGGAGTGATAGAATTGAATTGGAGAAAGAAAAAGAAAGAAAGTAGTTAAAGCAGTTCTTAAGAGATTATCTTGGTGTTCCACTTGTAGTCAACTTGGTAGTTAATAATCAACTTGGTAAGCCAATTAGGAAGAGCTAATTTTCCCAAGAGATTATTTTCATTTCTTGTCTGGATTTGGGCTTTTACGATCATCCCAGATGAGTTTATATTTTCTGATGTATTATAAATTGTTCATATTCTTCAGTTAATGAACACGGATTGAAGCTAATATAAGAAACACGGTAATATAATGTAAAATTAGCTGTGACTATGATAAAATGAGTTGAAGCGAATGAAACAAAACTTCTGTGACAAGCAGATAACTTGAGGAGAAACGTACTTGGTGGCATTATTCCTGATCAATTTCCTGAGCATTGCAGGTTAAAAACTCCAGACCTCAATGAAAATCAGATGGAAGAGCAATTTCCAAAGTCCCTAGCCAATTGCAAGATGTCCATAGTTTCAGTATAAGTCTCTTTTATGCGGCTTTATTGTAATTTTGGAATGTTCTTTTTAGGGGTCACTGCTACATTTGCCTCGGTAGTTTAATAACATCTAATTTTAGTCCTCAGATTTGATAAATCAACTAATCTTGATCCAACTATAACATTTCGTCTAACACCGTTAGTGAGGCCGTCACGTGCAAGTCAAATGCTAGGGTACTTTTGCCGGTTACATTTAAACCACAATCTACATCATATATCCAAATCTTTTCGACATAGGATACAATTCTCGATGCTTTTGCTGATTCTCGTCACACAAACACCATTAGTTTCTACATTCTTATGCTTTGTTTCCAGCCATGCGGTATTACTGAGAGCACCATCTGACATGATAATGTCTTGCTCTCTCATTGTATTGCTTGTCACTACTCAAAACAGCTAAGCGGTGGCAAACTGACCTCGAAAGTCATGCATGACCACAATTGCTTAGACAAGCAACTCCTTCTAGATAATCCTTCCTTGAAATCCAAAATTCAGGAGCATCCTTCATAATTCCTGCACTTAAAACTATATGCTGGTAAAGCATCATCCTATTGTCAATATCCATTTCCTTTCAGTGCCGACTTTGATCACCCTTCCATCTGGCAGAGTGCAAGTCTTTACAAATATGGTTGTCTCAAGTCCCAATTGATACTCCCTTCTCTTTGATTTTCCTAACACTCTCAAAATCAGCATCGCATACCCCCTCCGTGAGAGCAAATCAACAAGATAGGATGTTATGTGCCGGCCAGCTACATTCATTCGCTTTGTAAGATGAGTAAATGAGTAGCCATCAACCACTGGAACCACATAAGTAACGCCGTCACCAGAGTCAATAACTAAGCCTGTCAGCAGAAAGGGATGCTGTTGAAACTTGGAGCTGTAAACAAGGAAGGGGTGACTGTGGTTTAAATGTAAAAGACAAAATTACCCTAGCATGTGACCCGCAAGTGACGGTTATGTTATAGTTGGACCGAGATTAGTTAATTTATCAAATCCGATTACTAAAATTAGATAATTTTAAACCACGGAAACAAATGTAGCCATAACCGCAAACCACATGGACCATTTATAACGTTTCCCCTATCTTTCTTACTAAAAGACATAAACTAAACAAAATCCAAATTGTGACACCTCTAAGGTATCCCAACTCAAATAGCATTCTCCTTTGCTTGAGAAGAAATATCATGTACAATTATTTTTGCGTCACCCTCATGCTCTTACCATGAATTCTCTAAATCACATTGTAGTAAAAGGTAGAATACACTAGTATACCAATGTTTCATTTTTTTGGTTAAAAGATTGAAGATAGAAAAGCAAAATGCTCTCTCTATCTCCCCTTTATTTCAAAACAAAGAAACAAAATACACATAAGAAGGGGGGACATAAAACCTTACCCCTCAAAGCCAACGGAAAATTGAAGCTAAGTCAAACACCAACTAATGAAAACGGAAATTGGGAAGACCCAAATAATCTCTATTACACAATGATAAACAAAATTCAGAGGCAAATCACACCAAACCAAACCTGTTGAAGAAAGGCCGACATTTGCAAAAGCATCTGCAACTTGATTTCCTTTCCAAAAAATGTGTGAGGAGCGGAAATGCATTTGAAATATACGGGGCAAACAATTACCCCACTCAACCCACAATTGCCAAGGCACTGGCGGAGGAGATTTGAAGAAATTGAGAATCAAAGAAGTGTCCACATGTTTCATTTAAAATGCCCTTGGTTGGTTAATATTTTGGGTAATCATTCTCTTGAATTATCAAGTACCCAGCTTGGTTGGCTAGATGTCAATGTTTACCGAACATGATTGATTATTGTATGACTTAATCTTTTCAAAGGATGACACTGAAATTAGTTTGAAATTTTCAAGATTATAATGCAAGTACTATCAAGTTGTCCTTCTTTTCGCCGAGATAATGCCTCCTGTCCATTTCCATGACCCTCCAAGATGCCTGACTTATCAATGTTTTCACACCATGCATATTATATCCTTGTTTTTGGTACTAAATTAAATCTACATTTCTCACTATAAGAGTGACCCATTCAAAATAATATGCAAATTTTAGAAGCAAAATGTGATGAGTTGATGACATGTGCTGCATAATTCAAAGATCATATTGGCATGCAAATCGACTATCCTGGTAAGAGCTATCGGTGGAAACTATTACATTAATTTAGGCCCTAAAATACTGTTTTAAACATGAAATAAGTCCTACTTAGTTTCAAAATCTAATTAATTAAACAACGATAATTGGCTGGTTTATTTGCAACAACCACGCCTTACATGCAGGCTCCAGCATATGTTAAGCAGGCAATGTAATACTATAAGAACGATTTATGTTTGGACGACAATCACTCATATTGGTCAGTTTTGAAGGCTCTAACTCTCCAAATTATTCTTTAATCGATGCCAATTAGGCTATAGGAGTTAGCTTCCGAGCTAGATTATCGTTAACATTTGTCATTATGCAGAAGTCTATGATTATGACTCCAACACTTAATAATACAGAGAATTAACCCCTTATTAGTGCCAATGTAATTTCTCGATGAAAACAGTTTACTTCCTAAATCACCGATTAAAGATCATCTCTCCACAATCAACAAATTAGAGGAAAAGCATTAGTCATCCAAATAACCACTTAATACATAGACAGATGGACTCTCATTACGTAATGCGATCATCCAAAATTAGTAACACGCAATTCCCAGATGCAACTTGGTACCAATAAAACTTTTAACAAAATATATTAAAGGAAAAAATAGGGAATAAGTCAATAACAAACTTGGGAAAAAACAAAGAGTACTTCTGGATTTGAATATTCCAAGTTTGCAACTTGCAAAGAAAGAGCTACTGTGAGAAGGTGTTAGTCAAAAACAATAAAGAAAGGCCGCCCCTGGAACAAGCCCACATTAATACAAACAAAAACGCGCTTCTGAGGTCTCCTCTCTGACCAATCCCACATTCTCTCTCTCTCTCTCTCTCTCTCTCTCTCACCTTCTTCTTCCTCCTCCCATTTTACACTTCCAGTTTCTCTTCCGTGCCAGCTCTGCTAGATTGTTGTGATTTTCCACAACTTGATTCCAGAAGCCAAAGGGTCATGTTCATGTGTCTTGACCTTCATGAAACCATTGTTAAAATCCTAACCTCTTCTGTTCTGTGTTGTCTGGGTGTCACTTATCCCAGATTTCAATGAGAATTCCATTGCTTCCATGGTTTTTCTTGATACCCTTTTGCTATTTTGCACTGTTCCATACAGACGTGGTGTCTGGCCAATGTGACAGCAACCAGCAGCAATCTCTGCTGCTCCAATTGAAGAACAGCCTCAATTTCACCTCTGCATTATCCACAAAACTTGTGAAGTGGAATACTGCTTCAGATTACTGTTCTTGGGAAGGTGTTTCCTGCAAGCAGAATTGTGTTAACCATCTTGACTTGAGCAACGAATCGATTTCAGGTGCACTTGATAATTCCAGTGCTCTTTTCAGTCTGCAGTACATCGAACACCTGAATTTGGCCTATAATAACTTCAATTATGCTCCGATCCCATCCGAGTTCAACAAGCTAGCCAGTTTGAATTATTTGAATCTGTCAAATGCTGGCTTTGCCAGGCAGATTCCCATTGAGATTTCGCAGTTGAAAAGGTTGGTGTTTCTTGATCTATCTACCCTTTACTTTCCCGGAACTCCTGCACTGCAACTTAAGCATCCAGATTTGAATTTGCTTATTGGAAACCTTTCGGAGATAACCGAACTTCATCTTGATGGTGTGAACATATCAGCACAGGGAGCTCAGTGGGGTCAAGCAGTATCATCTTCACTGCCAAACCTGAGAGTGTTAAGCTTGTCCAGTTGCAATCTTACAGGCCCAATTGATTCTTCCTTGGTAAAGCTTCGATCACTCTCAGAAATCCGTATAGATGGTAACAATCTGTCCACTCCAGTTCCAGAGTTCTTGTCAAATTTCACAAATTTGACTTCCTTACGCCTCATGAACTCAGGGTTACATGGTACATTCCCAGAGAGAATCTTTCGGGTACATACACTGCAGATTGTCGACTTAATTGACAATAAAGAGCTACGAGGTTCGTTGCCAGACTTTCCTAGAAATGGAGCTCTTCGGTCTTTGTTCCTTCGCGGGACAAAATTTTCAGGGTCATTGCCTGAATCTATTGGAAACCTCAAGATGTTGTCCAAAGTAGATCTTTCAAATTGCAACTTCACGGGACCAATCCCAAAGTCAATGGAAAGCCTTAAGGAACTAGTTTATGTGGACATGTCAGCGAACAAGCTTAATGGTTCAGTTCCATTGTTGAGTATGGCCAAGAACCTGACCAACATAAATCTTTCTCACAACGAGCTAGAAGGTCAGATTAACTCTACTCACTGGCAAAATCTTACAAATCTGGTCTATCTCAACTTGGGTAACAATAAACTGGATGGCAGTATTCCATCGTCTCTATTTAATCTTCCCTCGCTGAAGCAACTACAGCTCTCCAACAATCAGTTCTCTGGTCAGTTGCTTGAATTTGCCAACATCTCTTCTAACCCTCTTGACACACTTGATTTGAGTAGCAACAACTTGGGAGGGCCGGTACCCAGGTCTATCTTCAATTTCCAACGGCTGAAAATCCTTTCACTCTCTTCTAACAACTTCAATGGCTCCATCCCTCTCAACAGTGTCCAACAGCTCAAAAATCTTTCGAGTCTTGATCTTTCATATAATAGTTTGTTGATTAGCTATGATAGTATCAATTCCTCGCAGTCTTCCTTTCCTCAGATTACCACATTGAAGTTGGCTTCTGGCAAGTTGAGAACATTCCCTGATTTCTTGAGAAGCCAATCCAAATTAAGCACTTTAGATCTTTCACTAAACCAGATTCATGGAGAGATACCCAACTGGATTTGGAGGCTCAGTCTCAATCAGCTAAATCTTTCTTTGAATTCCCTAGTAACTCTAGAAGGTCCTTTATCCAATCTTGCCTCTAAGTTGACTGTGCTTGACCTTCATTCAAACCAGCTTCAGGGACAAGTCCCAATTTTTCTACCATTTGCCACTTATCTGGATTACTCAAGAAATAATTTCACCTCTATCATACCGGCTGACATTGGTGATTTCCTTAATTACACTGTTTTCTTGTCTCTTTCGAGCAACAAATTTCAAGGGAGCATTCCAGGATCAATATGCAATGCGTCATATCTTCAAGTTCTTGATCTGTCCAATAATTCTTTGGATGGCCACATTCCCCCATGCTTGACTGCAATAGGCGGAACTCTTGTAGTACTCAATTTAAGGAGAAATAAACTTGCTGGCACAATTCCTGATAGCTTTCCTGGCCATTGTACTTTGAAAACTCTAGACTTCAATGGAAATCGTCTGGAAGGTCAGTTTCCAAAATCTCTGGCGAATTGCACAGTGTTAGAAGTTTTGAACCTTGGAAAAAATCAGATAATGGATACATATCCTTGCTTGTTGAAGAATATATCCACCTTGCGAGTCCTTGTTTTGCGATCAAACAAATTTTATAGAGGCATTGGATGTTCCAACTACACCGGTACCTGGCGAAGGCTTCAAATTGTTGACATAGCACACAACAACTTTAGTGGTGAAATACGAGGAAGATGCTTGACTACATGGCAGGCAATGATGGGCAATGAAGATGCCCAATCATCAATTGATCATCTGCAATTTCCTGTCTTCAAATTCAATGAGGAGCTAAATTATCAGGATGCTATAACAGTTACCATCAAAGGACTAGAGATGGAGTTGGTCAAGATACTAAGTGTTTTCACGTCTATTGACATCTCGTGCAACAATTTCAGTGGATCAATACCGGCACAAGTGGGACAATTGAAAGCACTCTATGGCCTCAACTTGTCCAACAATGCTCTCACAGGCCCTATCCCACCATCATTGAGTAACCTGACACAACTCGAGTCCTTGGACCTTTCAAAGAACAGCCTGAGCGGGCCAATTCCACCAAAGCTTACAGCGCTTACTTTCCTTTCATTCTTGAATCTCTCAGATAATCAACTGGTGGGGAGGATACCAACTGGTAATCAGTTTTCAACATTTTCTCCATCTTCATTTGAAGATAATAAAGGATTATGTGGGGTACCTTTGGCCGTAAGATGCAGCAACTTACCAGATTCAACACCAAAGGTTGAGTCGGGAATTGGGTTTGATTGGCAGTCCATATACACTGGACTGGGATTTGGAGTGGGAGCAGGAGTGGTTGTTATTCTCTTAATGTTGTGGGAGGAAGGAAGAAATTGGACGGACGACAGCGTTGAAAAAATTCTTCTGGTACTTCTTCCAATGATGGGATTCACTTACAAAACTCCTCATGAATGGGATGATGATGGGGAAGAAGATTATGAAGAAGATAGCATGTTTTTCACAGAAGACTATGATCGAGATGAGATTGAATCAGAAGACAAAGGATTTCAGGGTCCATTTTGTGTCTTTTGTTCGAAATTTGATATCAGTAGGAAGAGTCCCATCCACAACCCGAACTGTACATGCCATTTGTCACCACCTATCTCATCTACTTCTTCCTCCTCGTCCTCATTCTCTTCATAGATACCTTTTTTTTCGTTTCTTTTCTTAAAATGTTCATTCTGTTTATTTTCTTTTCTTCGCATTTTAGTTTTCTGGTATATACATACATTCATAGCTATCAACCCACAAAGGGGGACAAGAACAAAATCTGTTTATGTGATGTTGTAATCTTCATGGTCTAGCTAGATTTGAACTGGGTTTCTCTGTTTTAGTGTTGTACAGGAAAAAGAATAGCGTAGATTGACGGTGATAATGTTCAGTCAGGCACTTCATCAAACAGGTAGAGAGCATTGAAACTACATAAACGCTATAAGCATCTGAAGGTTGTAAACTAACAGAATTAAAGAGTCCAATTAATACCTGAACACAAGCATGTCATCAATGTTCTCTCTCTGCTTTACGAAAAAAAGGATGTGCACAGTGCAGGTAAAGCATTCTCTCTGTTCTTTCTAATGTAAAGGATTTGAACGGGAGCACATTACACTGCCTCCGAGTCCCGCCAAGTGCTCTTAGGCTCTTGCAACTAATATCTTACGGGCTTGTTTAGGCTTAATATGGGCTCAATCAGAGAAAAGGGTCCAGACTTTGGAACTATCCTCGCTTTGCAGCCCAATGGGCGGTCGGGACTTCAATTCTTTTTTTTTTGGGCATTGAGAGCGAAGAGATTTGAACTTAAGATTATATCCAATGTTGTAGGTAAAGGTTTACTAATTAATGGTCGATCACTCGATCATTTGTGTAACCGGAAGTTGAAAGCATATGTTGTGATTTGTGAACTTTGTGATAAAATCATTTTACACGAGCTAGTACTAGTTCATATTTAAAGCCTGCATTCCAAATGGTACATATCTTATACCCTAGTCGACTTTGTTTCAATCAATCAAAACTAGTACATATACTTTTCAGTGGTTGCATCTAGCTAGTTAGCTAGTAACTTTTTCACGTTAAACAATTGGAGGTTTGATTCCTTTTAAAGATTCTCATGTTTTCTTCTTGTTTCACCTTTGGTGTCCTTGCTTAGATGTAGCTAGATAAAGTACTATTTTGATTGAACAAAGCCCTTGGACACTTATTCGTGAAAGCATTCATGGTTTATTGAAATCGAAACAGAAAGAAACAACAAGAAGGAAAATGAAGAAGAACGCGGAGAGAATTTTATGACTACATTGTTACTTACCTTAATTGAAAACAGAAAGAAACAGCCCCTTTATAGGCAACAATCACAAAAGAAAAACTACCATTTTCATATTCCTAACAGCCCCCCTCAACCATATGCTTGGGTATCAAGCATAATGGTTGGAACCTACCATAACTGGTTCCTCTTCAATGCTTGCATAACCTGACGATAGTATACTGTGTCAATTCTGCTTTGTTACTGACTCAACATATTCAATAGCAGCCAAGTCATACCAGCTGTTTGGCTTCAGTTTTTCTTGAGCGGGTCAACAGTCTCTTTTCTTGCGTGGGCGTGCCAGCACCGTTCAGGTGCGGTCGTCGGGGGTGTCTCTTGACCTGACTTCTTTTGAGCGATTGTGGACGAGGAGAGCACCAACCTCGTCGTGGGGTTCTTTGTGCCTTGTGGCGAGGACTTTTGCTGAGCCTTTTCAAAATCACAATCGATACTCGATGTTGTAGATCGAGCAGAGCGAAAACCACTGGGAAGTGAGGAGAACTTGCTAAAGCGTGACTCTAGCTTGGCTGGTTTGCGAGGGCGTTACCCTTGCTTGGCTGGTTCCGTAACCGTTGTGGTCGTGGTACTACAGTCGGCTCCCAAGGAGACTAGGACCAAAGCACTTTGACAGAGGATTTGGTGGTACTGAAAGTTGGCTCCTAAGGAGACTAGAACTTAGAGTGTGATCACCGATAAGAGAAAGAGAAAGAGAGGAATTGCTCTTAGAGAGGTTGCTCTAGAGAGAACTTAGATCATCTTATAGATGTTTTGATGAGTGAATTGGTGAGATGATACTTGTTGTAGCCTCTATATATAGGCTTCCAAGAAACACTATTTGGCCTTTAAACAAATCATAGTGGGTTAGGCAAAATTCACTAACACTTAGTGGATTTGGTTAGGCCAAATTCACTAACACTTAGTGGATTTTGTTAGGCCAAATTCACTAACACTTATTTATTCCTTTAATTTTTATCTCCACTAAGAATTCATATTTAAATTTCGACTTCTTCATATGAAATGATCCACCATGGATGTAGATTATTGTGGTAAAATTTCAGAATTTATTTTCATGTGGTTGGGCCGAAAATGCTACTGGACTCCTTACAGGTCCAGTTTTCCAGTTTTGCTTCTGCAGAAAATTGGACTGATTGTTTGAAGGTTTTCCACTTCGAACAAGCTCTAGCACTCTCATAAGAAATGATCCTTGGGATGTCTAGAATGAATCTGAAAAGTTTCAACTCATTTGAAGTTCAGATGGTTAGTCTGCCGCCCCTCCTTCCTTGTTTAGCTCGGTTTCTCCTAGTCGAAGTAGGAAAATGTGCTAAAGTTGACTTTTCATTTCCACGCTTCCATAGTAGGCTTTATTTAGCCTCTAAATATATATTTCGAACTTGTCGACAATATATAGCTTGAGCCACTGATATTGGCTCGATTTCTCCAAGACGTGCCTTGTCAGGCCAAAATGCTCATTTTGGGTCCAAACACCAGCAATGGTATCCCAAGCTTCAATTAGAAGGTAAGTCGACTCCCTGTGATCTTCATTCTTGAGCAACTGCATATGAGGAAGACATTGTGACACACATTCAACAGCAGCCAAGTCATCTATAGCAGAGCAGGTTATTACAAGCGGCCTTGTTGACAAATATCAATTGTATGAATAAACTGGAGCATCTTCATCCATTGACAAATGAGCTTCCATTTACATGTCAATTGTCAAAAGGACAGGAAGCAGCACTAGGACTGTAGCTTTTGTTGCACTAAAAGTGACCAAGATATACATGCTACTGCCAGATTTCTTTATACCCTGTTGCTAGCTCCAGTACCATTAACACTTCTCCAATCTACCAAAATGTCCATGTAAGCAGAACTCCACCCAAATATAGACCATGACCAATAATAGTTGTAGGCACCTCCAATTGAACATAGCCATGCTTGTCAAACCAGAGCCATCCATTCAAAAAGGAAAAGAAAAACTTCTTTTTCTATTCAACTAACTCTTCTTCTTTTAACAATCACTTAAATCTTCTTCTTCAAACTGCATTCAATTCTTCTTGTTCAAACTATATACAACTAATTCATCTACTTGTTCACGATTCAATCAATTCATCTTCTTCAAAATTCACTTATTCGTTCACAAATATTTACAACTAAATCTTCAACTTGTTCAAAATCCAATAGTTCTTCTTCAAAAAAATGATTCACTTCTTCTTTCAACATTCAATCAATTCTTCTTCTTCAAATATATACATCTAATTCTTCTATTTCTGCAAAAATCCATCAATTCTTCTTGAAAATAGCATTCAAAATTCAACTAATTCTACTATACTTTCAAATTGACGGATGAAAACTGGATATAACAACCGAGGACAGAGATTCCATGATGGATAATAGCTCAAGAGCAGAAAAGAGAGAGATGCCAATCGGAAAGAAATTACCAAACTCTCTGTGATCGTACAAAACCATGGAGATGAGTCCACACACAAATTTCGGTGGAGGCTGCGATGATTATATTGCGGAGGATCCGATGCAAGTTGAGGCGCTGGAATAGGCGACGACGTTTGGCATTCTCGGTTTGAGTTTCACTGGAGAAGCTCTCTCTGATCAGAGAGAAAGGAAGCTGATTAGCACAAGCATTGAGCAAGGATCCATGGCAGAGGGAGAGAGTGAATTTGGGGGTTAGGGTTTGGAATTGGGGAAAATCAAAATTGAAGGAAACTGATAACGCGGAAGAAAAAGATAGAGGAAGCAAGAACATCTAGGTCACCGATCGACCTGAGCTCTGATACCATGAAAGCATTCATGGTTTATTGAAATCGAAACAGAAAGAAACAACAAGAAGGAAAACGAAGAAGAACGCGGAGAGAATCTTATGACTACATTGTTACTGACCTTAATTGAAAACAGAAAGAAACAGCCCCTTTATAGGCAACAATTACAAAAGACAAACTACCCTTTTCATATTCCTAACAATTCGAAGGGTAACTTATAGCATAGGTACCATATATATATAGTCCGGCTACAGTGCGGACGTCCGTACGTGCGTTGGGTACGGATTTCTGATTTTCACCCACTTTCCGATCACATATTTTGATCTTAACCGTTCCGTTTTTAGGTCCTAATGTATAGATTACCTCTGCAAAATTTCAGCCAATTTGGTGATCGTGGAAGGCATCCAAAAATGCAAATTACAACAATGTACACAAACGGTTCCGGTTTGAAAGATTCTGTTCGTTCGTGTAAATTTCAGTTTTAGATGCCTTAACGATCACCAAATTGGCTGAAATTTTACAGAGATAATCTATACATTAGGACCTAAAAACGGAACGGTTAAGATCAAAATATGTGATCAGAAAGTAGGTGAAAACCGGAAATCCGTACCCAAATTTCAGTACGAACGTCCGCACCTGAGAAAAATCTTATATACATACATACATATACATATATATATATATATATATTATTCACCATTATTCTTTAGATAAAATATAACTTAGAATGATTTTTGGTGGTAGTTAGACGTACAAGTCTTGATTAAATCGATTCAAAAAAAAAAGTTTAATTATGTATTGAACGGGAAATTGATTTTTCAAATGACAGTTTTATACACTTATCATAAAGTTTAGTATCTGCTAATCGGATCATATGACTTGTTCGACCTTTCAATTATAATACATCATTTTAGGGATGTTATAAGTATACCTTCGCAACAAAATACCAAATATATTGAACTCACACATTGTCATGTTCCTGTTAAGTCTAACACACCACATGGTATGTACAAGTCCCCCTCAACTAATCTATCTTTTACGGTGTGTGGCATTCATTATTGGCCTGTATACTCTAAGATGGAGAAATTTTATACACACCCCCCAAACTACTTAATAAACACCCTTACATTTGTTTTTCTCATTTTTTTATCCACTTCCACCTATACCCCTTCTCATTAAGAAATAAAAGATTTATATATCAAAATTTAAGTTTAGATATTTTCTATTTAGGGTTAAACTCAATAATATAATCTATCTCTTTTCAAAATCCTACGTAAACATCAATGGCATATGAAATTGTAATCCACGTGAAGAATTAGCAGAGAACCAAATTAGTTGGTCAAAATTTCTAGTCAATTTTTTATTGACACTTTATGCATTCATTTTATCATGACTTGCTCACAATTAACATATTAAGAGGTTATACAGTCATCAATTATATTTTAGATACATCATCATCAATCACTGGTTTGTAAAAAAATCACCCTGGTTCAGGTTTTACCGACTATAATAATGACCGACCAAGACTATATGGATCCTGAAGGTTATGACACATTGAATCTTGGACAATTTTAAGTTTTTCAATTTGAAAAACAACAAATGTAAAGAAGTTAAGATAAACAAATGTAAAGAAGTTAAGCTATTTAATCTTTTATTGATGTCCCAACCTCTTTAATGTGAGAAAGAAGAAAGATAATTAATTACCATATTGATGGGTCGAAATTATTCAGCAATTAAATTCACAATAAATAAATAAAAAATTGAAAAAATTTATTAAATAGATATTTATGATACAGTCTTTTTTTTTCATTTATTTATTGTGAATACACATTCCTTTTTCATACATTCAAAATCAAATTCTATGGAGGGGAAGTCTAAGGTGTGTTGATGTTTGTCATACATCAACTTTTTAATACATATATATTAAATTAAATAAGTTGGTGAAACCTATTGTACAAGTCAATAGGTTATTCACTTATAATTTGACATGTGTACTTAAAAAAAATAAAAATTACCATACTAAGTACTCATTTATTGTTTTATACATAAATCGTTCAAAAACTTGCAATGAAGATCGTAAATATAATATTTACTTTGATTACAACTATAATTATCAATAAATACATCTAATGTGGTCGTTTGTTGTAAAATGTCTCGTCAATGATATAATTTACAAAAGAAAGGACTCTTGTTACAAAAAGAACAACTGGATTACAAGAATAAAGACTTGAAAAGCTTTAGGTCTAATATGATTATTTACCATATAAACAAAACATTTGTTGTAGCATTGGTAAAGTGATCCTTTTTTTTGTATATGAAATCATATTTGAAGTAATTATCATAAAAACAACCATAATTATCACTTTATACCTCAATTGTTGTAACTTATAGTAAAATGCGTTGTCAAACGAGTAATTATCTCATGGATGATGATATTTACACAAGAAAAGTATTAGTTACCAAATAGAGAACTTTAATACACAATTAAGGACTCGTGCCTCATTTACAATATATACATAAAGTTTTACCACTTTGATAGCAATTGGTTTTCACGTTAATAAAATGGTTCTCAAACTTGTAATATAAAAAATTACCATAAATAAGAGCTTGATTACTACTTCTACAACAATTCGTTGTCAAATGGTTCTCAGACTTGTAATATTGAAGAATCACCACAAATACAACCTTGGTTATTACTTTGGACCTCAATTGCCGTAAAATCTAGAAAAAAACATTGTCCAATAAGTAAATAACTCTTAAAGGACAGTAGTTAAATAGACAGCCTTATTACACCATAAAGGACTCACTACAAATTTACTTAAATATATGAAGTTTTACCATTATAGCAACACATTCGATGTTTTATTAGTAAAGTGGTTATGAAAACTTGTAATAGTGAAGTATTAACACTTACTACAGCTAAATTACCACTTTTTACTACAATTCGTTGTTTTATTGGTAAAATGATTCTCAAACTTGTTATAGTGAAATATTAATACTACTTACAACTTGACTACCACTTTTTACAATAATTTGTTATGTCATCAATTTTATGACTCAGGCTTGGAACATCGGCATTATCAAAATTACAGCCTTAATTACTACTATATATTGACCTCTATTATCGTAAAATCAAAAGAGAATATAATAATAATTATATTTTTTTGAACTGAGGATGGGTCTTCTCTATCTACCTTTCTTTTCCTATCTGTTTCTTCCATCTTCCTTCTTGGTCCATTGTTGAAATTCTAGCGTATCAGAGTCATGGCGGCCTGACCGTCGCTCTACTATCACTTCTCCACAATAATTATCTCCATCCTTAGTTTCTCTTGTGTTTGAATTTACAGAAATCTAATCAAATAAGCCCCAAAACCCCAAAATCAAAATTCCTAAACCCTAAAATTTTTAAACTCTCTTAGTCATCCTTGGAGCCAGAAGACGACTCAAACTCCAATTCCAGTGATGTCCAATCCATTGGGGTTTTGTCACCGCTGCTTGAGCACCTGGTCGCCGTCAATTGAACCAAACAGGCTTAGATCACTACTAGAATAATGCCATAAGAAATAGGCTAAAAACTAATGAGAAACAAAATAACGACTGATGCCTTAGTGGGTGATGAGAAAAATCTGAAAAATCCAGACAGCGGTTTTTAGCCGATCTCCACAGTGCTTATACACATCGGTTTCTTATCAGATTTTGATGTATAAAATGAGTCTGGACATCAGTTTATGTGTAAAAAACTGATTTCATTTCTATTATGACATCATTTCCATCAAGTTTTCGATTTCTTTATCCATATTTGACATATGCGTTTTAAGTAGAACTGACGTCTCTATCTTTTTGTAACATCAGTTTTGTTTTTAAGTGGTTTGTTTAACATTCTTTTACATCATTTTTGAGTCTAAAATTGATTTGTTTCTATATACACATGCATCAGTTCATTCATAGATAAGTTGTTGAAATCATCAAAATGAGAATACAAATAGCAAGCCCCATAAGAAAATTACTATTGATAAAAAGAGAGCACATCAAATTGTAGGGAGAATGGGACATAAGGTCTAAACTTCTCCAAATACAACAAAAGAAAAGAGCAATGAGAAATACAATGTCCTTACAAAACTATGATAACAACAGTAAAGTAAATTATCGAAAATGAAGCGGTCAAGACTTTTATTGGCCAAGTATTCATAGCCTAGAAGGCATTCATGTTCTAAGCAGCTTCAACCCAACAATCGATCTAACCAAATTTTTGTGTTCCGCAGTGCTTATAATGTTGATTTCATTATAGAAATTTGCTGCTCTATGCCTATTGTTAAAAAAAAACAGCTTCATTACAATCTCTCTCCCATAAGGCAAAACTCTCTGCAAAGATGAAATTAACCAATTAGTTTCTGCAATCATAATAACACGTTCAGTTCCAGTTCAAAGCATATGGAGAAAAGCTAACCTTATAAACTGTTATGAAACCTCATTGTCAAATGGAGAAAAGCTAAATGTACATATCACTACGTACAATACATGCAAAAGAAAAACAGGGTATATTTCATATACCTCTGGAACTTCCACTTCCCAATTCCTTGTTGAGAAAATATTAGAGTACATCATGAAGCACCCAGTGTTTAATGTCCTCCTCTCAGACAAGGGAAAGCAACGTACCCAATACTGATTCATAAGCATTTTCCAAACATTGTCTGCAAGAATTCTCATTATCGCCATAATACCATTAAGCTGAATATATAAAACAAAAGGTATAGTAACAAGAGCAAATGAAATCTTGAATTTTAAGTTCCATCGTTTAAAGACAAGCTCTAATTTCTCTTCTATGCATGTCCTTATACACTGCCTCTCATCTTTAATGTAAGACTAAAGAGAATAAAATCTTTTTAAAACATTAAAGCAAGCCAAAAGTCCTAACTTTTTCATTCAGTTCATCTAATTCCAATTCAATTCATCTAATTCCAATACAATACTACCCGAATCACATGAGTTTTCAATTCATCCTAGAGGACCTATAAAACAACATTCTAGATATGTAAATATCAGTTTTCAGATATGATTTCTACATCATGAAACCTTCAAGTACGTAGATTATGCAAAAGAAAGGGAATTAAAAAACAAAACAACTAAAATCAGAACTGCCCAACCAAACTCGGGCTTTGATTTTAATATCTCAATTCCCAACACCAAGTATATGGTTGGTCATGTATCACGATAAAGACCCCTGCATAATTATATCTTTGGCTGAGCTAATACCTATTGTACATGTATCAATAATTGTTGTACGTCGTAAAACATGTTTTTCCTACATGCCAAATATCAAAGACTGTGATTAATCATTCACTACTTCACGTCCAACTGTTCTACCTACCTAGTTCCAGCAATTAATACTTAACCAGATTGAAGTATTGCTAAGATGCAGTCTTTAAAATTACTTTCAACCCTGGCACCCAACCAACTAATGTCGCTCTAACATCTAAATATATAATTTATTTAATAGTTCTACTTTTCTTGCCACACCGTTCACCATATCTACACTAATTCTATGGACATGAAAGAAACAATCAAAGGTAATCGCATTTGACAGAATCAAGATTCAAGAAAAGCAAGAATCTTACTTCAAAAGTATGTGATGACACCCGAAAAGAAAAGTCCTTTGGAACTTGGAAGTAATCAAGAGTCCAAGATGGTCCAACCTGTAAGAATCAGAAACAAGAAATCATGACCTCGAAATAAAGCGAGGGGTTCTTCGTCAAAGATCTGATATATGGCATGGTTGAAGAGAGAGAGATTTGGGTTCGGGAAAGAGGTGAAGACATGGTGGGTGTGGTGAGCGGAAGAGGAGAGAGAGAGAGAGGCAGAGAGATGACAGTGGAGGCTAAGGAGGCATTGTGGTGGAGATTGGACAGGAGAATGTGGTCATAGAATTACAACTAATCATGCTGCAAAAAGTAAAAACAAATATGATACCAGAAAACTTACGAGTATTGGGAGACCTATGGGGTTTTATCAGAGCCAAAGGAAAATTTGTACCAGAAGAAATTGAACGATTTCTTACCTGCCCTTTCAATTTAGGGTTTTCTAAGAAAGTCTCAAATTTTATGGTCGATATGTAATTTAGAATTTTGCCAAAAAAAAAACGTTCATACAGGCTAACGGGTAAGCAGGTTACCATTATTGAATATTCTGAACCGTTAGATATATTCTCAGTTTAATTATATCTGACGGTCTAAAATATTCAAAAAAGTTAATGTATAGCATATATTAACATATACTAGAATTTCCCTTCTATGGATACATTAAATTATCAAAACATACATTTATATCAAAAATAAAAAACCTAGCACAGTGTGAAGACCCGAAATTTAACTTAAATAAATTAAATGTAATTCAATATATTGTTCAATAATATGAATTATGATTTTTTGGCTTACTTCGTATGTCGTTGTATGAGGAAAGGAGTTACGAATGAATTTTATTTTCGAAACGAACGTTATTTAGGGGGTCGTAAAAATTGACTTTTATACGTTCGAAATTTGGAAAAACTTCCTTCATGAAAGTTGTTAAGCTGGTTGATACGATCTCGTGCATATATGGAACGCATACTTTGCAGTTCGTATGAATAAGTTATGAATATTTGAAAATTAGAATTTTTCTATAAATATCATGAAAATCAGATTTTTTCATTAAGGACGAAAAAATCACATTTTGCATTTAAGCCCCCCCCCCGGTCTGGATAGTTCCAACCTGGCCCGGCCAGAACGCCGCCCTCCTGGCACCTCCACCCTCGGACCCGGCCTCCCCCGAGCTCGTCGTTTCTAGCCCAGCCGCTCCCCGCCCTCGGTTTCCCCAGCCGCTGCCCCTGCCTTGGATCGAAGCAACCCCAGACGAGGAGGCCGACCCGATCGGATCCCCCCGTGTCGGTGTTGCACGGGCCGATCTTGTCCATTTTTATGATGTTCTCTTCCTCATGATCATCCTCATATGTGGCTTGTATCACGATTTTGAGTGTAGAGTTGTAGATCAAGAGTTGAAGGTTTCGACGTCCTTGATTGGATCTGGAATCTGATCGAGCGACCGAGATTAATCAAACTTCAAAGCTCGATCTAGGACGATCTAGACCTTATCTCGGAAAAAATCAGGTATTAACGTTTTTCATAATTTCATTTTGAAGAAGTTTATAGTTGACAACTTTTGCATCTGAGGTGGTTGACCGGCGTTGACCGCCGTCTGACCGCCGCTTGTAGAGGCGCGTCGGATCATATTTTGAGTTTATATTATCTGGATGATCATCTATGCATCCATACGAGCGTTTTGATATATAACATGGTCATGTTAGAAAACGTTGATAAATAATGGATTTACGTTTTCACATTACTATTTATAGTTTTTACATTTTATCTTCGATTTTACTTCAAATTTTAATATGATGATCATATGACTGTCCTGATGACTTTGTGTGGTCACAGGCGAAGATCCGACCGTTGGATTTTCGTATAATTGTAAAACAGTGATTCGGGAGGCGATTCGTGAAGATCCGTCCATCGGATTTTAGTATAATTTTGATAGGATGTTTCCAAGGGCGATCCGTGAGGATCTAATCATTGGATCATTGTTTAAATTCGATCCGACCGTTGGATCGTCTTTATTTTAGAATCCGACTGTTGGATCATCATTTAAGTTTATTTCATGCTTATTTTGCTAAGTAAAGACCGTACTTGATTAGCTACTTGACTGCTAGAGTTGACGAACATTTGGATTATTGTGATTTGTATTTTAATTGAAGACGCAGTGGAAGTTTCGAGTTGAGTAAAACTCACGTGGTTCATATTACGAACCGAGTGCTTTAATTTATTTATTTTCGTAATTGTGTGAAAAATATTTATGGATTAAATATTTGTTTTTAAAATCACATGGACTTGATCAACTACGGTCCATAGGTAAGTAAAATAAATTTTAATTATACAAATGAATTTCACGATTTTCTTGTGTGGACTATAGATGGTATTAGTGGTCATCCCTGAGTGGATGATTACGTGTGTGTGTATATATATATATATATATTTACATGGAATATATATATTGGGTGGTGTATTGATGAGTGATGATGTGATTGAGTTGAAAAGATGATGTGGATTATATTTCAAATGCTTAAATTTCATAATAATATTATGTATCTTGGATGAGTTGATTTCATTGTGTGAAAATATATTATTGTGCTCATTTATGGATTTAGGGTCAATGTAGTGACCGATATGGTGAATCGGACGCTCTAATCCTAGGTGGATGATGGGATACGATTAGTTGAGTGAGTTGGATGCCACAACCCTTTTCCGGTAATGAGACTTGACTAAGTACGAGTATCGGACGTTCTAAATATGTATATATGTATATATATATTGATGAAATACGATAAAGATAAATATGTCGGATGTCATAACCTGAGCCAGGTGACGGGCTATGATTCAGTTAGAGTTCTAGTCTGTCAACACCGTATTTTTATAAATACGATTTCGGGGTTTTGAAAAGAAAGATGTGAGTTAGGGTTTTGTGTTGATTCGTTGATTTGTGATTGATTATGAGTTGTTGGTTCTTTGTGGATGTGAAAAGTATTGTGCGTTGACTTTGATGAAAATGATTATGATTTAATTAAACAACCGTTCTTTCTTTTTACTCATACGAGCTTTAAAAGCTTACCAGGTTTTGTGTTGTTGCAATCCCGGTACACTATTCAAATGGTGTAGCAGATATTCCTGCAAGTCAGGATAACCAGAGAGGTGACCGTGCTGTTTAGGAATTGCAGCATTTATTTGTTTTCATTTAAGTTGTGAGGTTTGTTATGCTCATTTAGAGCTTTACAATTTAATTTGTGAGTGAGTTGTAATAATTAACCGAGACTAAATCGGGATTTGAAATTAAATTGTGTGGTGAGGTTGTTAAGGAAAAAGAAATTTTCAGGATGATTATTTTGAGTTGTGGTAATTCATGTTTCAAATTTTGAATTTTTATTCTAAAATTAAGGGCGTGACACATAGTTTCAGGAAAAGAGTTGTTGCAATGGGGTATCAATGAATTCTACCATCTACAAAACCAGCACAACAATGAATCTAATTAAATTTTAATAGGAGAAGAACCGTCCTCATCCATTCATACTCATTATGAGCAACTAAAAAAAAACAATGAATCTAATGGATGAACACAACTGATCGAGAACTCTATTGCTGCTAGGTACATACTGATGACCTCGTGTAGTTAGACCATACATGAACTAGAATGAGCCTATTGCATGTATAGATCTCGTTGCAGTCTTCATCGTAGAAGAGAGCAATAATATCTTCCAATGTCATGCAATGATTCTCAATTAATTCAATATGCATGGGATTGAGCGTTCCTATCAATTACTTCAATTAATCCTCTGTTCATAATCCATCTAATAAGTCATATAGTCTACTTGTTCTTATCGAGGCTTTTTTTTTTTTTTTTACAAGTTAAGATGGTATATATAAAATAGGAATGTGTATTTAGTTAATATGTATGGTGTATTGTGAATGAGGATATTTTAGAAAGTTTAGGGTTGTGTTTCTAGTAAAATGTTAAAATAAAAAAGTTAATAGGTGGTGTATTAAGTATGAGATGTATATCTAGTATGGGCAATGATATAGGGTCTCAATGATGCCTAAGATTTGTGGTCTCAATTCTAGGTGTCATGTCATGTCATCTACACACATCATATATTTGCTAAATCATACCATGTAATTTTTTAGTAAAAAGACCATCTTATCCTTACAAAATATAATGACTCTAAATTATTTTGGTTTTCTTACCTTTTCAATCACCAAATTTTTTTGGTTTAGAATTACGATTTCAATATATTTCTTTCCATTTTTGTGGATCCAATTTAATTTTTTATTTTTTTAATCAACTTGTTAGTGTAAGGTAACATTAATAGAAGGTTATTTATTAAATTCATTTATTAAAAGAGTTTAATATTACTTCAATTTACCAGATTTCGTGGGTTATAATTACTATATTAATATTTTTTTTTTCATTTTTATGGATCTAATTTTAATTTTTGACTTTCTTTTTTATCAAATTTTTTTGACTTTTGTGGTTGTAATTATGAAATTAATATATATACTTATACCATATTCATTCTACATCGAATACATATATATATGGTGTGTGTATGTGTGTGTGTATATATATATATAAATTTTGGACGAATTATACATATACATTATTTGGAAGAATTATATATATATATATAAATAATTTTTTGGACGAATTATATACATATATATATATATATATTCACAAATGTATATATATATATTTTTTTGGATGAATTATATATGTATATATATATAATGAAAAAAAGGAAAAGAAACAAAAAGGCCAAAATAATATTTTTTTAGAAGAAAATCAAAATAATTTAGAGTCATTAAATCTAAAAAGTATAAAATTGTCTTTTTACTCAAAAATTACATGACATGATTTGACTAATAGGTGATGTGTATAGGTGACATGATATGACACCTAAGATTGAGGCCACAAATCTTAAGCGTCATTGAGGCCGCTAATCATTTTCCATCTAGTATTTAACAATGTATGAATAAAATTTCTCAAATGTTTATATCTAAACTCTTCTTTTTTTTTCAAATGGATCTAAACATATTTGTGAGAAAGTTAACTCGCGGAGAGATGTAGTTTGAAAGTTGAAAAAGAATCAAACAGTTCCTTAATTTCCTTTGATGGGGCGGCGTAGTCGCGAGGTAAGGCAGTTTCCTGTGGTGGATTGTCCTTGTTAGTAACTACTAATCTTTTGGGGAACTGGGGAGACCTATATCATTGAAAGAAATACAAAAGAATTTCAGTGGATCAGATCATTTCGATATAATATACCCGGACAACACCCATAAAACATGTTTAGCAATGTAACTACTCGATCAGACTTTAAACCACTGGATAAACAAGCGCTTTAAGGATCATTCTCAGCTTCATGAACCCCTTGATTTGCTTAGACAAGATAGTAAACAGGACGGTCTTTTGCCATTTTTAGAGTAACACAGACAATTAATTCGTTAACATTAATCTTGTTATGAAATACACCACTACCACCTCCACCATCAAATCAAAGCTACCTAGCTAACCCAGGACGTACTACTGCTAATACATAAACATGCTTCATATCATAACAAGCACAGAGAAAGGGACAGAGACTTGGCTAAATTGAGATAAGCTAGCTATAATACTTCATATAGGCTTCAATGTTAGGCGTAGCTTCTTGACCTTGGAAGCAAGAATATTCCGGCATTACTGGAACCGATGGCTGCACCGAACTAGTACCAACGAAACTATTCTGTCCATAGCACAAAGCCTGCTGATGAGGAGGATCAACTGGATGGCCGTGATGAACCGGAAGCTGGAACACATTTCCAGATGTAGGGTCGTGATCGTAGTACTGATTATCATCATCTCCCGCAAAGTTGATCATGGTCTGGTGAAGCCATATCTGACTCTTCAAGAACTTCACGTACTGAATGGCTTCCTCCAGCATGGACACAGTGTCCAACTTGGTTCCACCGGGGACCAGGCTCTGCAGGATCTTGAACCTTTCGCTGATGCGGTGCCTCCTCTCCCTTGCCGCCACGCTTTGTGGGTCTGTCGACAGCTTCACTTTGTTCTTGCTCTTCTGATCATTACCACTAGTACTCTTCTTCATTTTTTCTTTGTTGCGCCCGCCATTGATGTTTATGTTGTTGGTGTTGGTGATCACTGAGGAAGAAGAGAAATTGGAACCATCTGAGCTAGCTGGGAAATAGTATTCCATCTTTGCAAACAAACCTAGCTTATTTGGCTCAACTTGATAGGGGGTAACTGCTTATGGGGACAGTCCTATGACATATATAGAGGGAGATTAAGAATGCAAACGGATATAGATTTTATATTTTGTATTTTTATTTGGATGATTTTGAATGAGTGAATGAGATGTCGTCATATGAGTCAGCCAATCTTTAGCGCAGGATTCGGGTGTCTACCCTAGATGGCTAGGGTCATAGTCCTAACCAGAAGGCCCAGGAGGGACTCTTTAATTTACTCTAGCTTTAGCCTGAGCTAGGATGCAAGGATTTCCCAAATGCTTTATTTCCTTCACATTTGGTAGAGATATACTTGATTTGAATTCTGATGATCTGATCTTCCTCAAACAAAAGGGAGTCAATGGACCCCCTTACCCTGAAACAAAAGAAACAGTGACCAGAACCAGTCGGTAAAGGAGTGAGAGTGAGTTTTGTTTGTGTGGAACAGTGACTCTTTCACTGATTTGTTTGGTTTGTTTAGCTGGGTTGGAGTCAAAAACTCAACTTGGCCTTTTGTTAGGTTGGTCATGATGAATGAAGGGAAAGAGAGAAGGGGGTAGGGTTTCAGGGTAGGGTTGGGGGGGGAGGGGGGGGTCCTTTTTTGTGAAATCTAAGTGGAAGATGTAACATATAAAATGTTGCAGGTGGGTGTATAAATCCGAGGACCAAATCGTTGCCGGGCTTTTAAATGGTACGGTTTTATGCTTTTTATAGTTTTTATCCTAAGGTTATACACTGTTTGCTGAAAGAGGTGCACTGTTTAGGTCACCTCAGTAACACCCCTTTAGGAAGAAATTAAAAAGAAAAGAGCATCTGGTCTTATCATAAGCTCTTCTTTTGAAGAAAACTTGATACAACTACTGCTAGATTCAAGCTAGATCCCCAAAAAGTTGCGGTAAAATTAGTTTAACCCAAGGTCCCATGCTAATTAGTAATCTAAACCAAAGAGTAGTTTGCACACCAGTGTAATAAGGACAAACAGAAGTGTGTACTTCATTGAGTTGATTCAGAAATGAAAATGAGAATATGTGTTCTCACAATGTAGTTTAAGTATTCAATTTATTAGTAACCATTGTGAAACTAATGCTCACTAAAAATAAAACGTTCTACATTGTAACTAGGGTTGTCAATGGGTCGTGTTAAGTTAGGTTCGTATCAGGTCTATGTATATGTCGTGCCACAAGAGACAAATTCAAACTCAAATCCAACCCATTTATTAATCGTGTCGAAAATTTAAACCAAAACTTAATCTATTTATTAAACGGGTTACCCATTTCCAATCTGATTAACCTATTTAATAAATAAATTGTGTCATGTTGGACAACAACCCATTTAATTAAAAAATACATAAATTGATTAAATTCACTAAAAACTCCATAAGACAAAGAATATAAATAATTATATATTATTCATAAATAATTAAATCCAATAATGATTAAACAAAATATTTCAAATCGTCTAATCTTAGGATCAAATACTTCAAACTTCCAAACTTTCAAGAAAAAGTATAACATAATCTGGTTATACAGGTTCACTTCGTATAGGCGGGTTGACTACATATTAAAAGGGGCATGACCAGTTGATCCGCTTTCGATCCGCTTTTTAATCGTGTGGATTCAATCCACTTTATTTTGTGCTGGTTTCAAGTCGTGTTGTCGGGTAGTGTCGGAATTGACAGCCCTAATTATAACTGAAGCAGACTCTAGACCCCTTTTTTTTTCATTTTTCTTTTTTGAGAATGGTAAAACTTTTATTGAATATATGGGATAAATGCTGCAGTACTTTTCAATTTGTATTTAGCCTAAAAAGAAACTCTTTTGCAGTTTTGAAATCTAATCTGTATTAGGCATCACAAATACAAAAACATATAAAACTCTTCATGTTTGTGTCGTATGATTTTAGCTAGGGATGATATATTTGAGGATTTTGACTAATTTGCTACAAGCTCCGTTTCAGTCACTTAGAAAGTTCATTAGCATATTCCTATGTGCATTGAGCATAGGAAACTGATGAATCGGAACTTTCCTTTAAGACAAGAAGAAAAAAGCAACGATTTGGAGATAATAAAAATCAAAAGAAACCAAGCGGGTGGATCTGGGGACCCCCAGGGAAGGACATAGAGGCTCCAGTTTGATTACAGAATGGGGTAGGTAGAACCCTAATAATTTTTACTTGTGTCAAGTGTCAACTGATGAAAAATTTACCTGCTTTATATCTGTCTTCGACAACCACGCATCAGTCTCAAACTTGTGGTAGCTGATGTATGAGGTGATCATGATTCATGACACAGACCATATATTATTTGAGATAAAATTTTCTAATTTCTACTACTATTTGATACATGCATGTGAGACCATAATTAGGTCAGCAATGTAGTCATACTCATTCAGGTAACACGTTGTCACGTTCTGTTATCTTTACTTTTGCACTAATTGCTACTAAATTCTAATTAACCAAGAAAATTCCACGATCTATAGTGAGTCTGTGAGTTCACTTAATATGAAGTGTTAAGATAAACTTTGAATATCTATAATTAATCATCTCGAAATACAAATAACATAACATCGATTATAAATTACAATGTAAAGTACAAAGTGGGATATCATTAAATATAAAAACATAAAATCAATTTGAAACGCATAATATTTAACATAGTGTTAGAATTAATTTCAATACATATAACTAATCATCGCAAACACTAATTTGTTAAATTACTCATTAATCATTTAGCCTCAGTTATCATGTATAAAGTGTTAAAGACAACTGCGAATACTCATTCAACTTGAAACAAGAATGAATTTTTTTTTTTTTTGAGAAAGAAAAAGAAACAAGAATAAATTAAGATCACTCACTTTGTATAAAGTCTTAGTATAAGTTCCAAATTCGTATGGCTTTCAACGTGTAGAGTGTTAAGTAAACTTTGAATCATCTCAAAAGTTCAGATTAGATTACTTGCTATGTATAAAGTTTCTGAAGTGTTACGGAAAATTCTGTACATATAATCTCTAAACACAAAGTACTTCACCACTTGCTATGCATAATATGCATGTTAACCATACGTATCGATCATCTCGAAACAAGAACTAGCTATGATCATGTTCTCTTGCTTTTATTGTGGATGCGATGAATGACAAACTGCTTTATACCCATCTTAACTTGCATTAATTAATCGACTACAAAACCTAATGAATCTGCAGGAGTACTATTTGATTGAGGAAATCGCAAAGGACCAAAAGAGTTGACTCAAAGATGAGTAGATTACTCAACAGTACAGATAGAACACGGTGATTGCACAGCACCAAGAGTAGAGTTGGTAACATGCGGACTAATATAGAGCCAGTACTTGATATGTGATCGAGTTTGGGTCCCAAGAAGAGTGGCAATGGAAGAGACATCGATATCATGGATGAAATAATACACTGTTCAGGTCCTTGAAGTTACTGTTACGAGCCCGGCACGAATACTTTTCCAGCTTTCCAAGGTGAATCCCATCTTACTGGTCGTTGGCTCGTTGCAGTTTCTGAGCAACAGTAACACGTTTGCGAAACATCGATCTTTGTTCTGTGTTTAGCCCTATTTCCCTTACTTTTGGTTTTACTGGTTTTACACTCCTCAAACCCTTCTTCACATCACTTTCTGCATTTAATGGACGTTGACTCGTGCTTGATATATTATGCTCTTTAATTTGCCGACCGATCTCAAGTTTCATCCAAGTTAGTGTTTATCATATTAAACTCATCCTATCGATCACTATATCAAATATGAATTTATTTTTAACGAGAATTTTTAGTTAATTTTTGTTTCATTTAAATCGAGAGAATAAATATTTTTAAGGTTAAATTGTTTTCATTGGATCTGGATCTAGTCGCGACTGGCCAATAGTTCTCTTGTCAATAATTAATTCGGGATATCTTCACAAATGGTGTATGAATTTTATGTCATTCTACACTTTGGTGTACCAACTTTCATAACTATCAGAATGGTATATAAATTTTACTCCAATCTTTCATTTTGGTGTACGCCGTTAAATTTTCCGTTATCTTTGCAAAAAAAAAAAAAAAAAAATTCGTTATCTTTCTTTTAGTTTTGTTAGTGTTTTTTTTTTTTTTTTGTAAAGATAACAGAAAATTTAACGGCGTACACCAAAATGAAAGATTTGAGCAAACTTGATACACCATTCTGATAGTTATGAAAGTTGGTACACCAAAGTATAGAATGGCTTAAAGTCCATACACCATTTGTGATATTTTCCATAATTAATTCAGTGCCCGTGAATAAACTACTGCTGTTCATTCAATCTAGTACTACTATATAGTTTGAGGTCAATATGAATAAATTTACTTCTTATTATAAAATAAAATAAAATGTATTTTTTTTAAGTGTCTGAGAGCTCTCCAAAAACCCTAGGTCGGCGGCGGGTTTTTCAGACCAAGAGATCGCTCTCGTCCGATGGTGGTCCTGGCATAGGCCTCTTCTACGCCACTTGGTCTACTACCGGACGAGAATATGATGTTAACATCCAGGGAGGTCTTGAGGGGTGTTGTTTGGAGTTGTTTGAGGGTTGTTTTGGCTTCAGATTTCCGGTATGAAATCTCTAGGATGTTGATGGCCATGTGGTGTAGGATTGGAGGGCCTTGTTTCGCTTCCTGGATCGACGACGGTGTTGGTTTTGGTCTGAAATCTGCGGCGACAAAGATCAGAGGGAGCGGGAGTGGGAGCGGGATCGGGGCAGGTTCATGGCGACATGGTTGTGACGGCATGGTTCGTGATGATCTCGGTCATGGAGGTTGGATTCGTGGCGGCATGATCATGGCGGAACGGTGGTGGTGACCGGGGTCGGAAGGAACTGCAACACTGGCTCTAGGTTGTTGGAGATGGAGGCCGGGTCTGGCCCAAAGGTTTCTGCCCTATGCCCATCTCTATGTTATTTAATTTATCTAATTACAATAATTTTCTTATATTACGAATAGGCATTTGTATGCATTCTATGTACCTCTAGCGCCTCTGAAGTAGTATCAAATGAGAATTCTCGCTATGTCTACGTATTTAATTGTCTAATGAGTGGGTGTATAGTTATGTACCATTGTTGGTATTATCACTATATTCTTGTCTATTGCGGAAGGATATGTAACGACCTATTTTGGGTTGTAGGATATGTAACGACCTATTCTGGCTTGTAATGTAATATATTGACACCTGTTTTGGGGTTGATTCAAAAAAATTTACATCTTATTCTTCTAAGGTAAACCAATTGTTGATATCCACTTCTAACAAATTTAACAGTTTCATACACTTATCATGACATTTCATTTGGAAACCAGTGTGAACTAATATAACCCTAATCATTTTGCCCTGGACACAAGAATGAAATAACCCTGAAGGGAATAAAATGTCAAGAAAAGATAAAGGATTCAATGGTTATGTTCAGCCCTACAAGTTACATCGTATGTAAAGCACCATCCGTGAAGATGAGAATGGAGACGTATCATAACAGGAGATGTCCTAAATAGTACGTACTACTCCTAGTCTGCCATTTTTCACTTCACCAAGTCACCGAGACGATACAGAAAGCTGCTATCTGGAATTTTTTTTAAGCTTGTGTTGTAAGACAACACGTGCCCAGTCTGATTCTTTGTAGCTTTTACTTTGAGCGCATGCCCTAAATTTGTCAAACAACCCCAGAACTCCAGAAGGGTTTGATTAGATGGTGCGCTGCGTTTGACACACCATTACCATAATAGACCACTCAAAATGAGCTTTTGTCAGTTCATGATGCATTACCATTACTCAGATGGCTACTACAGTCGCATTTTCAATAATTGCAAATTATGTACCCTTAAAACCTTTTTTTTTCTTTGCCTATATATTCGTCTAATCCAATAAGAAAACCCTTTTTCTTTTTGAAAAAGAAAAGGGAAAACATTATTGTCCTCTCCTTCTACTAACTCTCTGGTACTGATTATTGAACCAGAAACGTGAAAAGCATTCGACCATTATTTGTGATCAAACAACTTGATTATATCATACAATATACTCTCATTCTTTTTTGGTCCGAAGCTCTGCTGAACCCTTAGCCTTTCTTTGGAAAGTGTTAACCTTTTTTTTTTTTGGCGGAAAAGAGAACTTGCCACAAAGACCCAAATTGGGCCAACCAAGAAAAAACAAGAACAAAGGCCCAACAGACGAGCCCATAGACTATAATACCTAAGCTACAATCCAGGAACAGGTAGAAGATCGAGCGCAACACCAGCTCGAAGAATAGCACCGCTGCGATGATCTGCACCACCGCGAAGATCAGAACTTGAAGCACACCCAGAAGAAGGAAAACAACAAGGCCCAAAGTGTTAACCTATTGCTACCTCAATCTTTTGTTTGTCATGTAGTTATATATAAGACTAAATTCAGTTGTCTCCTCCAATTTATGGGCAAAAATTATGTTAGTTCCTGATTTTTTTTTTTTTGTTTAATCAAGATCATCCCTAGACTTTCCAAATGCCTCATCCGTGTTCAATTCTCAGAATTCTCTCTCCAACAACCATCTCGATCTCTGGTGATCAAAACCACTGTCCCCTCACATCCTAGTCTCCCTCTACCCTGTATAACCCAAACCCAAACCCAAACCCAAAATTGAAACACACAGAAAATTTCATCTCCAATGAAAGACCCAATTTTTTGAAACCCACTCTCAAACCCCTTTTTCCTTCACTCCCGGATATCAACTCTTTCAGCTGATTCAAGCTTCTCGTCCCAAATCAACCCTTTTAGCGATAGATTGAAGATCAAAATGAGCACCAATGACAAGTCTCCCATTTCTTTGATTGATTTATCAACCCCAACTCCTCTGTTGGAGAAGAAGAAAAAGAAGCAAGTCGTCTTTGACAAAAACCCCACTTCATCCAACCTAAAAAGAAGACAACGAAACTCCGATCAGGTACCACCTCATTGTCACCAAAAAGGATGATGTGAAGCATTTCGAGGAGCTTGATGACTGTTTATTTTGGGCTTCGACCTAATTGAGCCATTTGAAAGTTATATGTGGTCGATAAAGCTACTGGGTCACCGAACACCCTATTGTTGCCAAGAAAGGCTAGGTTTGGATCGGCCCAGATGGATTTCGGCTTAAAAGCGAAGCAAATTAACTTTATGGATTTGCCATTTTGGGGACTAGCCAGCTTCGCGGTGAGATTGATTTCCATACCCAGATGGATTTCAAGCCCTAGGTTGCCCTGGTTTGTGGATCTATAGCGCAGGTTAAGGTCACTTTACTCCGGTTTAGTCCCGTCTACGTCATAGTCGTATGGTAATCCAAGCTAGCTTTTAACCCTCTGTTAACATTTTTTTTTTGTTCGTTGATTGCTTTGTTTGTTGTGCTGCCTCAAACTGATATGGTTTTGGTGTGGTGCTATAGTTCTAGTGGGGCTAAAGAAGAAGTCCAATGAAGTAGGAGAGGTCCATTTTGCCCTTCTTAAGGGTTCAAAGTCTAAATAGTGAGCCATGTTTGTCGGTGCCAAGTCACCATCTGACATGAGAATTGAACAAGGATGATGTATTTGGGAAGTCCATAGATGATCTTGGTTAAAAAAGTTGTGATACCCCGAATACAATTTGTTTTTTCATTTGAGTTTAGGTTACATTTTGCAAGCAATTAAAGATTTATTTCTTTTATTTATTTAGTTGGGTGCATTTATTTTACTTGTTTTTATATTTCATTTTTCGATTTACTTATTTTATATGTTTTTGAGTTTATTTTCTTTTATTGGTTTATTTTTGGGTTTTGGGTTTTAAACGAAGAGGATAAGAGTTCAGCTTTTGGTGGCTAACCAAAAGAAAAGAAAGAAAGAAAGAAAAAAAGAGAAGCTGGAGAGGGAGAAGGGGAAGAAAAGAAGATAATAGAAGAGAAGAGAAAGGGAAAAGAAGAAAGAAAAGACGATTGGGAAGAGGGAGGAAGAAAAGATTGGAGAGAGAGATTTGAGAAACACTTGGGAAGAAGAGTTAGTGATTTCAACAAGTTAAGGAGCTTCAATTAGGGGCTTGTTTTTGTCTTGCATTTCCGGTGTGATTTTCTACCTTAGATCACTTGGGTAATTGGGCTTTCTTGTGTTGCTATTGGCCACAAGTGAAGGGGGAATATTTGGGGGAAATCAGTTATTTCGATTTGCAAAGCTTGTTTTGGTTATCTTACCATTTGCTGGTTTAGTCATTGCTTAGAAGGTGAGTGACTCTTCGGATTATCTTGAATCTATGTTTCTCTATTGGTCTTGCTCTTGCTTGGTTTTTAATCATGGTCTTGTGAAATTGTTTGTGTCGTTTATTACTTTTCATAGCCAAGTAAATGACTAAGATTTTGTGTTGTGAGAACACTATATATATATATATATATATAGAATCCTCTGGCCAATAAAAGAGTGGTGGTGTTGACAGTGTGCACATCAGTTATGATGTGGCCATATTAGTGGCACGATCATTGAGCTTAGGTAGTTCGGGCTAAAATAGCCAAGACATATATAGTTAACGGTTGTGCATAGCAACTCAATATTATAATGGAGTATGCAATGACAACTCAAACATAGCTAACGAGCGTGCTTTGCAGCCCAATATTATTACGTGAGTGAATTGCAGTGACATCCTAACTTGACTTATGGTTTACGATGTCATCTTATTACTTTTCGGTAAAAGTTTATGATCTAGTGTTGATTGTACTTTAAGCTGGTTCTTGGTTATTGAACCATTGATATCTCTGTGACTTAGTGTGAGACAATCTTTTTTTTATCAAAGTGTGTACTTTGAAAGTGTTTAATTAATCTTTTTCACCAGTGATACTCGAGAGTGATATTTTTGTGACTAAACTAAAACTTGAGTCACTCACTAGGAATGCTTTGTGCTCATTCCTCTCTTATTTATGGTTGCAGGTCACTTTAAATTTCTCTTCAAAGGATTTTGAAGCAAGTATTGGATAATATAAAATAATTTTTTTTTTCGATGTCTTTTGTTTTGAAGAGGTTGTAAGCAGTATTTGGAGTACTTTTTTTTTTAAAAAGTGGTTTGAAACCTAGCCTAGTTGGAAGGCTCAGTCCCACGTCCGGTTCCATTTATTATATTAATATTAAAATTTTGCATCGGAGGGGGGGGGGGACATATCACCTATATCCCGAGCTACAAATAAACAATGATAATAATCCTCATAGAGAACATCCTAAATAATAGCAGGTGTCTCTCCTAACCAAACATAATCAAATGAACCACTACTAGCAAGATGTGCAAGCTTATTTGCAACACGATTTGCTTCACGGTAAATATGTCGGATTGGGATGGAATGGAAGGCATTAAAATAATCTTTACAATCATCCAAAACCTGACTTACCTCCGAGAAATTCTTCTCCTCACTCTTGAGAGCAGCAATCAAGATGGCAGAGTCGCTTTCAATGTCAATGTCAGTCCAACCTTGGTGAATACCAAGAAATAGATCAGCTCTACACGCCTCTGCTTCCATATTTAGAACCAAGTGTGCATGTACAAAAGGTCTAGCTAAAGCAGCAATACCCACCATACCAGAGTCATCTCTTACCATTACTCCAATACCACCACGACCATCCTCCAAGCAGAATGCCCTATCAACATTAATTTTAAGTCTTCCACTCGGTGAGCACTGCCACTTAACCTTAGGCCCGCCCTGTTTCTTGATTGCTTTGGGATGATATTTTTGATAATCCTCCAACAATCTCAAAGTCCACTGCACCAAATTCATGGGTTGAAAATTAGCCCCCTTACACAATATATTATTTTGCTCGGTCCAGATTGCCCAAAGTCCCATGTAAAAATAATCTCGCTGATCCACCGTGAGAAAATCCATCATCTCCATTACCCAGTCCACCACATTACCCGTTGGGTGAAGCCTAGCATCTAACTTCAGATAGGGGTCGTCAACGGGCCGGGCCGGGCTCGGCCCGGCCCATTCATTGCGGGCTTGGGCCGGGCCGGGCCGGGCCTTGTTAAATTTTTTAATAATGACGGGCCGGGCCGGGCCGGGCTTTATTAAAAATCGAAGGATCCAAGCCCGTCCATATAAAGCGGGCCTTGCGGGGTTTTCCGGGCCGGGCCGGGCTTGGCCTTGCGGGCTTTTTCGGGCCGGGCCTTGCGGGCTTTATTTATAAATAAATATTTAAAGACACAAATATTTTTTTTTTTAATCAAGCTTTGGAAATTCATTGGATAATGATCAAATACAACCAAAGATAATAGATCTATATTGTACCAAAAAAAATCTATATTTATATATAGATAATAATTTATTGATAATTAAATTTTTAAAGACACTAATTTTTTATAAATTTATATTGATACATAATACACTCCAAAGAGCAACATATAGCAATTCAAAGAAAATGAGAAAACCGACCGTTGGATGTGATTATTACAATAAATTATACGTGTGGTTAAAAATTTAGTCAATTTCACCGTAGTTTTGAACTCAATCGGATTAGTCAACCGTAGTCACTTGCATGTTTTCTTGGTTGACTGATGGCGTGATAACCGCAAAAATTGCTTATTTTTTTACATCACGTTTGTAAATATTTCATCGATGGATGTGAGTGGACATAAGATAAAAATTTCAATTTTAATTACAAATACATTGACCAATACCAATTTGCCTCTTAAAGTTATATGACTTGTACATTGCATTTAAATTGTTGAGGTTCATTCTAAAGCAAACATGCAGTGGAAAATAAATTTGAAAAAACCAACCGTTTGATGGAGAGACTATAATATTTTATGGTGGTTGTAAAAAATCCAGCTAATTTGGTTTTCGTTTCGAATTCGATCAACTAGGTCAAACCTAGTTACTCTTATAAACCTATATTTATATATCACACACTCCAAAGAGCAACCTCTATCAATTCAAAGAAAATGGGAAAACCGACCGTTGGATGTGATTATTATAATAAATTATGAGTGTGGTTAAAAATTTAGTCAATTTCACCATAGTTTCAAACCCGATCGGATTGGTCAACCGTAGTCGCTTGTATGTTTTCTTGATTGACCGATGGCTTGATAACCGCAAAACATGCTTATTTTTTCACATCATATCTGTAAATATCCTATCGATGGATGTACGTGTACATAAGATAAAAATTTCAATTTTATTACAAAGACGTTGTCCTATATTAATTTGTCACCTAAAGTTATATGACTTGTACATTGCATTTAAAACTATTGATGTCCATTCTAAAGCAACCATGAAGTGGAAGATGAATTTGGAGAAACCAACCATTCGATGGAGAGATTGTAATGTTTTATCGTGGCTGTAAAAAATCCAGCCAATTTAGTTCTCGTTTCGAATTCGATCAACTAGGTCAAACTTAGTTACTATTATAAACCTATATTTATATATCATACACTCCAAAGAGCAACCTCTATCAATTCAAAGAAAATGGGAAAACCAACCGTTGGATTTGATTATTACAATAAATTATGAGTGTGGTTAAAAATTTAGTCAATTTCACCATAGTTTTAAACCCGATCAGATTGGTCAACCGTAGTCGCTTGTATGCTTTCTTGATTGACCGGTGGCGTGATGACCGCAAAACTTGCTTATTTTTTAACATCATGTTTGTAAATATTTCATTGATAGATGCGCATGGATATAAGATAAAAATTTCAATTTTAATTATAAATACATTGACCTATACCAACTTGCCTCTTAAAGTTGTATGACTTATACATTACATTTAAATTGTTGAGGTTCATTCTAAAACAACCATGAAGTGGAAAATGAATTTGGAAAAACCAACCGTTTGATAGAGAGATTGTAATATTTTATGGTGGTTGTAAAAAATAAAGCCAATTTGGTTCTCGTTTTGAATTCGATCAACTAGGTCAAACCTATTTACTCTTATAAACCTATATTTATATATCACACACTCCAAAGATCAACCTCTATCAATTCAAAGAAAATGGGAAAAACGACCGTTGGATGTGATTATTATAATAAATTATGAGTGTGGTTAAAAATTTAGTCAATTTCACCATAGTTTCAAACCCGATCGGATTGGTCAACCGTAGTCGCTTGTATGTTTTCTTGATTGACCGATGGCTTGATAACCGCAAAACATGCTTATTTTTTCACATCATATCTGTAAATATCCTATCGATGGATGTACGTGTACATAAGATAAAAATTTCAATTTTATTACAAAGACGTTGCCCTATATCAATTTGTCACCTAAAGTTATATGACTTGTACATTGCATTTAAAACTATTGATGTCCATTCTAAAGCAACCATGAAGTGGAAGATGAATTTGAAGAAACCAACCGTTCGATTGAGAGATTGTAATGTTTTATAGTGACTGTAAAAAGTCCAATCAATTTAGTTCTCGTTTCGAATTCGATCAACTAGGTCAAACTTAGTTACTATTATAAACCTATATTTATATATCATACACTCCAAAGAGCAACCTCTATAAATTCAAATAAAATGAAAAAACCGACCATTGGATGTGATTATTACAACAAATTATGAGTGTGGTAAAAAAATTAGTTAATTTCATCATATTTTCAAATCCGATCTAATTGATCAACCGTTGTCACTTGTTTTTTAGAATATATATGCACATATTTACTATAAAAATATGAGAATTTCCACACACACACATATATATATATATATAAATATAAACACACACATACACACATCTATATATATATATATATATATAAACACACAGTGCACACACATATCTATATATATATATATATATATATATCTCTCTCTCTCTATATATATATATATATAAGCACACACACATATCTATTATATATATGTGTATATATATATATATATATATATAAACATACACACATACACATATATATTAATATATATATATATCTATATATATATATATATTCACAAACACACACAAATATATATAATATATAAAAAATAGTTTACGGGTTTTTACGGGTCGGGCCTAGGCGGGCTTTTACGGGCCGGGTCTAGCGGACTTTTGACGGGCCAGGCCTATGGGCCGGGCCGGGTTTTTCCGGGCTTTTTAGCGGGCCTCCATCGGCCTACCGAGGCGGGTTTTTGCGGGCTTTTTGACGGGCCAGGCCGGGCTTTTGGTCCTCCGGGCCGGCGGGCCTCCATCGGCCCACTTGATCCGCGGGCTTTTTGATGAGGCCTAACTTCAGAGGCCCAAAAAGCCAAAAACAAAGAAGAGCAGGACATGATTCGAACACGTGTACCTGTTTCCAAATCTCCCATGCAAAAATGACATTGTGGGTCCACCACCCTAATCTTCTTTCTCATAAGTGATGACTCAATAGGCAAGATACCATGCAATAAACGCCAGACAAAAGATTTGACTTAAGAGGCACCCGAGCCCCCTACAAAGCCACCCAATACCTACAATCCACCTTGCCGCACTAATTCAAAGACATAGAAGCCTTGCCCTTGCTGCCCATGAAATTGTTCAGCACATGATACCCACTACGCACACTGTAGAGACCTTTCATGTCATAATGCCAGATAAGACGATCCACACCCCCCACCAAAGCTCAGAGGGATGCATGCAATTTTCTCCACCTCCCCCTCTGTAAAAAGCTCCCTCATAAACTCTAAAGCCCATTCATTTGTATCAGCATCAATCAAATCCATCACCCTCAACTCCTCAGTACCCTCCATCCTTGGCGAATATGGCCTAAAGTGACAAGGTTGTGGAACCCACGGGTCATCCTACACCGAGATATCCTGGCCATTCCCCACCTGATACCTCAACCCTAATTTCAAAACCGCCCTCCCTGAAAGAATACTCCTCCACGTGTAAGACTCCCCACCTTTAAGCTCTGCATGCATAAAGGAACAGTGAGGAAAATACTTAGCCTTGAGTAGCTTAGCAACAATTAACTCTGGTTGCTGGATAAGAAGCCAACCCTGCTTCGCCAAAAGTGCCAGATTAAAATTCACCATGTTTCTAAACCCCAAGCCTCCTTCCTTCTTTGGACGACACAACTTCTCCCAAGCCATCCAATGAATCTTCCTTTCATCACCCTCATCCACCCCCCCAAAACCAAAAATGAGCCATCAATCTATGCATTTCTGAACAAACATGTTTGGGAAGCTCGAAACAGCTCATCATGTAAGATGGAATGGCCTGAGCAACAACTTTAATCAAAATTTCTTTACCCGCTGTACTTAGTGTCTTCTCCCTCCATCCTTGGGTACGGTTTGTAATTTTCTCATTCAAAAAACCAAAAGCCTCCTCCTTAGAATAACTCCGCTCGGTAGGAAGCCCCAGATACTTATCATGTTTCTCCACTCTGCTCACTCCTAAAATCGCCGCAATTCCCTCATGCATAAGCATGTGCACATTCTTGCTAAAAGAAATACAACTCTTCAAGTAATTAACCTGTTGACCAGAAGCCTTCTCATATTCTACAAGGATACCCTTCAAAGCCTCACATTGCTCCCTCCCAGCCTTGAAAAAAATGAAAGAATCATCCGCAAAAAATAAATGGCTTTAAATATTTGGAGTACTTTATATGTTATAGTTGGTATTTTTGTTATCTTTTATTTGGTTTCCTTTTCTAATTCAGCTAAAAATAATGCTTTAGTCTAATTTCAAGACCGGGGTGTTTCAAAAGTAGGTACTAACATGATTTTTGCCCCTTAAGTAGGTGAAGCAAACTAAATTTAGTCCTTAAATATATACTAGCCGGTTAATTAATTACGGGGTTCATACTCTTAGTTGAGAATTTTCTGTTTAACAAAATAACAAATTAACAACCATGAATTGATCTATCAAGTTCATGTAGTGCGTTCGTTAGTCATGAATTAATGAGTTCATTCAGCTCCAGTATGTTATGCGCGATTAGTTAGTCATGCACTAATCATGGGCACTGATTATAAATGCAAGAGAATTCAGCATTTAAAAGTAATAATATCTGCACGTATACAACTGTGACATTTACGATCTATAATAATCGAGTTGGTAACTAGAAACTAAACCATATCACCAAAAATATATTGATTAAAGTTAAACTCCAAAATCCAAATTTCAATTGAAATTTACCTTATTAGACAACAAAAAGTAGTTTATGCACCAATATCGGGATAAATAGTGACGTGTCTATTTGGACGGCAACACAGTGTATGCATTATCCACATTTTAGACGGTAGCAGCGTGTATTCATTATCCGCATCTTCTCGTGTCATCGATGATTGAGTTGGATAAAACAATGTAACTATTTCCATCTGATTGTAACATTGTAAAAATTCTATAAACAACCCGAAGCAATTTTCTTTCAAAATACAAGCTAGATCACCTACAGATTACATACTAGCTCCGTCCCCAATCATAAAGCAACTGTAATATCTTGGGCGTTATATAATAGCTCATAGAATTTGAATTAAAATTTAAACACAGTGATCAATAATGTAATGAAAAAAAAAAGAAGCAAATTAATGATAACAAAACCAATCACAAATTAATATCAGTTTACTTTTCTGTTGATTCTAAATTATTGTTACTCAGCACATCCTCTAGTCCCCACTTGTATTGTTTTTCATTTACAACAAGCAGCTGCAGCTCAATACTTTTTTTTTTATCGGGTTAGTTGTCAGTAACTCACACATCTATACAGTGGTATTCCAGCGTCAGGACACCTGCATAGACAGGGCGAAAGCCAGATAAAGTTAGACAAATTCACTGCATCGCAGACGCACAAACCTAAAAAGTCCCTCAAATCTGCTAATCACGGGATGAAGCTGGAATTCGAACGCTAAATCTAGAGATTCCAGACTAGGCCATTCGACCTCTTGGCGATCAGATCAATGGAAGGAAGAATCCATATGGATTCAACACGTGTCTTCAACACCACTCCATTCTCACCTTCTCGATCTTTCGCCAACACACGAGTTCTTCACCAAACGTGTCTTCCATCCCTGCACCCAACAACCGCACCGTATCCACATAAACAATCTGACCAGCTCTCAACACAGAACATTTCAGATTACCAAAAACCATGGCGGCGAGCGACGAGTTCAGACTGGTCTTACCAGGAATAGACCACGAAGGAAAACTACTCAGAAAGTACACCGCAGAAGGTCAAGGAGCCAAGAAGAACATCTCTCCACCAATAGAATGGTACAACTTACCCTCAGGGACCAAGAGCCTGGCCCTTGTGGTGCAGGACATAGATGCACCAGATCCGAAAGACCCGGTTGTGCCGTGGACCAATTGGGTGGTGGTGAACATTCCACCGGCTGTGAAGTGCCTGCCGGAAGGTTTTTCCGGGAAAGAAGAGGATCAGATGGGCGGACAGTATGGCGGGCTCAAAGAAGGTAACAATGACTTGAAGGTTCCGGGGTGGTGTGGGCCAAAGTTGCCCTCGCCGGGTCACCGCTTCGAGTTCAAGCTTTATGCTTTGGATGATGAGCTTCATCTTGGTCATAAGGTACGTGCATTTACTGCATGTAAATGAGGTATAAGAAATGTTCGTTCTGATTAAGATTATCTTGTTAATTTTAGTTTGTGGTGGATTGTAGGTGACGAAGGAGAAGGTGTTGGAGGCAATTGAAGGGCATGTGCTTGGAGAAGCAGTGATGATTGCGTATTTTTGATGCTAATGCCATGGGATAATCAGTTGTTTAGATATATGTTTTATCGTCGCTAATGCTTTGTACTCTTTGACCAACTATCATCAATCAACAGTTCATAACTTCACGTCTTCACATATGTATAATTTACTGTTCTAGTGGAATGGGCTTCAGGATTATATCTGGCAATCTTGTAGTACCTCGTTGCAGGTTATATCCGGCGCGGTTTTGCGATCTTTTGGTAACTATTTTAGATTCGTGGAATTTGCCGTCCGGAGATGAGGGAGTTTGGCAGGATTAGTAGATTTTTTAGGCTAGGATCCGGCTCTGTTATCCAAATTGGGAATGTGGTTTTCCTTTGAATTTAATGTAGATTTTGGTTCGCAGTTAAATCTATGCTCCTACTATGTTCTTGAATTTTCTCCGGGCTCCTTGTTGTGTTTGGTTTTCGATTTGAGAGACATCATTTTACTATATTGTAACTCCCTGAAATTGTTTTTAGTCGGTTAGTTGGTGAAGAAAGATTTATCCATTATGCGTTTATTTAGTGAAAAAATTGTCTCCGATTGGTACTTAAGGGCTGTGAATGGATCGGGATTGTGTAGGGTCAACGTATTTGTTCTCACAAGAGATAAATTTAATTTATTTAAAAATTGTGTTGAAAATTAACTTAAATTCAATTTATTTATTAAACAGGGTATTCGTATCTAACTCATTTAACTCATTTAATAAATAGGATTTCATCTATCATTTAATAAATAGGATTTCATCTATTTTAAAAAATCTAGCACTCTGTTAGGGTAGAGAGCGTCCGCCCTTGCGGTTTGCTATTGAATCTTCCTCCATAAATATGGAGGATTTGGGCGACTTCAGTGGCACGGTGGGGATCTGGCGTAGCGACGAAGGTTGCTTGCCCCGTTTCCCTTCCTTGCGGCGGAGTTACTATTGTGATTCTCAAGGCCATTGGAGGATCGGATGGTGGAATAGCTTTCCGATTTTGGTGATGTTCCGATTCTAGTGGTGGACAAGGGTAGTTCAGTGGACGCAGTGGTGAACAGGTCAAGAGGCTGTCAACCAACAACGAGGGTAGGGAACCTCGTCCCTGGTCGTGGTCGCGTACGGCGGACCTGGATTTATGTCTGGAAGGCTGATATTGGCGGCGTCTGGCGGCGTGCGGCGGGCGACAGAAAGTTGGATGCTGAGCTGATGATCTGTAGCTTTTCCGAGCTGAAGACGCTGCGCAACAGGCGTGGTGCATACTGGTCCGAAGATCCAGATTTGGGATCCGGGTCGGATTCAGATTTGGGTCTGGGGCTGGGGTTGGATTTGGATCACGGGTCGGGTCTGAATTTGGGCTTGGCACTAGGCCTGGTTCTGGGCTTTGAGGTTGGTTTTCATCTTTTTGGTTCATAGGTCACTTTGATGGAAGATTGATCTCTGTTTGGTATACTTTTACGTGGAAAATGTTTGGATGGTCACATCATCTTTTACATTGTTAAAAGATTACCCTTTCGTGGTCGGTCACATTATCAGTAACATAGGTGGAAGATTGTTCTCTTTTCGACGTAAGTTGTATAAGGAATTTGCTTGGTCTGTCTTACTATCAGTTACTTTGATAGAAGATTACCTTTTTATAGTCGATCATACTATTAGTAACTTTTCACATAGCACAGTCTACACCCGAGGCATCCTCAGATGCATTTTTGCATCCAATTGTATCTTTTGCTAGGTGTTATGTTTATTGTTTATTTTCTACTTTTTCATTTATGATGTAGTTTCTACATCTGTCTTTTGTAATCTTTCTTATTACTAAAGGAGTTGCATTTATTCTAAAAAAAAACACTCATTTAATAAATAAATCATCACGACTCACTTAACTAAAGAAATTCATAAATTGATTAAATTTACTAGAGAATTTACAGTGATAACGATGAATTAAGTGGCAATGATGAAGTGACAACCTTAATTTACAGTGACAAAAGACTTATTTCAAAAGACTTAATTTACTTTTATACACATATAATATTTTTTTTAAATGAATAGTTTACACGGGTTATATATAATATATAACTCGACTTATTTAATTAACGGGTTCATTTTGTTTTGGTCGGTTAATCCGCGGTTGACCAGTCATTTATTAAATAGGTCATGGTGGATTAACCTGCGGTCGACCTGCGTTTTAATCGTGTATGTTCAACTTTTTTATTTTGTGCGAGTTTTGAGTCGTGTTATCAAGTCGTGTCAAAATTGTTAGCCCTACTTATTGTCATCAACTTCTATATATATCTGCATAGATAGTCTTGCCTTAGTTACAACTCTCATTGTCCAACGGTCACCTATAAATGCTTCAGTTTTGCTTCCGATTATATCTTCTTAGATTTAAATTCCAATATAATGTTGCATTCATTGTTCTTGTTTTCTTTTCTTTTTTCTATGTAAATTGGCATCTATCATTTGTACTCTACTTTTATTTTATTTTTTCTTTTTCTTTTCTTTTTTGGTTGACTATTGACTTTGTTAACTCCAGAGACCATATCAAAATTAAGTCAATGAACATGAGGAGGCCTTACTTGTTTGCAGTATTTAGTCTGCACCATATTTAGAGCCTTTCTTGCTGATTTATGAGCAATTCAATTATCAGGAGGCCTTACTTGTTTGCAGTATATAGTCTGCACCATATTTAGAGCCTGTCTTGCTGATTTATGAGCAATTCAATTATCTTTCTTACACTTATACAAGATCACAGCAAAATGCGACATCAAATGAACGGTTACCATCAAGCACATCACTAATTCACTCAGGCCTAACTTAGAGGAGGCAACTACATTAATAACATTAAGCACGTCACCTAGCCTTGTCCAAGCCCGGTATGGGTTTTACAGTGATCGGGACTGAGCTTGAAATTATCGGGTCATGCTCAAATTGAGTTTTTCAGATTAGGGATTGGGAAGACCCGAATCAGTAATAAACGAGCTGGTCTTTTGGGCTTTCCGGACCCAATTTTGTTAACCGAAAAAATTTCAGAAAACACTTCGTGTTCTATGGTGTCTTTCTTCTGCTTCGTTTTACGCAGAACAAAGATTGCTAGAATGATGGAGTTGTAGGTTGACTTTCCTCATCGCCGTCAGACTGGCATGGTCGGAAACATGGGAAGCCACCACCATCTTAGTCCTAGAAGCTAGAGCTCCGGTTTTCATTTAGGATCGGGAGTTTTAGTTTTAAATAAAGGCTTGGTGTTTAGGATGAAAGGCTTTAGGTTTGGGAAATGAGATTTTCGGATTGGGTTTTGACGAAGTGATGAAGATGATTGAACTCGGAAAATTTAGGAATTAGGGTTCTTTCTCTTCGAAGAACAAAGAGAAAGCCAGAAAGAGACCAGGAAAATTTGACAAAAATATGAAAGGGATTGGGGATAAAAAAGAAAGGGATTTAGGGATGTTTCGAGTTTTTCGGGTTTTAGGATATAGGGATTCTAGGGCCTAGGACCCTCCTGTAAAACCTCTAAACAATCTGAGCCTAACAAAATACATTATTATTATTTTTTTTAAAAAAAAAGCCCAACTCGAACTCGTCAGTCCGGATCGGTCAGATTCAGGTTTTCAGGTTCCGGGGTTAAAATGCCCAAGCCTACTTAATATCAATACTCTGTTCACACTCAACTACTAGAAATATAGCATACCGTCCCACAACGCTAAAACTTCTGCTGTGCTTGATTTTATTTTTTATTCTTCCCCAATGTTTGATATGCATGTATGATTTGTGAGGTCAATTTAATTGTTACCCACTTTTTAAAACTTTTTTGGTATTTATGCGTTTTTTGCTTTTACTTTATTTTCTAAAAAATTATTTAGATAGTTATTATGAGTATTAATTTTATAGAGTAAATTATTTTTGAATAATTCATACTTTGGTGAAGCATGAGTAGTTGACTTTAGAGTATAAATACGACTTGGATATTTCTCAAAAATAAGGAGAAATGGTAAAACAAAGTCATTTGCATGTGTCTTATGCACAAAATGACTCACGTTAAATTAATTCTCATTTTAGCAACCCGACAGTAAAAATAACAAAAATTCTTAAAACTGTCATTGAAAATTGAAAATTGAAAATTGAAAATGGATGTGATTAAAATGCAACAAATAGCGAGTCTGATCGAGAAGGTGATCGTTCATCTCCTGGTTCTTCTCAGCATCTTCGACAACTACAACAGGGTCGCCAAGGACACTTGCAAGCTTTTTGTTAGGGTTCTGCTCGGTTCCTGTTACCGCGACACCTTTGAGTTAGCAACAGCTAAATCGATGAGTGTAGTTTCTCGCTCTTGGACTATTCGCTTCTGCTTTGACTATTCAGTTCTGTTTGGATCTCATTGCTTTCTTTTTAAAGTTTAATTTCTCCCTTTTGGATCTAATTAGGTTAGTTTTGATAAGTAAGTGAGGAATTTTTGTTTGTTTCTTTCGAAATTTGTGTTTAGGTTATGATATGAAGTATGCTTCTTAAACGTGGTACGAGCTTGAACTGAGAATTGGTCTAATGGTTACGTTTTTGATGTATCTATATGAGTTTCTAGAGTTGATTCAGTCTAGACATGCAATTGAACTCGAGCAGAACCGAAGTATTGTAGCATAAACATGAAATTTTATGTTGTTGATTGTTATCACGATGCTTAGAGTTTTGAATTTGAACAAAATTTACAAGTTTTTGTGCGGCATTATGAGCCTTCTTGCATGTTGCATTATAGATTGATTAGATTGTCTTTACCTATTTCAAGTTTCTAGGTTATAATGCATTACTGTTGTACTACTTTAGCTTTGGTGTGTTTGTTATGTTATAGCTATGCTAGAAGATTTTCTTAGTTTACTTTTCCCATATTGATTTCGGTGTCTTTGTCACTGTTATACATATTTTATTGATCAAGTCATTAGCCAAATCACATTTCATGGCCCTGAAATATTTTGAAATTTTCTTTCAGAAACTCTTCAGTGGGGTCGAAGAACATGAAGAGAATGATGATTCTAATTCAAAGCAACTTGTTGAATTTTATATTTTTGAAGAGAAAGAGCATGTTCCGGAGGATCATGTGGGTGAAGAGAAAGGGAGTGAGATGATGTAGACAAGCTCCAATCAAGAAGAGAAACATAAAATAGAGCTAGAGCAAAAGGAGGAAGAAATGATAAAAAAAAAAGGTCATTAACATAGTGTCTTATGATAGATTAGGTAACAAAAAATGACTCATGTTACTTTGTATTGATTTGATCTTTTGTCCCTCTATCTACATGTCTTAACATTTACTTGGTTAGTGACATGTTGTGTTCAAAATATCTATAGTATTACTAGTATATGTATGAGAAAGCAGGATCAATGATTCTTTCTTTGAATCATTTTTGTTGTGGATGTGAGATTATATATGTTTTTGTGTTGGCCAGTGACTTGTGATCAATATTGAATATGGCCAGTGACATGTAATATGACAATGGCCAGTAACAACGACTTTATGAATTCAGAAGATAGCTCTAGACCTAGTTGTTTCACTTGATTGATGACATGTAATTTGACGTGACCAGTGACTGGTATTTTGACTTCAAGGGTAGAATTGAAATAAAAAATATCATTAAGTGGACTGATTTAATATTCATAAGCTTATTGACTGATTTAATATAAGGCTATAAGCTTATGTACTGTTTTAACATAATGAATAACTTTGACCTGATTTAAGAAAGTACAAAATTAAAAAAAAAACCAAAACCCTAAAGACTACGCGCTACACGCGCCCCTAAAAACAAGGGCTTCCCTTCCTGTTCGATCGTGCTCGTCCAGTGGTGTGCGGAGGTTGGACTGGCCTCTGGCCTTCCTGCTGTCTGTTTCGCTGCCGGACGGGTGATGAAGGTTAAGGCTTGGGGCAGCTTCCTAGAGACTGTGGATACTTAAAGCTTTGGCAGATGGTTCGGTGGTTTTCTGTACCTGTTTCTTTTCACACAGGGTGGCCGGTGTTCGATTTTCGTGATGTGGGCGATGGATTGGATGGGAGGAGGTTGGATCCCGATCTGCTTACCTTCTAAATGGTGTGGCCGACTTTTATTGGTGGCTTGGATCTGATTTTAGGGTGAACCCTTATTGGGTTTTGCTTTGGTTTTCAGTTTGGAGCTCTTGATGGTCGGAGATACTCCGTTGACAGCATCCAAGATCGGCAACGACGTGGTTCAGGCAATGCGACGTGGTTTTGGCCGTGGTGGTTTTGGCGGCGGCGACGCTGGGTTGTACACGTGTGGCTGTTGTATGAAGGATTGGGGCGGGGCCAGTTTGGGCTGGTCTGTTGGGTTTTAAGTCCACTGTTTTTTTGGGCTGCTTCTTGGACTTAGGGATTGGGGCTGGGGTTTTGTGCCCTAGGCCCATATTATTTCTCATTTTTTCAGGATCTTATGTTAGTAACTTAGCTTACTTTCAATAATTCCCTAAGTTTTTAGGGACCATAGCTTTGGTACTTTGCCTACAGAATGATCGTTGATTCTACAAATCTAGGTGCAAAGTTCTTTGGTGTATCATAATTGAGCGCATTGGCACCGGGAACTTTGTCTGCTATTATTTTTGTTTTAGAATTATGTTATTCTGCTAGACTTTTGAAAAGTAGCGGAATTGTTTATAGTGTAATGGCATCTATCTTCCCTAATGGGAACTATGTACTGTGTCATTCTAGCCTGTGTTATTGTGAATGAAATCATTATATTTAACTAAAAAAAAATTAACTTGATTTATCATTTATTATAAGATGGACTTTTTTTTTATCATTTTGACTAACTATTTCAAAAAAAAAAAATCATGACGACAATCTACATTGGACCAGGTCGTGAAAGGAAAGGAAGTTATGAGAAATTCATAAAAATAGCTCCCTTAAGACCTTGAATTGATTTATAACCCACTTTAAAAAGTACTTGAATTCTAACCTTTTTAAAGTGTCAAAAGACATAAATACCATACATTCTATAAACTATGCGATCATGAGAGGAATGATCTTGCCAATGATAAGCACCTTTCCTTCCACTTTTCGTATTCATTGTACCGCAAGAAGAAATAACCGAAATAATCGAACTTGATTGGAGAAATCTTTGCCCAGATTATTCCCCATAAAGCTCAATACAAGTGCGAAACTAACATATATGTATTGATCTCAACATAGAGAGCTTCAAGATCATTGTCTGATACCTCCTATAGTTTATCAGGTCCCAAATAATGCCTAAAGAAATATATTGTTAAGTACTTGGGTATAAGTTGTAGTCACAATCATGGCCTGCATATTCATTGAAGTGATTCCCAAAGTCAAAACCTCTGTAATTGTATGATCCATACTCAAAATATATGAAGTAGAGTTTCTCTTCTTGGTCATTAGCCATTATATTTTTAGGAATCAAGTCATTGTGAGAAAAAAACCACCGGAGCATTAAAATAGCTAGATAGTCAATTCCTTGAGCTCGATGATTTCATTGTGACCATTACTAAATGAAATAATTGTGTAGAACTTCTGCTTCTCACTGTTAATGCTCAGAATACTGCTATATGATACCTGCTTCTGATAACGTGGACGAAGGTCCAATCTTTCGATATGTGTAGAATTTGTGAAGTCCCGCCAATTTGTCAAGAGAAATACAACAGCGTTAAGAAGGGAGACCGTGGTTGGTAGTCTTCGCTCCCTCGATGCTAAAATTAGACGATGTACTTGTATTGACAAATATGACGGCAAGTAGTTATTAAATGCGTAATCAATGAAGAGAGAGAAGTGAACCTTTTATAGGTGAGATAGGGAGCTATCTCATTCTTGTTTTCGATGTGGGATCGGTATGCTTCAATTTGCTGAGTTCTCCTTTCTACAGAGACAAATTCAGGTGGCGCGTGTCGGCCCGTGGAAGCAAATTTCGGTCTGGGGCCGGTTTGTCGGTGTAGATTGTCTTACTGTGTTTCCGGGGGTCACACAGCTGAGGTATTCCGACAAGGTATGTCAGTGGCATGAGTGTTGATTATGGTCGGCAGGTATATAATGTATATACACTCACTGTCATCAAATTCAAGAGCCTTGGCTGCCTTGCATACATCCAAAACTGGCATGCCCTTAATTTCATTTTGAAATTTTCACCCAAAATTTACAACTGAGAATAGACTACATACTGTTGTGTATGATGCAGAACACAATCATTTACCAAATAAAGAAAATAAAGAATGACAGCCAGCCTAACTCGAACTTAACCTTCAGATTTTACGGAAGCATACACGTACATCAACAACCAGATCCTGCTCAGAAATCAAACTCGAAGGAGCTGCAAACCTTGCTGAGAAATTAGCAACTGGATTCTCCCCATTTCTACCTTCACTGCCATTATCAAAGTTGGGATTATAGCTATTCATATCATACTGGAACCTATTCTTCGGCTTCTTTTCCCTGCACAATCCATCTTTTTGCTTCCTACACCGCCTGTAATATGCACCAATCTTTAACCAAGTTTTTCCACTTTGGCCCTCCATAAACCTCCGTAAACTCCCTAGCCTTGTTCAGCTTCTTCCTCCACCATTTCACCTCCCTTGTGCTAGCGTTACATCCTCATCCTCCCATAGACAATCAAACGTGGAAACTGGATGGGGATCCGGAAAAAGATGAGGCTTCAGCAGTTGGTGGTTGATTAAGGGTACTTATGTCTTTTCGGAGAAGGTCATTTTTAATTCTCGTCTAAATTGTAGGCAAAAGTCAGAGCCAGATTGATAAATAATCAAAAATTCTCGAAGTTATGGAATAACACGACCCGCCGTAACGCAGTTATCTACGAAGACCGTCAACACGTTATAACCTAAAACCCATTCTCTCTATTTTTAACTCTATCCACTCTACACCCGCCAAATTACCACTTAGAAAACCCCCAATTTCTCAGACCCTTTCCACTTCCAGATTCCCACATTCCCTTCCGACCACCATGTATCCGACTCCAAACGCTTCGCCGGTCAACGCTCAGAACGAGGACATCGACCCGGAGCTCCGATCCGGCGGCATGTGCGTCCAGCGCCGCGACAGTGACAACGACTCCGCCGCCGCTCGTGGGCCCACCATCACGATCCGCGTCTCTCACGGCCCGGCCCACCACGTCATCAACCTCCCGGCCCACTCCACTTTCGGTACTGCTGCGATGAACTTGAGTCTCAATTGAACTGTTGTTAGTTTGGAATTGTTAGGGTTTTGTGAATGGTTATGGTGATTAAACTAAAGATTGATTACATTGTGTTAGTTATAGCTGTGACTGTTGTGAAAGTGGATAGGTGTTTGATTGTTTTGGATTTTTGATGATTGATAGGAGAATTGAAGGGGCATGTTTCAGAGAAGACCGGGCTGGAGCCGGAGGAGCAGAAGCTGTTGTTCAGGGGGAAAGAGAAGGAGGATGAGGAGCATTTAGACGCGGCCGGTGTGAAGGATAACTCCAGGGTTATGCTCTTGCAGGAACCGAAAAGGAAAGAGAGGAGCGTCGGGGAGTTGAATGAGAGCAATGAGATGTTGAGTGATGCGGGAGAGGTTGGAGTCATGAGCCCTGAGATGGCAAAGGCATTTGAAGCAATAGCTGGAGTCAGAGCCGAGGTTGACAGCCTCTCAGAGAGGGTGAGAACCATGTATCCATTTGTTCATTAAATTGCTAAATGTCTGTGGGACTCATGTTGGTTGTTTACTTCTTGTTTTTAGGTTTCTGCTTTGGGTGTGGTTGTCAATGATGGAACCAAGGTTTCCGATAAGGAGTTTGCTGTATCAACAGAGTTGCTCATGAGGCAGTTGCTGAAACTGGATGGCATCAAAGCGGAAGGAGAAGCTAGGATGCTGCGGAAGGCTGAGGTTTGCATCTTTAGCATTGCAGTTTCGGAATTGTCAAATTTGACTTTCCATCATTCTGATCCTCAAGTTGTTAGTTTTTGTGTCGGTTGTTGTTTGATCTCATGGAAAATAATGTATTGTGTTTTATGCATCATACACCTAATCTTTTGTAACAAAAAATTTTCACCTGCTGGGATGTGGTGGATTCTTGCATCCGTTGATTGCGTTGACCACGTGATGAAGTCAACATGATCAACAACGTTGGGGGGAGGGTGTTTCAAAGTGCAGAAGTTAGGCAGGTGAAAATTCTTTTATTGTAGCATGTACTTATCAACTTTGACATATTCCAGTGGTGTATTGGCAATGCTGCTAAGTATGAGGAGGGAATCTCGGTTAGGATTCTATTTAGGCTTCTATCTTTGGAAGTTAAAGAGTCACCAGGATTTTGTATGGGTGTGCGAGATCTATGAGGAAGGCTGTGATGCATATGTATTGTTCTCAGTCCTTGCCTTGCAAGGTCAGCTTGTTGTGTAATTTGCAATGTCATACACTGGATTACTTTTGCAATCTGTTTGTAATTTTGTACATATTGTCCATCGATAGCCAATTTTGATGTTCCCATTCAGTTGAATCCCACTGGAGGGCTTCCACTGTTTAGATGACTTCCCAAAAATTCAAGGGTTTTGGTGTGTATGTCTTGTGATTGACGCTCATATCCTTCTAGAGTAGCATATGTTGCAGTAGGTATTTGTGACAGAGAGGCTACTCATAATATTGATCTAATTCTCCTCTAAATATTGATCTAGTTCTTTCCCTTTATTTCAGCCTTCCCCTACCTGAAAACCGTTCTCCCTGTTTGGAGATTCAACTTTATACTCCACTGTGCTTATAAAGGGGAAGAGTTACCACTACACTACAAGTGGCGGTTGTGTCATGATCCTATTTTAACTTTTTTGTAATGTCAAAAGTCCTTATAAATGAGTTTTGTTTCGCAGATAGGAGAAGTGGGTCACGTCAGTAGTTTTAGAAGTTTAGAGTATTTGTTATGGTTACATTATAGGCTTTGAAGTTGCATTTACTATTAGAAATCTGCTGTAATTGGTATTACATGTCATTCTTAAACAGGTACGTCGTGTCCAGAACCTTGTGGATACACTGGACACTCTAAAGGCAAAGAACTCCAATCCGATGAACAACAATAGCAATGGTGTGACTTCTCAAAATAGCAATGGTGTGACTTCTCAGAACAGCAACGGTGTCACTCCACAAAATGGCAATGCTGTCTCCGTAACAACCAATTGGGAGACCTTTGGCTCCGGCATGGGTAGCCTGAGTCCCCCAACCCCAATGCCATCTTCCACAGAAGTAACTGAGGACTGGGAGAAGTTTGATTAGTGAAAAGTTCAACTTATCTGGTTACAAATTCATCATGGAACATAGAATATCTGGTAAAAATAGCTATTTTTCGGCACTGGCGCCTCACTTAGTTCTAGTTTTACTGTATAACAGACTGATGACCGTATGGGAGCATCGGCATAAGAATTGGATGATAATGGTACATCTTGGATTTGTATTGGGCCTGCTAAGCTGCTCATGATCTTTTTCATAAACTGATGACCGTATGGATTTGTATTGTAATTCCATAATCTTCCATTTTTGAAACTTGGTGTTACCTTTAAACTTTAGTCCACCATTAAACTTGTGGCCTGGTGGCAATAATATTGAACAGTGTTATGGATAAAGAGATCCAGGATGGTGTTGAATATTTTGTGATGATAAGGTTTGTTGGGTTTGAGTGCGACTGGAAGTTGTTGTTGAGGTGGGGTTGACCGTGAGGCTCACGCTACCAATTCTTTATGAATTATGGAGGATGACTGAAAGTTTGAAACACGAGTGGTCATGATTTTGTGCACTAATTTTATTGCTGGTCGTGGTCAGGTGACGATGTTGGTCTCCTTAGTCTAATTTTGGATCCTTTCTAGTTGACATTTAAGACTATTGCTGATTTACCGTAGCATGTGATTATTGCTGTCTGTGGATTGTTTAACATACTGAACCGATCTTTACAGCTTCCATCATCTAAGAAGTTTCAATACTTCAAAAATCTTGTTATTTAAGCAGTAATAAATTTTGTGTAGGATTTCGGGAAGTAGATATTCGAAATATATTGTTTTGTTCTACTTTCAATTGAAGCGTGCAGTAAAGATCTGATCTTTTCTATGTGGGGTTAGTTTTGTATTGGTAAAAGAATTTGCATTTCATACGCACACGACACCCTTGGCGCATTTCACTATCTCATTGTTTCTGTTGTTCTGAATTTCTGTTCAAATGTCTATGAATTTTTGTGATTCAAGCAGCAAACAATTTTGTATAGGGTTTTGAGAATTGGATTCCTTACTATTCGAAATAGATTCCGTACTATGTTTTAATTTACTTTCAATTGTAACCATGCATTAAAGATCTAAGGATTAATCTTTTCGATGTGGGGTTAGTTTTGAATTGGTAAAAAGAATTTGCATTTCATATGCACACATAACACCCTAGGAGCAGTTGACTATCTCACTGTTTGAGTTGTACTAAATTTCTGTTAAAATGTCATGAATTTTTTTTTTTTTTTAGGCTTCAGGATTAGTTTGGTATTTGTAATAAAAAGTCTAGACTAGAAGTAAAGTTAAAATCAATTAGCTAGATACAATGTACACCAAACACGAGCACCATAACACTGCATTTCACCAGCATATCCAAAATTTCTACTTACACGGACATATTGATATGTGATCATGGAAAGAAGAACCCTCCTTTGATCACATATTGGCTTACAAATTAATGGTGACACCTCTAGCTCCATTGATATATGGAGACGGTGCCATTTCTTCACCATACACAGATGTATTCCAACCATGCTTTGTTGGGTCATATTTCTCTCCATCACCCCAAAGAGCATAGGCCTCTTCTCCATGAACTGCATCGTCTCCAATCATAAGCTCTTCATCTGGCATTCTCAAAGGTATGAAGCATCTTATACCCAGAAGAATAATTGTGGTTGAGACTATGTTCCAAGCAATCACAAACAGGGCTGCCACAATTTGTTTCAGGAATTGGACCCCGCCATTTTCACCGTAGAAGGCACCGCGGCTGTTGCTAACTGGCAGTATGAGCCTGCAGAGAGCTGGCTCGGCAAAGAGTCCGGTGAGGAGTCCCCCCAGGAGTCCGGCCACTGCGTGTGTATGAAATGCTCCTAGGGTGTCATCTACCTGTAAATAAACACAGAATTATTACTCTCATGTATAGTTGCTATAATTTGATGCAAAAAATGGTAATCGGTGGTTAAGAGTATTTACGCATACTTTGTACTTCTTGAAACACAAATGGTCAAAACAACGACGCTACCAAGTTTGGTAATTTTATATTATCTATATATATTCGTTGCAATTTCATGGTAAGAAAATGAAGGATTAGTGAAATCTTCTAAGAGAATCTTATCCCTTGAATGTGGATTAGAGTATCAGACACTGCGGTCAATTCAGCACTTGATGAAAAGTATATAGGATAAGAGAATGAGACAAGTGGATATATTAGTATTGTAGAAATGAATTATACTATGATTTTTTTCTTTTTGAACACCAAGTATACTATGATTTAGCGATGACTAAATGCAACAACTTTGAAAAATTGGCAAGGGTAACCCCATTGGTAAAGCAAGATCAATATATTAAAGGAAAAATAAAACACGAGATTTGAACAAACTAAAATAGGTAAAAAAAAAAAAAGTTTGTATACAATGGGAACAAGCAGCCGTTGTCCAATGCTTCGTGACTTGTCAATACTCAAATAATATGAATCACGCAGCTAATGCCAAAAGAGAATGAAAACGCAAGAGTAGAAGAGTCACAATGAGTACTAGAAAACTATACCTTTTGTAATAGGGAAGACTTTTTGTGAAGAACCATCATGGACACCCACGGAATGCTTCCAGAAGCAATTCCCATCACTATAGCCGCCCACGATTGCACCAACCCTGCTCCTGGCGTAATGCATACGAGTCCCGTCATCATTCCTTGAACGGCTCCGATCACCGATGGCTTTCCAAAGAACATGACATCTAGAGAAGTCCAGACGAGAAGGCTCGTGGCAGCACATATGTTTGTGTTCAACACCGCAATTGAAGCGTTGATGTTTGCAGCATATGGTGCTCCACCGTTGAAACCCGACCACCCCATCCACAGTAGCCCGGCTCCGGCGAGCATAAGCAAAACGTTGTTTGGGGGAAACCTCTCCCTATCACTCTTCAACCTTGGACCAACCTATAACATCATCAGTATTCAATTTATAATTAATAAGATACATGAAACAAGACATTAAATTTGGTTTGAATGGTCTAAGGATTTTTGTTTGGCAGTGTTTTTATGAGTACTAGGGACTTAAAAATAATGCATCTTGATAATTAGAAGTAGTTTCTTTAGCACTTGAAGAAACAGATAAAAGTGTTTAAAAGTAAAATAAAATTAAAATTCTATGCTTGTAGGAGAAGCGCTCATGACGTGTGCTTTATTGAGAAACTCAGAAACACTTCTAAGTACATCTGTAAGTTGTGTTGATTCATAGATGCACATTGTTACCATTAAATTCATATCTAACAATCTAACAATATAACATGCTAAATTTCCGGTTAAAGCCAAATTTTCATTATTGCATACCCAATAAGCCGCCGTAAATCCCGCGATGCCTGAGGAGAGGTGGATGACATAACCACCGGAGTAGTCAATGACACCCCAATGATAGAGGAACCCTCCACCCCAGAGACTAAAGGCCCCAACAGTGTAAGAGAAGATAAGCCAAAGTGGAACAAAAGCCATCCAAGCCTTAATGTTCATGCGCCCAAGAACCGACCCAGCTAACAAAATCAACGTGATGGCAGCAAAAGTGAACTGAAAGTACACAAGCGACGCCATAGGGTAAAACGGCTCTACCATCGGGCTCGATAAATGCTTGCTTTCGGGCACCTTGGCTCGGTGGATCAGAAATCTCTGTCCGAGGGCCGGAGCTCCCTTACCCCAAAATGGAAGGAGCTGGTCTCCAAAGGCCATGCGGTAGCCGACGAGCACCCAACAAATTAGGACGGCGGCGAAGGCGTAGAGGGCCATGAAAGCTGAGTTGACGGCCCATTTCTTCTTGACTATGCTGGCGTAGAGGATGATGAGGCCCGGCATGCTCTGCAGCCCAACCAATGTGGCTGCGGTGAGCTGCCAGGCGTTATCGCCTTTGTTTAGCCACTCTGGGACTGCCGGGGAGACTGCACTGTAGGCAAAACTAGTAGTGGTCGCCATGGTCGAAACTATGAGAAGAAGTAGTAATTTGTGAAGCTTCTGTGTATATTGTGAAGCATCTGTGTATATATGTGGTTGGGTGGGTGAGGTTGGAAACGCTATCTGTATTCGTTGGTAGCTTCGTATGAATAATCCTTGTTAGTACGGTACTAGACTGGTCTTCTTAAAATGGGAATGGAGGTGGACTTTGACTTGGTGGAATGCAGTTGAGCACCAATTTCCGCCATGAAATATATGGTGAAGCTGCTAAAGTTGACCAAGTCAAGGTACGGAACATGTAGAAGGGGGACAGATGTTTAAGTCTGCTTACCTGTATGCGGAAGTTAGCAGCTGGTGATAGTTTGACTGATATTAAATGATTTTCTTCGGATTTTCGAAGAAAAGAAGAACTCCGAAGAAAAGAAGAACTTTCAATGATCAAATTATGAGCAAGATGCTTACATTTTACCACACCATTATCAATTGACCAAAGCAATCGAAGAAGTTTCTATCTCCTATTGCGACCACGGCACATAAATTTACAATACGATTTCAAGGAAGTGTCCAGAAATGTTCCTATAGTTCAGAAAGTTCAACAAAATGTTTATTAGAAGTGTTTTGAAGTATCTGAAAGCGATTTTAGCACTTCATGAAAGTTGGGTACTATATATCATGCTATATTAGAGTCAACACTATGCAAGGCTCTTTGCAAAGTTTGGAAGTCAGGGAGATGTGCTTGGAAGAATGGAGATTGCTGGTAGATAACAGAGGCAGCTCTAATCAGAATGCTTGCAGTTAGTCCCCATATTAAAAACTCTCCTTGCTCGGATTCGAAATCAAAATGATGGGCAACATACTTCCATCCCCTCCATTCTCTCTCCTCAAATCTGTGATTTTCCTTCTGAACTACACGAAAGTAGAGAATGTTAACTACTGATTGGCATCATGATTTTTTGTTGAATGCAATGGGAATTAACATGACCTTGAGAAACATCGCCAATGGGACATCAAATATAGCATCAACTTCGTCAGCGTTGAGTAGAGGCTTGAAATCTTCTATCCGGGATACAAGTCCAATTACAGGGACAACTGTGAGCAAGTGCTGCACAAATAATAGCACAATGCCAGAGACTTAGTATAATCGGTTAGTGCGACTGTCATTTCTAATAAGTATATGCATATGTATTATCAGATTTGTTTATCAACTGATGTCCTTATATTTATTCGTGTTAAATTATTTATTAAAAATAAATGAAGTTGAGAGTGAGCTCTAATTTAAGAAGGGAATACTTCTTTACGATTTGGTGATTGAAATTTGATTCTTTTCTTTGGTTTCAGTAGAATGGAATTTTGTATATTGGACAATTCCATAAAGTGGATTGAAACCATTAACACAAAACTCAAAGAGTTAAAACTGAAAACACTAGCAATTTGACAAAGTAACAACATGTGAATCCCATCATAGTTCACAACGTCTCAAATCAGCCTGTTGAATACACTTTGGGTCCAAAAAGAGGCACAATGCCCGCTTCCAAGATCTATACTGCTTTTGCGCTTATGAATCTTATAACTAAATAGATAACAAACGTATTTATTACTTCTTTAACTCATTCCTCAACCGTCTCGTCACTTGGAACTAACTGCAAAAATTTTAATTCAACAACAAAAGAAATAGGTGGACTGCATCCAATGTCAGGTAACTAGCTAGTATCAAATTCTGACTGTTATTATACCTGAGATAAAAAGAACTCTAGTTGAGCAACAACTTGAACTAGACTAGAATCTAGGCCAATCTCTTCCGTGGCTTCCCTCAGTGCAGTTGCAGATTCATCTTCATCTCCCTCCTCTATTTTCCCACCTGGCAATGCTACATCACCTGTTTTCGAAACAACTTAGAAGTTCTATACCCACCTTGTACACGTAAAATGTACAAAGTGAAAATATACCAATATAGTCAAAATGTTTTACCTGGATGTGAAGCCAAATTCATTGATCTTCTAGTAAGAATAACTCTTAGCTCACCCTCAGGACCTTCAAAAAGGCATATCAGAACAGCTGCTCTTCTCTCCCTCATGTTTACAGAAGAAGGCACGTCATTTATGCCATCCTCAATATTTTCCTCCACTTCGTCAATTGGTTTGGGTGGTTTGTAAAACTGAAGCTGTTTGGCAAGCTTTTGGAGATTTTCGCTTCCCAAATCCTCTGTTTGGCACAGAGAGGGAGGAACTATACAAGCCATGTTATTATTTTAGGCCAATTACAATGCTCATGTTCTGCATGAGTAATATATAGAGAAGAGGAATAAAAGAAGAATCCATGACTGCCATTTACCAAAGTAGCAAATCTTTACAGGACCATAAGGTAATAGAATGGGATTGGGGAATATCTGAGAAGAATAGTCATCAGAATGGAATTTTACGCCCTAGTGTCGGCACTGAATCCTGGAGTGAATGGCACTGCTTGAAGTGAATGGCCTGTAATATGGTACATGATGCTATACAACTTGTCCCAACCATGATTCCATATTTCCATATGAGCATAAGCATAAGTTTTTCTTTTTCTTTCGTTTTGATTGACGGAGCTTTTTATTGATGAAAATGAAGGTGTTCCATTAAAATTGTTGTAGTATAAATGTATAAATACTATGTATGTCTATATCATGTAAACAAATACGTAAAATATTTGGATATGTACTTGAGTGTATAATCATAGGTACTTGAGTGTATGAAGACTTATGTAACATGCTTTACCAAATGGCAACAAGCATGGGAGAAAATCATCATCAAGATGGTTATCATTTTGGTTTTCTCTTTGAGCTTTCACACTTCAAATGTATTCCTATAAATACCCCTTTGTATGAGATGAATAAACACACTTGAAATCTCCATTCTCTCTGAAATATTACTCTCTCTTTCTGTTTGTCAATTCCTCTTGTTCTTAAACACGTTATCAGCACGAAGTTGCTCTAGAATTAGAATCGAAAATTGACGAAAGAAGAGTTCATCATCGATCGAAGTCATTTTTCCAAACCTACAAAAAATCCCCAAACCCTAGCTCATATCAAAGCCCTTGATTTCAGAAGCCCGGAACCGGTCTCAGAATCGCCGGAACCGGCCGGAAACTACCTGAACCGGCCGCCGGAAGCAGAAAACCCGAACGTTGAGAACCATCTCAACAGGTTCGGATTACCATAGCTGGAAAACCGACGTTGAGAACCATCTCACATCAAAGGGGATATTGCCCATCATCCATGCACCAAACACGGCCCTTGTGTTCCCTCGAACACCCAAGAGGCATGCACAAGCAATCATCTTGATGCGACGTCATATGGATAAAGCACTCAGACTAGAGTACATGTCCATCAAAGATGCAAAGGATTTATGGGAGGCGCTACAAGAGCGCTTTAACAATATCCAAGATTCCCTCCTCCCTGACTTGAAGGTTCAGTGGAACGATGTACGCTTCTCAGACTTCAAGTCTATTGCTGAGTACAATTCAGAAGCTCTTCGTCTCAAATCCATGTTGAGGTTCTGTCAAAAACCCCTCACAAAAGAAGAGCTAATTGAGAAAACTCTCTCCACCTTCCCCGTTGCAGCAATCTTGCTATCAAAGCAGTATCACACTGAAGTAAATGTTGGACCAATTACGAGGTTCAATGAGCTCATAAATATTTTGTCGGTAGCCGAAAAGCACGACAACATTCTCGTAAAGAATTATAATTCAAGACCCATTGGAACCAAGAGCGTTCGTGAGGCAAATTATAATGCATTCAAGAGAGGGCACAAGGAGCGGTACCCCAGTAATAGGGGAAATGTGTACCCTAATAATAGGGGACATGAAGGATGAACTAGTCCATTTAACCACCCCAATAAAGAAGGAAACCGCAACTTTAGAGCGGGCATAAGTGATGGCAACTCCACACGTGGAAGAGGGAGATATGGCAACACCGGCCGTGGAAATAGCACCATGAGCCGTGGAGGTCGCACCATGCGCCGTGGTAGTAGCAGCAACCCTCCTAGGGAATATCCACAACGTGCACAACCTGCACCTCAAATGGAGGGAGGAGTACAAGGATGCAAGAGAGCAAGAGGCTAACCTTGCCGAAGATGAAAATAGTGAAGATGTCAATCTCACCGTTGAGGACTTCGAAGCTGTAGATGAAGAGCACGAGGATGCCACAGATTTTGATTAGAATAATCCTCTTTCTATTTTCCAAGAATGGCAAATGTGCCTTAGTCAATAAATAACAATTGTATTAAACTCCTTCTTATGTGGCGTACCCAATGAAGTATGATGTCTAGGAAAGCAATTGAGATCGGGGTGTTTAAGCGAGCCTCGCTCCACCAACATCTCTCTACTTTCCTGGTCATTTTTCATTGGAATTACCAAACGGATTGAGTGATAACAATTTGTCTAAAGTTTGATATTTGGAATAGACTTATGAATAACTTTGATGTAATCATTAGCTATTTTCCCTATTAATAAAGTATCGCATTCAATGTCATGGACACGTGTTAATATTCCGAACTTTATCCCTTTCAGTATGTTTTCCGGAGAATTGGAATGCCTTCTTGATAGTGGCACCACACATACTATATTGCGACATAGGCAATTATTTTTATGGATGACACCTAGTCGATCCTCGGTAACTACGATGGCAGGACCATCACAATTGATTCATGGTCGAGGACCAGCTCAATTTTTGTTACCAAATGGCACAAATGTTAATGTCGCCGAAACTCTATATGCTCTAAGGGCTGGAAGGACCCTATTAAGCTTTAAAGACATAAGAGTCAATGATTTTCATGTGGAAACACATTGTGAGAATGGACAAGAGTTACTTTGCATCACCTCTAAAAACTACGGAAATACACGAGTTTTAGAGAAACATATGTGTCGCTCTAGTGGATTGTATGCAACCACTATTAGAGTCATTGAATCCAACCATGTCATGAATGACAATTTATGGGATCCTGACACATACAAGCTTTGACACGACCATTTGGGACATCCAGGTCGTGACATGATGCTCCGTATATTAAAAACTTCACACGGACATCCATTCTTCAAAACGAAAAGAAGTACGAACCAAACATTGGTCCAAAGAGTTACTTCTAAAGCATATCATTCGTTTTGCAAAGCTTGCTCTTTAGCAAAGGTAGGATCAAGACCATCCTATGCAAAGGACACTAAAGAAAATATACCATTCTTACAAAGAATACAAGGTGATATTTGTGGACCTATCCAACCAACTTACGGACCATTTAGATATTTTATGGTGTTGGTTGATGCATCGACACGTTGGTCACATGTCATGCTCTTATCCACAAGAAATGCTGCATTTGCTAAACTCCTAGCACAAATTATTAAGTTAAGGGCTCACCACCCTGATCATCCTATTAAGTCAATTCGTCTTGACAATGCTGGAGAGTTTACATCAAGAATCTTTGATGATTATTGCATGTCCATTGGGATTGAGGTCGAACACCCTGTCTCTCATGTACACACCCAAAATGGACTCGCAGAAGCTGCCATTAAAAGACTTCAAATGGTTGCCAGGGCATTGGTTATGCGCACCAATCTCCCTATTTATGCTTGGGGTTATGCAATATTACATGCAGCTGTGCTTATTCGTCTGAGACCAACTGCCATCCAACCCTTTTCTGCGTCCCAGATAGTGACTGGGTATGAGCATGATGTCTCACACTTACGCATATTTGGGTGTGTAGTCTATGTGCCAATTGTGCCGCCACAGCGCACCAAAATGGGCCCTCAAAGACGCTTAGGCCTTTATGTTGGATATGATTCTCCAAACATTATCCACTATATAGAACCTTTGACAGGTGATCTATTTACCGCTAGATTTGCGGATTGTCACTTTGATGAGACAGTTTTCCCGTCATTAGGAGGAGACAAGAACACTAATGTTCAACAGAAAAGACAGGAATTGTCGTGGTCTGTCCCCACTTTGTCTCATCTTGATCCCCGAACCACACAGTTTGAAATTGAAGTGCGGAGGATTCTCGATCTTCAGAACGTAGCAGAATCAATGCCTGAAGCGTTTTCTGATATCGCTAAAGTGACAAGATCACACATACCTGCTGCAAACGTACCTGCAAGGATTGATGTTCCTAAAACTAAAGGACATGACATCCCCTCTATAGGTGATGCAGTGGCTAGACTCATAGCTCCTGCCAGAAAGCGCGGGAGACCTATAGGTTCGATGGATTCTCGCCCAAGAAAGAAAGCGAGCTTGACACAAAATAATCCATTAATCATCGATACAAATAATCCATCTTATGAAAAAATTCCGGATTATGGTTATGTCCAAGAGACATCATTGAAGGACGCTCCAATAGTAGAACCAATTCCAGAGAATAGAGAGATCTCCATGAATTACACTAGTATACATGTAATTATGGACAGAAATTCTATGGCTATTGATGATGCGTTTGCATATCATATTGCAAAAGGAATTATAGAATACGATGATATCGAACCTCGTTCCGTTGAAGAATGTCAACGAAGAGCAGATTGGTCAAAATGGAAAAATGCGATCCAGACTTAATTGGATTCACTAACAAAGAGACAGGTATTTGGGTCTATAACACTTACACCACCAAATATAAAACCTGTTGGCCATAAATGGGTCTTTGTTAGAAAGCGTAATGAGAAAAATGAGGTTGTTAGATACAAAGCCTGCCTTGTGGCGCAAGGTTTCTCACAACGCCCTGGAATCGACTACGAGGAGACATATTCTCCCGTAATGGACGTTATAACGTTCCGCTACCTTGTCAGTTTGGTAGTTTCTGAAAAACTTGACATGCAGCTCATGGATGTGGTTACAGCATATCTCTATGGGAATCTAGATTCAGAGATATATATGAAAGTTCCAGATGGACTTCAATTACCCCAAATCAAGTGGCTCTAAACCACGGAGCGCGTTTTCAATAAAATTAAGACTCTCACTATATGGATTGAAACAATCCGGACGGATGTGGTATAACCGTCTAAGTGACTGCTTGATTGGGAAGGGATATGTTAACAATGAAATATGCCCTTGCGTGTTCATTAAGAGAACAAGATCCGGATTTGCAATTGTAGCAGTTTATGTCGATGACATGAACCTAATTGGAACTCTAGATGAGTTAAAAGAAACTGCTACATATTTGAAATCTGAATTTGAGATGAAAGATCTCGGGAAAACACGGTTTTGTCTCAGAATAGAACTCGAGCACCGTAATGATGGGATTATGATCCATCAGTCAGCATATACTCAAAAGTTACTAAGGCACTTTAATGAAGATAAAGCAAAGCCTATGAGTACTCCCATGATCAACCGTAATCTTGAGCCCATGACAGATCCGTTTCGTCCAAGGGATGAGGACGAAGATTTATTAGAAGCTGAAATATCATACCTAAGTGCGATAGGCGCATTATTGTATTTAGCTCAATGCACAAGACCGGATATCTCATTTGCAGTAAACTTGTTAGCTCGACATAGTTCTGCGCCAACACGCCGCCATTGGATTGGTATAAAGACAATCCTTCGATACCTAAAAAGTACGATCGATATGGGCTTGTTCTATCCCTACAGAGAGAAAAGAAATGTGAACGCCGGCAACACTATCCATAGTGAACGACGTTCTCCTCCTCCCCTCCATCAAAATGATAATGATGTTCTGACGGGTTTTGCTGATGCAGGGTATCTCTCTGACCCTCATAAAGGTCGCTCCCAAACCGGTTATGTCTTTACCATGGGAAGCACGGCGATATCTTGGAGATCTACAAAACAGAATCTTGTTGCTACTTCCTCAAATCATGCAGAGATTATTGCACTACATGAAGCCGTACGTGAGTGCATATGGCTAAGGTCTATAAATAGACACATTCGAGGAACTTGTGGTTTGAAATTTATCATAAATGAACCTACATGTATTTACGAGGATAATGCAGCTTGTATTGAGCGAATGAAATTAGGTTTCATCAAAGGCGACAATACCAAGCATATATCGCCGAAATTCTTCTACAATCAGCAACAACAAACACTTCTAAATATAGAAGTAAATCAAATCCGATCAGAAGATAATGTAGCTGACTTATTTACTAAGTCACTACCAAAATCCCCTTTCGAGAAACATGTAAGGAGCATCGGATTGAGGAGGATATCCGAACTCCCTCGATCTTCAAGGGGAGTCTAAATCAGGGGGAGTATCCAGAAACATACTACACACTCAATGCGCGTTGTGCTCTTTTTCCCTTTTGACCAAGGTTGTTTTTCCCACAGGGTTTTACTACTTGGCAAGGTTTTTAACGAGGCAACTTCGAAGCGCACCACCAACACAATACTATTGAACATGAAATATCCAAGGGGGAGTGTTGTAGTATAAATGTATAAATACTATGTATGTCTATATCATGTAAATAAATACGTAAAGTATTTGGATAGGTACTTGAGTGTATAATCATAGGCACTTGAGTGTATGAAATCTTATGTAACATGCTTTACCAAAGGGCAACAAGCATGGCAGAAAATCATCATCAAGATGGTTATCATTTTGAGTTTCTCTTTGAGCTTTCACACTTCAAATGTATTCCTATAAATACCCTTTTGTATGAGATGAATAAACACACTTGAAATCTCCATTCTCTCTGAAATATTACTCTCTCTTTCTGTTTGTCAATTCCTCTTGTTCTTAAACAAAAATCAGATAAAAAGCTAGCCTCATCCCAACCAATAATCTCATTACAATTTAAAGCAAGTCTAGCCAAATTATGGGCCACATTACAAGAATGCGAAATATAAACAAAATAGCTACTTGAAACTTACTTAAATCCTCCTTCTCTCAAGACGTGAATCATGGGTTTAGCACATAGAAAGAAAATTAATGTCTCATACAACCTGCAACCTGTTATAGATCATTGGAATCTCATAATGCTTCCTAGAGGAATGCCACCAAGGGACACCTCTTGCTTTTAGTACCCAGTATGCACCATCAATATGTAATTTTTGAATTCTACAAGATGAGGGGTCTTTGGAATAAGAATAGAGGGGGTCTTTAGAATACTCACTTCAATTAATTAAATTTAAAATTTCTTATGGGCTAAAACTATGGTATTCAGTTAGGCACCGACATTTCATTATCTACATATGTAGTAATCAAGGTTATGTTAATCAAAAAACTTAGACCTAGCGCTCTGCTAGGGTTGAGAGCAGCCGCCCTCGCGGTTTGCTTCTGAAACTTCCTCTATGAATATGGACGATTTGGGTGACTCCGGTAGCATGGTGGGATTTGGCGTAGTGGCTAAGGTTGTTTGCCCCGTTTCTCTTCCTTGTAGCGGAGTTATTACTGTGATTCTCGAAGCCATTGGAGGATCGAATGGTGGAATAGCTTTCCGATTCTAGTGGTGGATAGGGGTAGTACGGTGGACATGGTGGTAAGCAGGTCGAGCGGTTGTCAGCCAGTAATGGAGGCAGAGAACCTCGTCCCTGGTCATGGTCGTGTATGGCAGACCTAGATTTACGCCTGGAAGGCTGATATGGGCGGCATCTGGAGGCGTGTGGAGGGCGACAGATGACCGGATGCTGAGCCGATTATCAGAAGCTTGTCTGGGCTAAAGACACCGTGCGATGGCATGGTGCCAACTGGTTCGAAGATCCGAATTTGGGATCCGGGTCGGATCCAGATTTAGGTCTGGTGCTGGGTCTGGATCTGGATCACGGGTCGGGTCTGGGTTTGGACTTGGTACTGGGCCTGGATATGGGCTTTGAGGTTGATTTTCATTTGGTTTTCATCTTTTTGTTTCATAGGTCACTTTGGTGGAAGATTGATCTCTGTTTGGCGTACTTTTTACATGGAAGATGTTTGGATGATCACATCATCACTAGTTACATTGTTAGAAGATTCCCCTTTAGTGGTCGGTCACACTATCGATAACTTAGGTGGAAGATTGTTCTCTTTTCGATGTAAGATGTACAAGGGATCTGCTTGGTCGGTCATACCACCGGTTACTTTGATAGAATATTGCCCTTTTATGGTCGATCATACTATTAGTAACTTTTCACATAGCACGGTTTACACCCGATACGTCCTCAGATGCATTTTTGCATCCAATCGTATCTTTGCTAGGTTTTATGTTCATTGTTTTATTTTCATACTTTTCATTCATGATGTAGTCTCTACATTTGTCTTTTGTACTCTTTCTTATTATTAATGGGTTTGACATTTATTCTAAAAAAAAAAATTATGTTAATCAAATATCATGCTCAGCTTATGATCACTACTGACAATGCGCATCATGCTTCTACTTCCAATAAAAAAAACCTCAATTGGCAAACCTGCTGGAGCTCAGAAAAAGCCTCTCAAAGACATAACTAATGGAAAGTCTAGTTTGAGACCATCTATTCATACATTCAAGGTGGGAAAAAGTTCTACTCAGTCTTCTGGAAAACACACTATGACATCCTTAGCACAGAAGTCTAAAGCAACATCTCAGCCTATATCCATTGAAAAAAATCAGTCTTCAGTTCCTTCTAGCTCAATTCAAGATTCACACCCTCCATCCAATTTCTTTACCAAATATGGGAATTCTCTCCTGAGAGCTGTCCAAATTTGGAGTCATCTTACAGTGAAATGGATTCAACTAACGATGGTTCTACTAGCAATGGCCAGGTGTGTTCTGCCCTTGTTTCTGATAACTTGAACAACATGATATCTACTGTCTCTGGTGAGAATACTAACCTATCCTCCATTGTGGAGGATATGGTTGATAATTGACTTTGGGTTTCAACCCTCTCTTTACCTGCTTTTCAATGATTAAAGTTCTCTTTTGGAATTCTAGAGGTGCAGGAAGTGAGAAGTTTAGATCTGACATTGCAGATCTTGTTAAACTACATTCAATAGATATTTTGGCTATTTATGAACCTCGTGTCCAATTTTCTAGAGCTAAAGACTCAATTCTATCTCTTGGATTTTCTGATTATACAATTGTTGAAGCCAATGGATTTTCTGGTGGAATTTGGCTCTTTTGGAACTCTAATCTTTTTAATATCCATTTTGTGGATAAAAATTGTCAATCAATCACAATTAAAGTTACTATCTCTGGTGTCATCACTTGGATGCTTAGTATGCTTTATGGCTTTATGCTAGTCCTACTAATTCTGTTAGAAGCAATCTATGGAATTATCTTGATCACCTGGTTTCAACACATCAGTTGCCTTGGATTTTTATTGGAGATTATAATGAGCTTTATTCCTCTGCTGACAAAAACTTTGGCTCTATGCGTGGAAGAATTGGAGGGCTTAAGCAATGGGTTGATCATAATGCATTAATTGATATGGGATTTATTGGGTCCAACTTTACTTGGTCTAATAACAGAATTGAAGAAAGACTTGACAGAGCTTTTTGCACTTGTGATTGGAGATCTTACTTTCCTGAAGCATTTATTAGACACTTGGCTAAAATGAAATCTGATCATTGTCATATTCTTTTACAGCTTCATTCTAATAACTCTGTGAATAGAGCTGCTATCCCCTTCAGATTTCAAGCTATGTGGATGGCCCATAATGATTTTGCCCCTTATGTTGATAATACCTAGTAAAATTTGCATGGTTCTTTTGTTGAAAAAACTCAAGCACTATCACATGCTCTTCTGGACTGGAATCACAATACTTTTGCAATGTCTTAAAAAAAAAAAAAGACAATTACTTGCCCGCATTGGTTGAATCCAGAGAGCTACTGACATGTATAGTAATCCCTTTCTTCTCAAACTTGAAGCTAAGCTTTTGATTGAGTATGAAACTTTGAGAGATCAGGAAAATCTTCTTTGGAAACAAAAATTGAGAAACAATTGGTTATAAGGAGGTGACAGAAATACCAAATTTTTTCACTTGAGTACTCTTGTGAGAAGGCGGAGAAATAAAATTGAAGGATTATTTGATGAAAATGGGGTTTGGCAAACTGAGACAGATTCTTTAAAGAATATTACTGTTGCTTTCTTTCAAAAGCTTGTCTCTAATTCCATCACACATGATTCTAGTTTTGTTATTCCTTGGCTTTTTCCTTCTCTTGAGTCTGATGAGCTGAATGATTTATGTCTCCCAATCAATATGTGTGAGGTTAAAACTGCCATGTTCTCAATTGGAGGACTCAAAGCTCCTTGCTTTGATGGTTTTCCTGCTGCTTTCTACCAAACTTTTTGGAATCTTTATGCTGCAGAAGTCTTTTCAATTGTGCGGAATGCCTTTAATGCTGGTGAATTTCCTTGTGGTCTGAACCACACCATTTTCTCTTTAATTCCTAAAGTCAGCGGACCCCAAAGTATGGTGCAATTCAGACCTATCAGCTTGTGCAATACTGTTTACAAGGTAATCTCAAAAATCATTGTGGCAAGAATTCGACCCTTCATGCAAAAGCTAGTTAGCCCTAATCAGGTCAGTTATGTCCTTGGTAGGCAAATTTCTGATAATATAATGATTGCTCAGGAAGTTCTCTTTAAATTCAAAAAATTTGCTGGCAAGAAAGGATTTTTTTCTTGAAAAGTGGATTTATCTAAAGTATATGACCGTCTTAACTAGCAGTTCATTGAGTCTGTTTTATATGAATCCCTTCTTCCTCAGTCTCTTGTGAAGCTTATTATGAGTTGCATTACCTCCACAAGCTTCCAGATTTGTCTTAATGGTGAACTTACTCAATCTTTTAACGCTCAACGAGGAATAAGACAAGGTGATCCCCTTTCACCCTATATCTTTGTTCTTTGCATGGAGAAATTGTCCCATTTAATTCAATCTATTGTTGATATTGGTGCTTGGAAAGCTGTAAAAGCATCTCAAGCAAGTCCCAAAATATCTCATCTCTTCTTTGCTGATGATCTTATGTTATTCTCTGAAGCAACCTTTGATCAAGCCTGTATTATTAAGCAATGTCTTGATATTTTTTGCTCTCTCTCTGGACATGCTATCAGTTATGAGAAGTCCCTCATTTTCTGCTCTCCTAACACTAGCAATGAGATTGCTGTTGATATCAGCTTCACTTGTGGCTCTCCTCTTACCACCAATCTGGGAAAATACTTGGGTATGCCTCTCATTCATTCTCGTGTTACAAAGTTTACTTATGCTGGCTGGTTGGAAATGCAAAATCTTAAGTTTAGCTGGTAGATTGACTTTAATTCATTCAGTTACTACTGCTATTCCTAATTATGCTATGCAAACTGCTAGATTGCCCATGTATATTTGTGATGACTTGGACAAAACAAATAGGAATTTCTTATGGGGAGATACTGAAAATATAAAAAAAATCATCTGGTGAATTGGGATATAGTTTGCTTACCTAAAAACCTTGGTGGTTTAGGAATCAAAAATTCTGCTGATATGAATCAAGCTATGCTTGCTAAGGCTGGTTGGTGGTTATTTCAAAATGATTCTGGCTTTTGGGCTTCAATTTATAGAGAAAAGTATTTGAAACGTGGCTATTTGTTCGACCAAAACTATCAGCAATTTAAAGACTGCTCTAGTGCTTGGAGAAGTGTTCTTAATGGTGTCAATCTCTTGAAAAAAGGTCTTATATGGAGGGTTGGTGATGGTAGGAAAATCAAGTTTTGGACTGATGTATGGTTCCCTCCTACTGTACTTATCAATTATGCTCTACCTGATTCTATTATTAATATCAAGGATACTGTCTGTAGCTTTTGGAATGATAATGGTTGGGACTTGAATGTACTTTCTACTTGTATTCCTACTGATATTACTGATTAAAATTTTGTGAATTCCTCCTGGTTTTAATGGTTGTGGAGATGATACTCAAATCTGGGGAGGCACTTCCAATGATTCTTTTTCTGTCAAGTCAGCTTATAACATCTTCTTTGAGACTATGATCAAATAAACTCCCCTTGGAAATTTATTTGGAAAATGCAAGTTCCCCCAAAGCTCAAGACTTTCCTATGGGTTCTCTGTCATGGTAAACTTCTCACCAATGCTCACAGAGTCAAAAGGAATCTCATGGATGATGATACTTGCCCTATATGCCGCTGTAATAGTGAATCATTTTCTCATCTTTTCAAAGATTGTCATGCTGCTCTTAATGTGTGGAATTCCTTCACCTTACCTCAGCCTGTTAAATTTACTTTCTCCATGAGTTGGGAAGGCTGGTTACAGGCTAATCTCTTCTGCAAAGCCAAATGCAATGCTGGAAATCTTTGGTGTTCTACATTTGCTTTCATATGTTGGTTCATCTGGAAATGGAGGAACAAGCATATTTTTGAGGCTCACTTTTGAAATCCAAATCATCCAAGTATGGTCATCAGTGCTGCTATCTCTGAATGGAACAATGCTCAGTTGAAATCTGATTTGAACAAAACATATTGTCTTACCCTTCTAAATTGGATGAAACCTCCTCATGGATCCCATAAACTCAACATTGAGGGTAGTAGAAATGGACATTCTGGAAAAATTGGTGCTGGAGGGGTTATTAGATGTTCTAATGGTTTATGGATCAGGGGTTTTCAAATGAACTTGGGCATAGATGAAGTTTTAGATGCTGAATCTTGGGGTCTATATTATGGTCTTCAACAAGCTCTTAAATGTCACATCACTCATATTGATGTAGAAACGGATTCTGCAATTTTAGGGAAGTTGATCTCTCAATCTGATGTTGCTCTTCATCCCATGGGCTCTCTTATTTGTTGCTATAAAAATTTGATCAGAGGCTTCTTTTGCTTTTTCCTAAAGCACATTTACAGAGAAAGAAATATGGTAGCAGACTGCCTTGCCAAGGAGAGCATCAACCATGACTATGGGATAATTGAGTTTGATGGTCCTCCCATTCATGCCTCTTCTGCTTATCTTGATGATCTTATCGGTGTGACACGGCAAAGAAGAATCCCTGTTAGGCCTGATGATAGGTCAAGCTAGCTTTTTTCTTTTTAGTTTGTCTCTTTGTTTATGTGTCTTTTGACCCCTTACTTACCAAAAAAAAAAAATAGCTTAAGGTTGAGTGAGAATCTCGATTCCAGTTGTGGCTTTATGCAACTGGAATTCCTTGTTTTACCTAATTAGGAATCTTGAATATTACATATAATTGGCTGGCTAGCTAGCTAGCTTCTTTTTCGTTACTTGAGTTAATGAGTTAGTTGCTGGCCAAAACCAAACAAACAGAACAGCTGTTCTATAAAAGATGCTAATTATTTGAAGGGGAAATTACTGGTCCCCCCTGTACTTTTGATGCGTCGATAGTTCAGTCTCTGCTATTCCAATTTTAACAGATAACTCCCTAAACATTCAAATTTCACACAATTTGATCCAAAATGACCATTTTATCCCTCACTTATTCTTTTTTTTTTTTAATTGTTCTTCTCTCTCTCTCTCTTATATATATATATAATGTGTGTGTGTGTGTGTGTATGTATATGTGTGTATATATTTTTATTCTTCTCTCTCTCTTTTTATATATATTTATATGTAGATATATACATACACATGCATATATATATATAGGACCCTTCTAGTGAGGGATCCCTTTCTTTGGTTTTTTATAGGGATATGCATTATACCAACTTTTCGATCATATTTTCACATCTTAACCGTTCAGTTTTTAGGTCCTAATGTATAGATCACTTATGTAAATTTTCAGCCAATTTGATGATCGCTAAGGCATCCAAAACTGCAATTTACCATTATAAACACGAACGGTTCCGGTTCGACAGATTCGGTCCGTTCGTGTAAGTTGCAGTTTTGGATGTCTTAACGATCACCAATTTGGCTGAAAATTTGCAGAAGTGATCTATACATTAGGACCTAAAAATTGAACGGTTAAGATGTGAAAATATGATCTAAAAGTTGGTCTAATGTCTATCCCTATAAAAGACCAAAAAAAGGGATCCCTTAATGGAAGCCCTCTATATATATATATGTAGATATATATGTATACAGTCCGGCTACACTAAGGACGTCCTTAGTTTTTTTTAGGTACGGATTTCCAGTTTTCACCCACTTTCCGATCACATTTTCACATCTTAACCGTTCAGTTTTTAGGTCCTAATGTATAGATCACCTCTGCAAATTTTCAGCCAATTTGGTGATCATTAAGGCATCTAAAACTGTAATTTACCATTATAAATACGAACGGTTCCGGTTCGACAGATTCGGTCCGTTCGTGTAAATTTCAATTTTGGATGCCTTAACGATCACCAAATTGGTTGAAATTTTGCAAGGGGGATCTATACATTAGGCTCTAAAAACTGAACGGTTAAGATGTGAAAATGTGATCGGAAAGTGGGTGAAAACACCAAATCCGTACCTAAACCTTAGGTAAGGACATCCTTACCTGAGAAAAATCTTATATGTATATGTATATAGATATGTATATGTGTGTGTGTGTGTGTATATATATGTATATATAGATATATATATATATATATATATATGTATATGTATGTATACATATATATCTAATGTGTACGTTTATGTATTTGGTAAGTCTATATACTATGTTTATGTTTCATATTATAAAAAAATTCACAAATTACTTTTATATATCTAATGTGTATGTATATATCTATATATGTATATGTATGTATATGTAGATATATAAATATATGTATAATTTTATACATATGTGTGTGTATAATGTGTATGTGTGTGTATATATATATATATGTGTGTGTGTGTATGTATGTGTAGATATATATATATATATATATATGTATATGTAGATATATGTATGTATATGTAGATATATGTGTGTGCGTGTGTATTAGATATATATATATATATAAAAAGGAAGTGAGGGGTAAAATAGTCATTTTGGATTAAATTGTGTGAAATTTGAATGTGTGAGGAGTTATCTGTTAAAATTGGAATAGCATGGACTGAACTGTCGAATCTCAAAATGTACAGAGGGGACCAGTAATTTCCCCTTATTTGAAAGCCAATCATTTATCTTTTTGTGTCTTCATATATGTACTTTCTGTTGGTTCTTCATTTTTTCACGTGTGTAACCTTACATCCACAACGTACACAGGTATATGCAGCTAGCTATTGCAATGGCAAATCTATATGAGCAACTATCACTGTGCATAAGATCTAGAGAGCAGAGACTAATCAAATCATTCCTTTGTCAAGAGAACTTGCAAGACCTTCACCTAAAATGATGGCAGCTATTGCTCCATTCTCGTCTTCCTTGGCTCCCAACAAGTCTGAAGACGATGAAGTTCTCATCCTCGGTGACCCGAAATTCGCTCTCAACGGTGAGATTTTGTTGCTTTTTCTGGTCCTGCTGTTCGCCACCTTGTTCATCGTTCTCATAGTCTTTCCTCTACGGAAGGAACCATCGTAATCAGTGAGGATCGATCCATTCTTGAGGAAATAATTCTTGTAGTTTTAAGCTCGAAGCTAGTGATTAATGGTGTACAATAACTATCAGTAGATTAGCCTGTGAACTTTTCTTGGTGTAATGTTTAAACTCAGCGTCATGTACTCATTATTGTTTCAATTAATTAGAATATGCATTGCAAAACTGATTGAATCATATATGTGAGGATTAACATGTAGTCTAGTGGTTGAACATCCTATCCAAAAAGAAAATTTGACTCCTCTCGGATAAGAGATATTCATACAACACCCTCATGGAAACAATAAAAAAGCAAAAAAAAAAAAAAAACATAGAAAATAATTTCATTTTTCTTTTGAAGTATCTAAAGGCTGATCTACTAGTCCTGAAGGTGAACTTAAGACATCTAACTTACAGAAAATATAACTCATGTCAGTAAATAAATGATGGTTGATGTGAAATAAACTTAATTTGGAGTGCAAATTACGGGAAACCATAGTACGCGTGATGGTCTAAAGTGATATTATTGGTCCATGTGACTCATAGTGATTTCAGATTAATTGATCTATTAAATTAATTTTTTTTTCTCTTTTTTAACCCTCATGCATGATCCCCACCACATTCGAGTGATATTATTGATTAGGATCATCACATGACAGTATCATGTAGTACTCTGAGATCACAGAATAATTCCTCATAAATTACCACTCATACTTTCAAGATTATAAGAATGGAGAGCCAGAAATCTCATACACTTAATCATTAAAGAAAACCAAAAGAATGACATGAGAAGATTTTAAGAATTAAGAAAACCGGATCGGCAATCGGTCGCTTGGAGACTTCGGATGCTTCTGTTACACGTCCAAGTTGTTTTCTCACTTTTCTGATGAGTCGAATGCTCCTCATGTAGGTTTCAACAGCTTCCTTTGTAGATCTTGATCGAATTTCTTAACTTGCAAATTGAGTCATTTTAAATTTAGTTGCTGGTTTAGGATATGTGATATCACCTAACCAATAAGAGTCCACCACGTCATTAATTTTTTTGAATAATTTTTTTTCTCTATGCTTCTCACAGGTTGAGCTATTACTTGACTCTTCTTCTTGTTTTTTTTTCCTTCTTTGCTCCAAGATACCAAGATATACACAAACAAGTAAATTGCTTTAGACACTAAGAGAACGAGCTAAGGCTCATAGAGAATATGATATAAATTATAGAGAAATTAAGCACCTATCAAATTATTTTGACCATATTAATTTTGGCCCTTGTAATCATATTGCACTTAAAGGAAAAAATAAAGAGTAAAAGTTATAAATAGTCCTTATGGTTTTGAGTGATGCTCAAAATTAACTTTGTGGTTTAAAAATATTTAATTTTTCCCTGTAGTTTGCGAAACTAATTAATATTGATCCAAATGCTATTTTTTGACAAAAACCTCTCATGTGCAAGGATATTGTCATTTCAATTTAAAATAGTAAAAGAAATTAAATTGATAGTATTTGAAAAATGAAACTAAAAAAGTAGGAGGTTGTGGAATTCTAGTTTTTTTTATTTCATTTCATATAAAATTTCTAATTTATTTTGTTTTCATTTTATTTTTTTATTGAGATGACATACTTATCCTTACACATGAATTGCACATGGCAACGTTTTTGTCAAAATTAGTTTTTCAATCAATTTTGATCAATTTCGCAAATCACAAGGGTAAAATTAAACATTTTAAAACCATAAGGCTAATATTGAGTATCTCCAAATCACAGGGACCATTTCTAACTTTTACCACAAAAAAAAAAAAGAGTCTTGCGCTACGTATTAAATTAATAATGGGGATCTCGGTGGGGAATGGAGGCAATGTTCCCAATTGTCATTTTTACGGGTTTTTTTTGTCAAAAATTTTTCGTGTAAATCACATTACAAGAAAATTTGGTAAGCTTTCGGCCCAATCAACGAAACGCCACATTAAGAAATTTTCAGAATTTGGTATTGCTAATAATTCGTTTTTGATGAAATTTTATGTTGATCTGAAATACCTTTACGTTTCAAATGATACAATTTAAGTTTATTTTACTAAAGGTTGAATTACTATAAAATAGGGCAGAAAGTGAACGTGCGAGGGGTAGTCGTTATCATAGCAGAAATATAAATGCATGCCTTGGAAAATTATCCAACAATTTGATGTGTGGTCCCAATTTTAGTTGAAATATTAATTCTATAACACACATATCATCCAATTGTTGATTTAAAAGTCCTCATTTTAAGGTTCTCATTAGAGCCTCACCCTTATTTGACATATGATTAAAACACAGGTTGTGTCTTGATTTGCTAAATTTTTACGTTTTTGACGGCCTAACAAATTGTTTTTATTTTTAAATCTTAATATTGATGAGATTGTTTAGGTGATAACTCTTTCTATAATGCTGCTTGATCTAGGGGTATGATATTATTTGTAATTTCACCCATTCTTAATACAACTAAAATTTCATTTGAAAAATAGATGCTAAAATGATTTCTACCCAAAAACTTGATCTAGGGGTATGACTTATATTACTGAATATCCCCATAAAGTAATTTTATACAAAGCAGGTTGGTTCTAGACATGTTAATGGATCGAATTTTGATTCAGATCCGATCTGGATTCATGGTTATTGGATGAGTTTGGATTGAATTTTTGATCCGTTGATCTGGTAATGGTTCAAATATGTTAATCCATTTATTTAATAGATAGGATTTATTTTGATCTGATCCGTTACTGATCCGGTCTGTTTTAATAATACACACACACTCTTTATAAACACAATATTTTGCTTACCTTTGTGTATTGTTCTAATGAGTATTTTTGTTATTTAATTTAATATTCAGTGATACTCTTTATAAACCTTACATTTATTGTGTAGGACTAGTCGGACCATATGCATGTGTATGCACTCTACGTGCCTTGTTTGCTCTAGGTTGGCGGCGAGTTATTTGCTTCGTCAAATGGGTGTTGCTGCCTAGTGGCAGGATGAGACTAAGTGTCGTCGGATTTACTTTTCGGCGGCAACATAGGAGGAGAGTTGTGCTAAAACTGGTAATTATGCTATGTTGAAATCGGGTTATATATCGAGTTATATTTCCACTATGTCACTACAATGTTAAAGCAAATAGAGTAGCTAATTGTGCACTCTTTGCTAGTTGGTGCTTGTTAGAATACAAGACTCCTGTAGAGATTTCTGATATTATTTCGGAAAATACTCTAGATGCTTATTGTAATCCGGGATTTAGGCTCAATATCCCCCCTTGTATTCGACAGTTTCATTAATCAAGGTTTGATGATAGCCGCACTAGCCCTTTATTCAAAAAAAAAAAAAAGTATCATAATAAATAAAAATTAATATTATTATTTAAAATTTAAAAATATCAATTAATTATAATAAACATATTGGACTATTGGACCAAATATTCGTTAATCCGCCAAATACGGATGAGCTATTAACGATCCGCGGAATATTAGATCAGGTATAGTCCGCATAGCAAGATATTATCCGCTTCGGGCATCACCCTCAAGGTTTTTTGCTTGGGCTTTCACCCAAAACACGTCTTACTATGGGGAGGTGAGTCTATAGATATAAGACACATCACCCGGCCTTTTCTCTCCTGGGTGATGTGGGATCCTACAATCCATCTCTTTTAGGGACCCAAGGTCTTTGTCGGCACACTTCCGGCTTTGGAAGTGGATTTGATACCATTCCGTCACAACCTAGTATGCATAATAAGATATTGTCTGCTTCTAGCTCCGCCATCACGGTTTTGTTCTTGGGCTCCCACCCAAAACACGTCTTATAATAGGGAGGTGAGCATGCACATATAGGGCACAACACCTCGTCTCCTTTGAGTGATGTGAGATCCTACATCAAGTTGAATTTTGTTGTTACTAAACAAATTCATATTAAAGTATACCGCTCTAAACCCTGTCCATTTACAGGTCTAATTGATTCCATACAATGCAATATCTCAAAAACCGAAAGTTTTGGTTTAAGTAATATTTAACCAAAAAAAAAAATTGATTTGACAATTTTGGTGGCAAGATGGTAGTCTGGTACACAACTAAACCGACCATAAATCAATATTTGATGACTTGAAACCAGTACAGCAGTACTGACATGCAATTGTTATTTGCCATGTTGAAGCCACAATGCGCTAAGCTGCAGCGAATTGCAGAAATAGACCACACCACCAAATCGATGGAGAGCGGTTACGAACATGATGAGACTGAAGAGGCTTCCAAGGAAGGTATGCATAATGCAACCCCAAAGTAACTCCTAGATGTTGGTTATTTGTAATTGATCATATATATGGCCTGGGCGTAGTTATTAACTGATAATGGATGATTTGCAGTTGAGTCTGTTGCACCGATAGCGGAAAGAGATGGGCCGAGTACGATCGATACCGCGCAGCAGCTGCAACCAAATGGAAGTAGGATCCGCATTGATGGAGGTAACCAGCCTATATATTCTGGATTGCCTGAAAGGTTGAAATTACTCCTCTGCCGGCTCTAAGCAACAGCTTGTTGATGCATGGGAGAAAAGTTTAAGAAAACAAATTGTTGTAGTCTTTCATTATGTGGAACTTATGTCTTTCTGTTGTTGGTCTTACGTTAATTACCTGTATACCTACAAAAACATTACGCGAGTCCGATCGTGCCCATTGCCTCCATCCTCAATTTGAGATTTCGAGGCCCGAGCAAAATTGTAAAATTTCGGCCTATATTTCAAATTATTGTGCTATTTTTTATTTTATTTTTCTGGACAAAAAGTTTGGGCAAGAGAGAAAGCTATTCTCCTACCAAGTCCCAGCCGTTGAACCGCCACCAGTAACCCAACTTCCAAACTGGGGAGTACATCAGATGAGCAGGGGCGGGTAGATCGACTACAGGCATAATGCCATGTTGGACTACCATGAGACGTATCTCAAGAACTCTCTTGCTCAACTGCAGTACACACACCAGTGCACCCACAAATCCTGATAGGTATCTAGAGTCATATGCTTTAACCCAATTACCCACCAACAAGAGACTGCTGGGAATGAAGATCGAACTTGGATTATGAGTCAATAACCACAGGTACGCCCTTACCAATAGAACCAACCCTTGTGGGCATATTATTGTGATATTAGCATCTAAAAAGTTAAATAATAGTTATTACCATTCAGCTACACAAAGAAGAACATAGCTGAAATCGGAGGGTTTACAAATCGATTCGATTCGTCTTACCTATCGATCTATTTTTGTTTTATTATTATTATTTTTAATTAGCAGGGTTTACAAATCGGATAGATAAGATGGTATTTTAAGGAAAATTTTTTAGAAATGAGGTGTATTCAGAAATTGAAAATGTGCAAATAAAAAATCCATACTTCAAGATGGTCATTTTCAGGAAAAATGTTTAGAAATAAGGTGTATTCAACAATTGAAAATGTGCAAATAAAAATCCCATACTTCAAGATGGTCATTTTTAGAAAAGAAAAAAAAAGTTTGGAAATAAGGTGTATTTAGAAATTGAAAAGGTGCAAATAAAAAATCCCATACTTCATTTATATATATATATATGGCCAAAGCATGAGTTCTTTTGCGAACATTTAGAAATTAAAGAATGGCCTATATCACTCATAATAATAATTTGATGTATGCGAAACAGTAAATAACACAATCAATAAATAAATGAAATATATTTTGCCCACTCGCACAATTTTTATAACCTGTTATAATAGCTTTCAATTGGGATACGGATTCCTTGCATGATACGTATAGGTTAAGCCGACTCACTCTAAAGTAGCCGACTCAAAAGATGTACAGAACAGACTGATCTTTCCCAAGTGATTTCACCACTCTTACAACCCTAATCAGAATCACCACTCTTGCAAAAAGCGAGCACTTGCTTTCGATTACGTTTCAAGAAAATTAACCTGCAGTGAGGTTTTGTCTGGAACCATGTCGTCAATGAAGATGATCACTCTGAAGAGCTTGGACGGACGGACTCTTGAGGTGGAAGAAGCGGTGGCAAAGAAGTCGCCTATGAATCTATGATCAAGAAAATGATTGAGGATGAAGACGTGATGGAGGATGAGGTTGATGACGAGGACAACGACAACGTCGTTCATCTCCGGAAGGTGACTCACAAGGTTTTGGACAAGGTCATGGAGTACTGCAAGAGGCATGTTAACGACGACGAGAAGGTGGTCATTGAGGACGAGCTCAAGGCGTGGGACCAAGACTTTATTGTCAAGACTGACAAATCCACCCTCTGCAATCTTCTTCTTGCTGCGTACTACTTGAACATCCAGAGCCTGCTACTCCTGCTATCCAAGAACGCTTTTCACAAGACACGTGAGGATAAGACAATGGAGGATATGCAAATCCTTCTCGCATGTCAACAGTGACATCTGCCGCAATTTTTTTTTTTTTTTTGCGTCACTTCTCTTTCCATGTTTTTAGGGTGCTGCTATTCCTGGGAGGTTTATTTTCCTCCTTCCTTCTTGCTTTTTGTCTTGGGAGGACTGAGGAGTATAGGCCTCATCTCCCCCCTCGCTAGCTTCTTGTAAACTCTACATCTTGATATTAATAAAATATTAATTACGTTTTTTTTTTCCTACTAAATTTGGAAATGGGGAGTAGGGGTGAGTCTGGTGACATTTAGGAACATGTTTCCCATATCCGCACAACTTACATTCACCGGCCGGAAATGATGGTTTCGTTCAGGTTCGGGTATTGGGCGGCTATAATCCTATAACCAAAACCGTTTCACCAACTAATTTTCGCACTGACCTTCATCACCCGTCGACACTGATGGTTTCGTTCTGGTTTATTGTTTCGGCTGAAGCAAACCGGTGTTTATAATCAAACCCAGTTCTGAACCAAATTCTTTCTGCATTCTTTTCTCTCTCCCCGCTTTCTTTCTGTTCTCTTCCTCTACCAAGATATATCAACTACAATTATAATTAGCTTCCAAAGTAGCTAGCAATATGTTAGATTGTACAAATTTTTTTGTTTTGTTTTTTTCTTTTCTTTTCTGTTCCGTTAAATGGGATGGCCGGATGATTTGTTTTGAGGAATGCCAGATATATAGTACTAATTGCCAACCCCTAGTTCCCTGGATACTCGCTCATCCATGCACGTAAGGTAGATTCTCCGTTGTTGATTCTAATATGTAGTTTTTATCACTAGCTATTTAATTGTAACTTGTCCGACATTAAATAGATCAGCGAAGGGGAAAGAGGCTTCTCCATCCTTACAAAAGGACAACTTCCACACACACACACACGCGTACACTCCTCCACATAAACTAATCAACATATATACCTAACTAGTCATGATTATGTACGTAACTACGTTCGATTGATCCGGAATAATTTACGTTGTTGGGAGTTTCTTCATTACCCAAGAAAAAGTTGATAAGAAAAAGAGAATAATCAAAGGAACTGCCATTACCAAAGCAAACTACTCATGCATGGTTGTTGTGACTTGTGAGCCATCTACAAACTTATACTTTATCTCCTAGTAAATAGACACGTACAGATTTTCATATTCAAAGGGACCAAAAATAAAGCATATGTCAATCATGGGATATTAAATAGTAAGAAATTTTTTGCCAAATTCCAACTAATTCTTGTTCAATATATAGGCAGCACAACATGCTAAAGAAGGCACAGCCATTCAATATAGAACAAGAAAGAAAGAAGTTTGTATATATGACAGTACCAGTTCAATTATAGGACAATTAATCGCAATAACAAGGCATAATATTGTAATTTTGAGCAAGTACCTCAATATCTCACTTAGAATACTGTCTCATTCATATAGTCAGATCCAGAGTACTTGCTCAGCTAGCTGCCTCTCTGCAAATATATTTAAGCTCCTTATATCTTCTTCATTGATTTTATTTCTCCATCCTGCTGGTTTTTGCCGATGCCGGTGAGTACAATGACAGAGAAAGACTAGTGCAATCAACTTCATCGTCCCTCATAGTAGTACTTCTCGGACTCTCGTCATTCTTCTTCGTTGTTAGCCTGAGAGACAGATCTAAATCAAGATCGCAATCCGAAGCCTTCCTTTTCAACGTCTTCAACTCTTGTAGATTGGTTGGTGTGCTGCTCAAACTTGTAAAGTGATCCTTTGCTTTGGGTTGCACATGGGTGTTGGGATTAAGATGATCAATGAGACTCTGCCTAGTTTGATGTGCTTGCAAGGACTGTCGACGAATGTTATACAATTGGCTGCATTCGTCTTTGAGTGTATGAGTTATCCAAGTTGGTACTTGTTCGGAGCTTGTCCAGAAATTGCTGTAAGCAGTACTATTCCAGTTGCTAGTTGTAGTACTGCTACCAAAGAGCTTCTCCGCCATTGTGCCTTGAAATATTCCACCAGTACTTCTTGGATGCCTCAAGTTCTCATAGGCACTATTACTCCAAGAATTGGCATCACCGTATCCATATCTTGGGAAATCAAAACAAAGAAAGAATAGTTTAAGAAAATTTATTCATTCATTTATGGATCAAAGCAAACGAAGGGAAATTTGTCGTTAATTACCTGAAGCTGGTACCCATGTGGCTTCGGTTGTATCCTTGAAGCATGGGAAGTTGGCTGAGGTTGTATATATTTTTATCTCCACATTCAGCAAGATGATGTCCTTGATCTGCTATCACTGCAAAAATGAAATTAACAATTGATTGGAAACGTTCCCAATAAAAACCCTAGTTCTGTGTTAGGATCAGAAGGAGTATCAGCTACTATCAAGGTGAGAATTTCTGTACCTTGGCCTGCATCGTCGATCTTCTTGCTTCTATACATCTATACAGTGAAACAAAGAGAGTAATTTTAAAAAGATGTGAATTATTTGCTTTATGGTACGTATGTTCACTCAATTGCAAATTAGAAATTCATAAGGTTAAATTTGTTAATCAAATTATTAACCTGTAAATGGCTCTTGACATGTGCAATACTTAGCCCCTTGATGTTCATAAGCTGAAGAACCATCTTTGGTGTAGCTCCTGCACCAAACATCGTCACACAAATGGATAATAAGATTCATTGAATTCCCAAAAATGAATTGTACTCGATGGATCAATCCATCGAGTGAGCAGAAATTGAAGAGACTTGAGTGTATAATAGAGCTCACTATCTTGTCCTCCGAGCCTCTCCACGGCGTGAATAAAGCGAAGATGGAGATCCGGTGTCCACCTGAGCCTTGGCATCTTGGATCTAACATAGGGTCGCACCGATCCCTTTTTCTGATCACTTTCTTCTACCGTGCTGTTGCTTGAGCTTCCTCCATTGTTTTTGGGCTTACTGATTTCGCCATCGCAGTTCTCTCCACTCTCACTTCCTTCCTCATTTCGGTCATCGGAGGGACTTGTCTTCGAGCACTCCGAGTCGCCGCTCATCCCCTCCATAGATTCTCCAAGTGCTCTAATGGAGTAGAGACAGAGAAAAATGGAAGGGATTTGTTGATTAATTAAGAGTGAAGAAGATAATTGGGGATTAGAGCCTTCTGGGGATAGCTTGATGGATCGGAAAGTCGATGATCATCACCTTTATGGTCTGCCAGCTGCTACTGTCCCTATTCTTTGTTCCTCAGAACCCATGCTTGATCGGAAAGAGAGAAGTATTATTTGCAGCAAAAGAGACATCGAAGTCCATCAACTGAGGAAGACAATAGCTGAGGATATCAGTACTTCAGCTCTATTACAATACAAGAGAAATGCGGAACCCTAGAAAAACTTTGTTCTCTCTCTTCCTCTCTGTTTTGTCTGTGGGGGATATTATAAGGTAAAAGGGTGAGTATAAATATAGTAGGCATATAACTTTGATATACATAATGCATACATGTATGCATGGGTATGGATGCCATGCAATGCAAGAAATAACAATATTTGTTGTGCGGAATATTTTCTATCGCAGCCCAATTCATCATTTCGTTTTTTATATTAATTAAATTCCAACTCGGGATAAATTAATAAATGTGCATTCCAATTAGACCGATGGAATATGGAGTCTGGATCCTTTACTAATATTTTTTTTCTTGAGTTGATAATTGTGTCTAACTGTCTAAAACTATGCCCATTTACATTGTCGTTCAGCTAAACTACCCTAATCCAAACTTCTTATCCCCTTTAGTTGAAACAAAAAAAAAAATCACAAAAGAGACCGAAAAGAAAAAATGGATAAATAGTATATAGTAGACCTAGGCAACTGCACTCGTTCAGATTTATGATAAAATCACAAAAGAGATCGAAAAGAAAAAATGGATAAATAGTATATATTAGACGTAGGCAACTGCACTCGTTCAAATTTATGATAAATCATTATACAACTTGACCTCATGTAATGTTTTCTACAAGGTTATTAGAGCGAGTGTTAAAAATAATTCAAAGATATTTACAAGAAACAAGAATAAGAGAGACGTGTTGCGACTATGCAAGTCTGCACCTTATAGCTTTAGGCTCCGTTTGGAATTGCGTCGTTTTTTTAAAAGAAATCAACTTTTATCTAAAAGTTTAGATTTAACTATGTTTGGTACATAAAGAAAAAACAACTTTAATTGAAAATTATAGGTCACTGACAGCAGATTTTATAAGCAACCCAAATGTTACTTTTAAAAGATGTTTTCGATCAAAATACATTCTGAAGTTGTTTTATGTACTGACAACACTTTTAAAAGTATTGTTTATCAAATACGAAACTGTTTTAATTCACAGCTGATTATATTCACAAAACAACAGCAACAATAGTTTTTTTATAATTCACAACAATCTCAAACTAGTCTTTAATCTTACTCGATGAAAAAAAATCTAACCTGTAAACTAGACAAGTATGTAATAGTTTTTTCATCAACCACTCAAGAATCATCTTTACCACATGATATACAACTATATTTGAACTTAAAGAATTTCAACTAGCTGGTCTTCTTCCTGATAGTACTAGATAATACGTCTTTTATTTCAAGTTCATTTCTTGTAATTAACACCACTGTATTATATAATCAATTTGATCAGCAGCCATATGTAATCAATTTTAGCCCTAGCTAGTATCATACATTTTCTGCATCCATGAATCTTATATAATTACTTAACAACATCGGATCAAAACGCGATTATCAGAAGGCTAGGATAACTCAAAACTCCCCTTGATGGCCAGAAAATTCCTGTTTTACACTAGAAACTTCTGAACCTTAGCAACCTTGACATTTTCAGCTTATATATAAACATGATTATTTTGTTTCCCTTTCTCAACAGAAATTCAACTTCAACTATTTTTATTAATGAAAGCAAATAATAAATCAAGTGGTTTTTGTTGGGGTTTGGTGGCGGGTATGGTTTTGTAACTTTCATTAATTGTGTCGTACAAGTTGGGGAGACCATTACAATTCACAGTTTCACAGCAGAAAGTTGGGAAGAATCAATCATTTAAAGGGTAAGAGTCTGCAGGCTGGTTGTGGTTGAAGCATGTGTGTTTCAGCTGTTGCTGATGCAGACTCAATCTCCCTTGTAACTAATAACTCAAAATTTAAAAACATAATATCTCATATGTGTTTCTTAATTTGTATAATTCTATGGCTTCGATCGGGAATCACGGGGATGGTTCCTTGAGATTTGAGGCTTGTTCATGCCACGTACGCAGCTTTCTGCGTTTTTCCACACTGGCTTCTTATTTCTAAGGGCAAATATTGAAGGGTACACGTAGCTGTTATATTCCCATCAATGGACCTATATACGTAAGAGACTCAACACACAAACATATTATATATGAATAGAAGATGAGGCTATACATAGTACTGATATTAATTGGAATTTTATGGTGTTAAAATTATGTCATGTGAATATTTGATTTGAACAGTAATTCTCTCAAAAATTGTCAACCAAATTGACGCAGTCGGAAGTAATCTACGTTTACAAGCAATAAATCATAAAATAAGAAGTTTAGAGTCCACCCAGAGATAGATGAGAAAACTCTCAATTTGACTAATAATATGATAAAAGATAGGTTATGCAACGGTTGCATATATGTGAGAAAAGAAACTCTAAGATGACTAACAATGAATCATAAAGTCCCACGGGTTAAAACAAAAAATCCAAATTGAACTAAAAAAACCCTAATTGCTGGAAAAATAATAAATTGTAGTTTTGAGGCCCCTACCGACCTCGAAAGCCCGAAAAAGCCCACACGTCATGGTAAAGAACAGAGTTTTGTTCATAGCGTTGTTCCTTTCTTGGAAATGTATATATAGTAATTAGCATTCTGACACCAAATGTCAAATTTGTAGCAAACTGATTTTTCATTTTTCACGATCAAGCTACTCTTCAATCCTTGTTGTCATCCATTCTACATCAAAAATTGATCAAGAAAGTATATATTTCCCAACAAAAATTGGGGTTTGGACAATTAGGGCAAGAAGTTTTTTTTAGCATCGGTTGCATTTCAAATTGGTAAGGTTCTCATGTCTTTTCCATGAAAACTTTAAACTCAAGAAGAGCCTTTCTTAAGTAAGGAATATAACAACAACAAAATCTCTTTAGAATCCCAAAATCATAATACACCGAGTATCGTACACAATTAGTTAAAACGGTGAAAAAAAAGTTACAAAATCCAATTAATATAAGATTAACATATAGAAATACATGTTGTGAAACGGCAAACTCAATTTGTACAATTGTACATTTCTTTTGGACTTCAGGGTTTCAAACCGGACCGTATACAACTTGATTTGGAAGACATAATACTAAGATCGAGTTATAGATCATGTACTCAAGCAACTAGTCCGCTGCAGGCTAGGGTTCCAAATATTTCAAGAGAATTAAATTTCCGTCAAAATTTCAGTTATTTCATCTTATACATATTTGAGTGATGTATAAAATATCTTTGAAACTAACTTATATATAAATATCAATATTTATGGTTGTTTATCAAAATGTCGATACTCCAAATTTTGAAGAAATTTCCAGATATATGAGTTACCAATATATCCACGTCCCGTACCAATGTTTTAGAACTTTACTCAATTGCAGTATTTTAACCGATCTCAACTTTTACAAAACCATCATATAAGTTGAGCTTAAATCTAACATCAGTTTTTTCAATTACATTTTTTATTTGTATTTTAGAATAAAGTTTTTTCGATTCAATTAAATCTAACATAAGTTGGGATCCAAAAATTTTCCTAGAATCAAGCCGTTCTCCATTGTTTATGAAAATGAGACTCATCTAGTGGCATAGGTATAGCTAGCTCCGAACTAAAAGTCTATGCTTTTAAGTAGCCATAGAACTTTTTCATTCCTCCCACGTGTATGAGACCCTGGGATTCTATAGGCCGTGAATATTGGGGTCAAAAGATAAGGCACAGCTAATGCTTATTTTTTTTTCTTTCAGTCACGGGGTTCCTGCAACTGGTTATATGTCAACTTTATATTTCTCATGGGAATAATTATCGATGAGTATCTTTGCTGACGATTTACAGAAGTGAAACCAACTTCTATTAGTTTGTATATGTGAAACAAAATAATATATCCTTCCTGAATAATCTATATTCTACTATGTACACTATATCTTGACTAATTAACGATAATTCAAGTCCAACAACTTAAGGGGTCAGGGGGCAGCAACCATATATGAATGAGCTTAAGAACTTGACAAAGAAAAATTCTGAATTCCAAGCACACCATAGAGAAGGACAACCACATAAACACCGGCAGAAAAACACAAACAAAACCCTAATTGATTAAACTACGGGGAGGCAAAAAGATTCACTCCAACACTTAGCCTGTGAGGTCAACCCTCAACAGTGCTTCTGTCCCTTTTTTCTTCTATTTTAGGGCATAGTTTAATTTGCATGAGAATACGTGAGCCTATTAATGCGGATCTAACCCATTATTTGAGAATGAGGATGTCTGTCTTCTTATAGAGGTCTCTCTGCCCCTCGTATATATATTAACTCACACCAGTACTACTGCTAATACATTAATGGATGCATGGTATAATATTATACGATATGCATGGAGTGGATGCATATGATATGTGAAGCAGCAAGGTCTGCACTGCACCACATGATTCCCATGCAAGCCGGCCTTTTAAATATATATGAAGATGAAGATGATGATGGTGGCATTTTCAAGTTTCAAAGAAATTTCGCAACTGCTCCAAGCCTCCAATGGTTATTGGTAGGTGGGATGGTATTCCCATCTGTATTATTAAAACGCAGGACTAGTGCATTTACATGTAGACCATGCAAATTTTATAAGTGCATGATAAGAGAAAGGTTGGACTTTAATTTGAATAAAGTAGATTTATAGACCGGTCTTTTCATGTAGGTCTTGCGCTTCATTCCCCAATAGGGCCTATACCACTCAATATACAAGTAAAATACACAATAGTCTAGGGTCCAAACTATTTAATTATGTGGTATGTCAATTTTCTCCAAAATTCAACGAACTCTTCTAAGAAATATATGATGCATTCATATAGACATATTCATGGTAATTACAAATACTATTAGTCTGAATCATTGTTAAAAACATCTTGCTTATGTATGAAATCAGATTATTAATATTGTTCAGATAACATGTCAAACATCTTATTATTATTCCAATAGTAATTTAAGTTTACACGTCATTATTGCTTTTATGCATATTGGTGAAAATTCCCTTGACTAACTTTTTATATATATTTTAGAAATATATAATTGGTGAATTGTTACCCAGAAATTGTAGTTGAATCAAATTTGAAAAAGGAGGGAAGAAATATATAACTGGCGATCTTTATAAATAGTAGAGAATTAGGCGAGAACCAATTATATAGGTATATAGATCAGTTTTGGAGCGTATTCTCCTCTCTTGAAAGAAGGGGGAAAAAAAACCATCTAGAGAGTTCCCCTAATAACCATATCTTATTAGTAGCGAAGAGAGCTATAGAAAAATAAAAGGGTGGACATAAAGCCTTACCTTCTTAGGATAATAAAGAGCTCTGCAAACCCTCCTAAAACCTCCACTGGACCTGAACCATAGTTTCTCCTTGTATTAGCAGACTATAACGAACTATACCAACTAGTAATAACAGACTCGAGCAAAACGAAAGGAAGAGCGTCCACAGTCCACTTAAGTCCCATCCATATATACAACCAACTGAACCAAGCTAGCTACAGTCCCATCCCCATCATTGATCTCGATGAACAACCAATATTCATCCAAAGCGTACGTAATCGCCAAGGGACTGATCGAAGAACCTTATGTACATGCCTGATAGATGTGAACTTAGAGTTGAATTAATTTCGAAAAAGGACAGAATAAAAAGGAAAATTAGCTGGTGAAAACTACTGAAAGAGTGACACGAATTAGTTGGGTTGTATAACTTGTATGCTATACAAAGTGCGTCCTATTTTGGCATACAATAGATTACATAGACTTCCCTCTCTGGGTTAGCAAGAACAGCATATTCCACTCGGCCCCTCTTGTTAGATATAATTGAAGTACATAGTAGTATAATGAAAGGGTAAAAACTCCAAATGGTACATGATCTATTGTGAAAGGTACTTTGTGGAACCTATAAATTTGTTTTTTATTCCAAATGGTATCTGAAGTATTGCGCCGTTACCAAATATAGTACATCTATTAACATTTCCGTTAAAATCGGCAGGTACTTTTATAGATAAAAACTCCAAATAGTACTCAGACTATTGCAAAATGTATTTTTTGATACATGCAAATTTTTTTAAACCCCAAATAGTACCTCAAAGATTGCACTTTTACCATTTTTTTTCATCATAATATGAAATTCATTCATCGGAAGAAGTGTTACAAATAGGTTGAAACAATACAAGTTTCGTTAAAAAAAAATTATCTAATATTTCATCAAATTAACTATTTATTCTTAGCTAAAAATTGTATTAACAAAAAAGATTTGGGGCAATATTTGAGGTATCATTTGGGGTAAAAAAAAATTATAGGTACCAAAAAAATACATTTGGTAATAGTTTGGGTACCATTTGAAGTTTTATTTTAAGAAAATAAATACCACGTAGGCGGCTTTAACATAAAAGTTAACGAATGTACTATATTTTGTAACAATGCAATACTTCATGTACCATTTAAGGGTAAAAACAAAATCGTAGGTACTAAAAAATATATTTCACAATAATTCAGGTACAATTTTGAGTTGTTACCCATAATACAAAGGGAGTCATTCTGAATGTTGTTGCTACACTATATGATTACACAAATGTTATGTGTATGATAGACCAAGAGAAAAATGTGACAGCATAACATAGCTTCAATAGTTTAGATAATAATTTTAAATGGATTAGACCTATATTTTAAGTGGTGTAAAGATAAGTGTTGTTATTATATGAGCCAATTCACATCTCAATACGTGTGCATGGTTGGCAGAACGTGTGAGTTAAATATGATTAATTAGTTTAAATGATGATGTATTTTATTCCCGTCAAAGGTAATTACTCATTGTCTCCTCTTCATACTATTATGGAACCCACGTATACCTAATGCTATTGCTACAGCGTACCTATCGTTTGCTTGTCTTCATCATCTTAGTCTTTATCCCATCTCTTTTACTAATACAATCTCAATTTACCATATATTTAAAATCAAGGCCGAAATTACTTTTATATTTGTGAAGTGGATCTATTCCACATTAATGGATTCAAAAATAATTATCTTTGTCGTATATGATGAGAAAGTTAATCTATTGACACATTTTTCAAGCACTTTTTAGCACATGAGTAATGCGTAATTAAAATGCTACCTTAGCTGAATGTGCTTATGATCATGAGAGTTATAATGTAATTAGATTGAAATACTAGATGCATGGGAGAAATAATGAGTGCATGGGTATTACTGCCACATATATAGTATGTAAATACGTACCTTTCTACGACAAATAGCATTATTATCGTATGAACTCAAAATTAATGTCTACATCAGTAGAAATTCTGCTAAGTGATGATCGGTCAATCTATTAAATTGTTAATCTTGAAGGAAGCATGCAGTGAAAATGATCGGTCAAATATATAGTATTGAACAGATTGATGATTCAAGCTTTTTACCTATTTCTTTATTCTCAAAAAAAAAAAAAAACTTTTTACCTATTTCTTAATTCCAATATCACTTGCATACACTTTGACATTTTCGTGGGTTCAGAAACATTATATTATTCTCAGGCTATATGTGGGTTGATTTTTCCTTTCTTGTAGAAAAACATAATCAATTGAACAACCAAGTACTGAAGGTAAGCGCACACCGATCCTCTAGAAAGACATAATCGAGTCATTGACCAATGACCACTGCCTCTCCAGAAAAGGATGATATATGCCATATTCCCTAGTATTGTTATTAAATAAACACGAAAACGTACGGCGATAAAAAAATAATAATAATAATAAAATAAAAACAAGAAAACGTACACTTTGATTAACTTGAGCCTTTCTTAATTTAACCCTTTTCAGGTTTTGTAGTTTCGAAACTATGGATTAATGGTTTATATCTAGACTTTCTTCTGTTGAGATTATATACATCCCCACATAGAAAAAATGAGATTTTGCTAGTGGGTTTATAAGGGTTTGGACTACTCCCTTCATTGTCAATTGGTTTTGGATGTGAACTATAGATTACTTTATCATAGTATCAAAGCAGGTATCTCACGTGTGCATGCCTCACGGCTACACCGGCTCCACGTCACCCAAAGTTGTCTACGTGTATGACTTGAAAATTTGCCACACGTGCAGAGGCGTGTTGAGATTATATACATCCCACATGAAAAAAATAGGACATTGGTTTTAGATGTGAACATCAGATTATTTTATTACTTCTTACGCTCCGAGCTGTTTCATCATTCTGAACATGTCTCTTAAGTAAGAGTTTGTATTACATGTCCTTTCTGAGCAGATCTCTTTATTAAGAGTTTGTATTACATGTCCTATTAGAAGGACTTGATATCATTACTACACGTATAGTCATGCTCGGCCTTTCCAAAAATTTCACTTTTTGAAACTATAAAGTTTAAGCTTTTAGATCGATGCTACAATATCGTTATGACATATAGAAGGCTTACGGAATATTTACATACAACGTTACAATATTCTACTTTCCAATGTGGAACAATTGAGACATGACACTCAGTCATACCTAAATTCGATTTGTACACATGCACCCATTCTAGCTATGTTCACCCATACGAGTTAAATTCCTAATAATTAATTTGTTCAAATAATAGAGGAGTACTTAATTTGGAGGAGAGCTAAGATCGATTGTCAATAAAAAGATATCCATGGATTCTTGCTAGTGGCGTTACTTAAGTTTGAAGTTTTCCCCTTTCACATTTGATAAAAATATTGACTCTAGCCGAGTAAATACAAATTGAGAACCATACTCCATGCACATATTATATTCCAAATGTCAGAACTCTACAAATATAATATGCCTGGAGCATTGTTCAATCATCCTTCCCAATTAGATTGACTAGTCACTAAGTATTCCCACAATATTTTCCTTTTCCCAAACAATGAAACAAACTCTCAATTCCCCCATTGTTATTATTCTCTCTAGCTCTTCCTCATAGTCAATGTTGGCACCTAATTCTTTGCAAAGTGGTTTTTGACCCCATTTGGATTTTAGATTTTTAGAGTTGTGATGCATGGTCCACCTAATACCTACATTTATTCTTTCCTACCATATCCTAGAAATTATATTAGGTAGTGTAGACTTGTACGTGTAGATTGAATTAAGAAATTCTCAATTTTGGCTTTTTTGTTTATTTTTATAAATAATTTTCTGTAATTTTTTTCACAAAATGAGATTAATAATATTATTTGTAAAATAAAGTCACACATAACATATAACCGTGATACAAATAACAATTTTCAATGCAATTTCACTTGCTCGTATTGGTGATAGAAGATGTAGAATACCCAAATGAAATTGTTCACTTTTTTGAATGATTAGAGTTTTGAGACAATTGATTGTTTATCTTCGTGTCTATCCACTAGACAAATTGTATGGAATGTCTGGTCTTAAAAATGGAGAAATTTTTCAGTAAGCCAGTAGACAATGCTTCCTGTCTCACATTAACATGGGCCTCTACTAGGGCTTCCAAGTGCGATTCGCTATTTTCATTTATGCGAGATGAGATCTCCAAGAACATATATTGCAGAAAGAAAAATTTAAATATTGAAAATTCTGGAGCTATGAGGTAGTTATCCAAAAGTGGTGGAAACCGGAGCTATGAGGTAGTTATCCTTTAGGTTTTAAGTATCGGTATCTTCATATTTATTGAAATTTTGAAAAATGGAGATATCGGAAATATTGGGGATATAAGAGAAAATATATCGTTTTTGAAAGAGTTAATTTATTAGAATTACATATAAATATATATGGATGTCACTTCACCTACATTCAAAAAGAGACTCTAGATTGTTGAAAAGCCGCTCGTTGGTCTATGAAAATGCAACAATCTGACCAAGACATATGAACCATATAGTACTAATTGTATTGATGAATATGATAGTTATAGATCTCTTTAGAGCTGCTGACTGTTTCCCCTATAAGGGGATAATAAAGATGAATCCAACTGGATGACTGACTATAGACTTCTCCATATTGATTATATCCATAAGCATTATAGCCAAATTGATTTTTGCCTTTATGATATTCATTTGAGGTCCCACTGTGCTCTGTGCTTAAACTAATAGAGTCAAAACTTAAGGCAATTGAAGAAACATTAGATGAGGTACTTTGATCATCAGTTGCACCTCTAGTCCTCCTCTCATATCGGGTATTCTCTTAAGCACCATGACCAGTTGTTTTCACTCCGTGGTTTTCATTTTGGTTGGTATGATCAAAATTACCTTCACAGGTAAATTGGTTTAATCCTCCACCACAGAAGATTGTCCATATTCATATATTTCACCTCCACCACCTATTCCGTTTCCACCCTCTGCACCATCATCAGAACTATTTGGAGTTGCTGTACCACTCCACGCATCATCACTATCTGAATTATCTCATAGGTTTTTAACAACTTCTTCAGATAAGAACCCCTCTACGTTGATTTCAGCATTAGTTGCAGTTTCTACAATTTGTGGAAGAGGTCTTCCAGCCTATCTAGGTGTGCAGGCATAATCCAATCACGAAGTGGATCAATGCCATTATCAAGCAACTCACTTGCAACATGAAGTAGATCTATGTAGTTGTTTTCATTGACCACATTATTCATTGTCTGTCTGTCTCACAGTCGCAGTTTCATGTTGTAGTAGCAATATACAAGATTTTCCAACTTTTGATATCCCAAACGGTTCCTTTGCTTGGTATGAATAATAGCAAATGTACTCCAATTTCTCTCACACGCAGAAGAAGAAGTCGTTTGTGCTAAAATACGCAATGCAATTCTCTGTATGTTTGGTGCAGAATACAAATTTGCCTTAAAAATATCTCTCTTCACACAGATTTGCATTTAGAAAATTACTGAGTTTTTTTCCTTCTATTTTTTGTTTTCTTCCATAAGAGGTATGCACATCATATCATCTTTATGCATTTCCTCTCAAGGTCTTTTATTTTATTTTTAGTTACTTTTGTAAAATTTTTTAATACTAGGGTTATTATTATACTAGAGCACCCTGATTTTATAAATATTTCTTCACTTTATCGGGGATATATCCTAAATATGTAATATATCGAGGATATTTGATGATGTAAAAGAAATTTCGCATAAACGGTAGAAGATAGGATATTAACCCCCTAAGATATATCGATCCGTCGAAAAAGTGAGATATCAGGAGATATATCAGAGATATCGCTGATATTTATCCCTAACAATGAACACTAGCCTGATAGCTAGTATCAACAAGTGCTTAATAAATGTGTTAACACGTACTGCTTAATTGTAGTAATACTAGCTAGTCATATATATAATAATATGAAAAACAAATCATGCAATAGATGAAGTAAACTACATTACAAAATAATGAAAACCATAACAATGAAATTAATATGCTCAGAATTTAAGTTTAAAATTCCATTCACCTACAGTGTACTTGAACTAATATATGCATGTACTTGAATTAAGATGCTCCAATTAATGAAGAGTAATTTGAGTTTATCAAGCACATCAAATAATGGCTGACGTTTGTGCTTTATATATTGACAAAGAGGTCGTTACAAATCCTTACATGACTCAAAGAGATTACAACGAGATATATAAACAGAGCAATACACCTTTTTTTTTTCTTTTTCTTTTTCTGTAAGGGGATAGGTGCAAGTGTTTTTAATTCTTGATTAATGAAACTGTAGAATACAAAAAGCGGGAGAGAGGGGGGGACGCGCGTAAAGTTTGAACTCTAAATTATAATAAGCATCAAGAGAATATCATGAACTAATATCATGAGTCCCCACAAAATCTATACATTCTAACATACACCAATTGGCAAAGAGTGTACGACTATTACTTTATTTGTGTTGACATAGCGGAGACAAATCAGAAAGATAACTCTATCACGAAGAAGCATCATTAAAAATAATACAGTTTTCCCACTATATTGCCACATGGAAACAAATCCGACGACATTTCGTTTCATCCTACCACTAGGAGGTTGCATCCATATGATCAAGTAAACAACTTGCCGCCTCGCTAGGTCAGACAAGGCATACTAAGCGTGCATATCAGGACAAAGCCCATATCGTCCTACCCAAAACTGGTAGGGATTTTGTTGCCACCATAATACCACGTCTGACTAATAATAATTAATAATAGAAAGTAATAGATTAAAGGGTTATTGACCCAAAGCACCAAAATCAGCTAAAATTATCCCACTTATCCCAGCCAAAATTTTATTCTCACTAATCGAATTTGAAGCAAAATGACAATTTTGTCCTTAAACAAATTAATAAACCCTGGATATCAGATATCTCTCTCTCTCTCAAGTGGTCATTGACCCAAAGCACCAAAATCAGCTAAAATTATCTCACTTACCCTAGTCAAAATTTTGTTCCCACTAACCCAATTTGAAGTAAAATGACAACTTTGTCCTTAAACAAATTAATCAACCCCTGGATATCAGATCTCTCTCTCCCTCCCTCCCCGATTTCATATCGATCTCTCTCTTCTCTCTCCCTCTCCCTCCCTTCTTGGTGCCCGACCTTTTTAGCTTCGTCGGAACAACTCTCTCGAGCTTCTCCGACTTCGTCCTCCGGATAGCTTTTTGAAACTCTAAAACCTATTCCGATTCCTCTGCGCTGTCTCTCTCCTTCGGGCCTTAGTCGAGCCTCGGTGTCGTCTCTCTCTCTCCCCTCCTCCTCCGCACCGTCTTCTAGGCTCAGTTTCCAGATTTGTCATGGCCTTGGGGACGAAAGAACTGCAAGAGTGAAAGATCGGAGAAGTCCTTGTCGGAGGAGAGATTCTGAGGACATTTGTGTTGCTCTTCTTCTTAATTCTTTAATATTCACTCTTTGTTGGTTTGTCAGGAATGGTCTCGCATTGATTCCAAAGTCATGACCTTTATGCTGGTGTGTTGTCTTGCTTTTCTTCTTCAATCTCTAATAATATATAATATGACTAAATTCAATTTAGTCCCTTTAACTTTAGAGCTAAAATCACTTTGGTCCATGACTTTTTTATATATTTTAATCATGATGGTCCCTACATTTCCAAATTATATCAACCTAGTCCAAAATTTGACTTTGACTAGAAAGATGACGTCATTTGCTGAGTTGGAGCTGACATAGGGGCCTATTTTTCAGATTTTAAACACCAAAGAATGGCAAAATGGACATTTCTAATTTAATCTAATTTCTAATTTTATTTTTATTTTTTCTCTTCATTTTCTCTCTTTTCTTCTCTCTCTCTTACGCTCTCTCTCTCTCTTTTTGTAATTTCATCTGAAACAAAAGTAACTCCCTTCTGTGAATTTTGAACTCCCATTGGGTGCCAACAACAGCTGTACACCAACATTACCACTATCACATTTCTCCAGATAACCCACTTCTGCAGCATTTTGAGCTTTGAGAAGAAAATATTCTGCTTGGACTGTTGTGGAGATGCATTTTGCTTCTACTGCCCTCCAAACACAAAGACCACCAGTGATCCAGGTTTGGTCAACTGAATTCCCACCAAGGAGGTCCTTGAGCAGGTTGGGGACGAAGCCAGTAACTAAGGCCAGTATAATAACCAAGGCCAAAAATCAACTCCGACAACCACCACCGCCGCAGTGCATAGTAATTACACGGTGGTTAGCCACTGCTCCAAACTCAAATTCAAGTATACAGAGAGGTAAAGCTCGAAGAATTGACCAACTTTCGTACCTGAGTTGAAACCAAAGGTAGCCGAAAAAGGAAGAAAACCCACCGTGAAACCCCTACACCATCTCCTTCGATTCTCACTCATGCTTCATTTTTGGGACAATCCGACACCATAGGGATGTCCACTACATCGAGAGGAAGCTTCGACTATCTGTGAGACGTCACGAATTGGCCGGAATCGGAAAATTTACAGGCAAACCTGAGAAGCTTAAAAGCTTCAATTCTCTTTCACTGGAGCTCTTCTATGAAAACCAAAGTGGGATGACAACAGTGTCAAGAGGAAGTTGTGGCCACCGGTATGTCATCGGCGGGGATGGTGGTGACGGTGGCAATGATTACCTCGGAGATGAGGGGGTTGGAGAGGGAAACGTCGTCGTTTGGGAGATGAAGGTTTGGTGGCGGTAATAAATGTTTGTTAAAGATCTATTGGGGGCAATAGACGTTTTGAATTGTGTAATCTCCAAGTTTTTTTTTAATTAAAGTTTTATTTGTCTAATTTTAAGAATAATAATTCTTATTCAGGTGACCTCTATTGTGGGACAACAGACGTCTATTGCCCCTTAATGGACGTCTATTGGGTATTGGGGGACAATAGACTTCTATTGAGGACAATAGAGGTTTTCAGAAAAATCCAGTGGGCGGTGACTGGTGACCGGACTAGTGAAATCTCATATGGTTTCTCTCTCTAAGTAACAAATGGGTGAGGGTAAAATGGTATTAAAAAAAATCTTAATGGAGTATTAGGGAAGACTCTTTAGAGTGTTTTGGATAAGAGAGAATTAAAAAAACTTAATGGGGTAAGTGGGAAAAAAATCCTTAGAAATTGGGTAAATAGACAAAAACCCTAGATTAAAAAAGAAAAGTAACATGGGTCCAGATCCCAAGCCCAGACCCATGAACCAACAGGCCCAAGCCCAAGTCGCAGTTTGCAGATCCCAAATCTTTGTGCCTGTCCACTAGACAAATTGAATGGAATGTTCGATCTTAATAATGTAGAAATAATTCAGCCAATAGACCATTCTTCCTTGTCTGACGTTCACATGGTCCCCCTAGTAGGGATTCCAAGTGAGATTCATTAATTCATTTATGCGAGATGAGATCTCCAAGAACATATATTGCAAATGGAAAAATGCAAATATTGAAAATTTTGGGGTACTAACGAGCTATACAGGTATATAACTAAATATGTAGAACTTTTTAATTATGTGTATATAAATGGTTGAGACTTGAGAAATACAAACTCCATTCATACCGTAACAATAAGGGTCTAATGCCAAATCATTGATCTCGGAATCAGGCCGGAAATATCATACTTATGTTGGAGTGATCAGGCTATCATCTCTTGAAGCGTCATTTCTTTCCTTTAATGCTTAACTGATTGGTCAGCTGAACCCACTCTTGAGAAAGAGTAGTTTAGAACTTCAGTCTCCTCTCTAGAAAACGTGTGATCCTAACTTAATCAAATATATGTATTTCAAAACTTCAGTCTCCTCACTAAAAAACTTGTGATCCTAGCTTAATCAAATGTATCTATTTCAAATTAAGATATTTGCAAAATGGATTGCATGATATACAAAACAATGAAGGAGAACAAGCTTCTTGCAAGCTGCAGATGGAGAATATTTCTGGTGAGAGGATGTATAAAAGTTACAACCATGACAAGCCAATAAGTAGTATCACCTTATAATCTTGTAACAGTACCGTCATTAAGTAGTGTTTTTTCCTACTTGGTTTTTATTCTTTTCAGCTTGTAATTTCTCTTGGCAAGGTATTGGCATAGCCCCTCTTGCTATGTATCTTTTATTTGATTATTAATAAATTTGGGTAAGAGCGATGAGTTAGCTCTTACTCCGCTTCTTTAAAAAAAAAAAAATGTATACAACCATAACAAGTCAATAAGGCAGAAGCAAAAAAGGTTATAGCTAATGAAAAACATCACAAGAGAATATTGAATGAAACTTGTATATTGAATTCTACACTATGATAGTTACATGGATAAGGTGTTTATACTAGTGACTGAGGCCTTGGTGAAGGAAATCCGACAGGACGTACGAGTGGTTCCTATGCTAGACAACAATGCATATATATTTTTACAGAACCATGCATATTGTGACACCTATATTGGCTTGTACATCAGATTTGATCTTTGGCTCTTTATCATGCATGCTCAATGTCCTTGGTCTGCAATCACAACTCGCTCATGTCCATTGTTTCTGCAGCTCTTATCTTTGACGGATTCTTTTGAATTGATTCCTCTTGCTGAGTTGATGACCGTGATGTTGAATGCTGAGGTAGGATTAATTCTACTACTATCAATTAGCTGGATGGGGCCAGAATGGTGGTGGCGGTGGACTTGGCATACGTACAATATATGTCAAGCACTCAAGCCATGCATGGAATATATCAAAGCTAGCTAGTTGATGGATGATATTGTTGTATAGAGTCTGATATATATACACACACACACATACAGTCTGACTACATTAAGGACGTCATTAGTTTTTCTTAGGTACGGATTTTCGGTTTTCACCCATTTTCCGATCACATTTTCACATCTTAACCGTTCAGTTTTTAGGTCCTAATGTATAGATCACCTCTGCAAATTTTCAGCCAATTTGGTGATCGTTAAGGCATCCAAAACTGCAGTTTACCATTATAAATACGAACGGTTCCGGTTCGACAGATTCGGTCCGTTCGTGTAAATTACAGTTTTGGATGTCTTAACGATCACCAAATTGGCTGCAATTTTGCAGGGGAGATCTATACATTAGACACTAAAAACTGAACGGTTAAGATGTGAAAATGAGATCGGAAAGTGGGTGAAAACACTAAATCCGTAACTAAATCTTAGGTAAGGACATCCTTACCTGAGAAAAATCCTCTATATATATATATATATCAGACAAAAGCAGGGACATCGAATTAGGAGAGGAAACAAAGGCAGGCGTTTTTGAATTCAAAGAAAAACCGGAAAATTTCAGTCAAAACTTTGGCACATGCAATATCTACTGCTCTCGATCTGGCCAATGGTTGGTCGGTCTTCATATTATTTCTGTGATGATGAAATTAAAGCCGTCTAGCAGGGGACCGATAAATTATATGGAAGTTATATAACAAGACTAATTACAATTACTATGGTAACAAATGAGATAAAACTTAGAAAACAAAAGAGCATGCTGCTGAAGATTCTCTTTTCTGTTTGCGTATTGATCAATGAAGCTGAGGACCCTTCAAAGAGTAAAGAGCGAGGACCCTTCAAAGATATGATAGTTCACTGAAGACGATCGATAATTATACTAGCACAAATCCCGGTTACCATTTTCTTTCTGGTATAGAATATGCGTGGACTAAACTAAAGGTGGTGGCCGGAATTTCCTTAGCATTCAAACCATTTTCTTTTTGTTTGAAATAGAAGTTGAATTCATTACATCAACAACCAAAGGCTAGAGTTTACCATAACTTACATAAGCAAAACTCGTTAAGAAAATCCGAACAAACCTATCTAAGCTAAAGCAGATCATTAAAATCTCTCGAACGCTCTCTTTTAAGCAAGCCTTTCTAAGAATGAATAAACCTTGCCCTCTACGGAAAGAAAATAATTCAACTAGCCATCTCTTGCTAATCACTCAATTATGGTACAAGTAAGAAACTAGAAACGTCATAGAAGACTCATAAAAGTCCATTTACACTCACATAAGCTTAACCCCAATGACAAAAATTTTAAAAAGAGCTAACTCCCAAAGATTGGAGCCCAGCTTGAGCCCAGGCCCGAAGGCCCGAGCCCCACTAGAGCCAAACCAAACACAAAACAAATATGAAGAAATGCATTACTTCACTAAATTCAAGGACGAATAACAATTAAGACCTCCTATTTAGAACATCACAAGACTGCTACTTGCCCAACGTGTGTAGTCGAACTAAATTCAACAGCTACCTCAGTTGATGTCTGCTAATGATCCTCTGCCTTTTCCAGAACCTACACCGAGTACCTAACATAATGAGATCAGCTCCAACTTCTCCACCACTAGAGTATAAGCACACGTCCCAAAAAGGTTCTACAAAGTCCTCCCAAGACATGGTCACTATATTCCTAGTTCTTTAGCACAAAAATCCCGCCTTCATCACACCTTACCTTAAAGGAGGAACATAACTATCTTCTTCTTCTTCTTCTTCAACAATACGGTACAATCCATGGAGAAGTACTAGGTCTAATGAATCCATACTCAAGTAAACTCTCACCTTGAACCTTCAACTCCTTAAGTTCAGTTGGCGTCATCCGATAAAGTGTTATTGATACAGGTACTGTACTTAGTAACACGTCGATAGCAAACTCTACTACCCTCCTTAGAGGTAACCTATGTATCTCCTGAAACACAACACTAAACTCGAAAACCACGACAATCTATTCCCTAACTGCAGTACTACTCACAACTCTACATGAGCCAAGAATCTTGCTCAATGGCTAAAACCCTAACCAAAATAAGTTCTATCAAATGGTTACATTATGCTAAATCGAAGCATTAAGCCCAAACTGAAAATTCATGACCAAACTCTTTGCATCTTTCTATCTCTTAAACTGATATGGTTTTAAGAACTTTGCCTCATAATCTCTCACACTCCTATCTCCTTGAGTTGATAAGATTAGTTCCATTTCCAACTGTTCCCTCACTGAAACTGAAAATTTCTTCTCCTGGAAGAGTCCCCCAAAACTATCACAGGTCATGGTAGACATATCCATTAACCTCTGTGTGCAGTTTCCACTACACTCGTACATCATCCTGAATCATGTACGAGGCTATCTTCCTCTTTCTAAGGTCACCACAGATGATCATCTCGAAGTATGTATTCATATTCTTGATCTATTGATACGCCAACGTATGATCTGTACTTCCTTAGAATGGGACTGCTCCCAGACTCCTAATCTCTTTTGCCGACTTCGACAACTGAGTGGCATCCATCACATCAACCACAGGTGGAACAGGTAACTCAACCTTTGATGCCTCCACCTCATCCTTGAATATCTCAACAGGAGTGATCCTGTTCTTACCTCGGACTCTACCTTTACTTCTGGGTCTACCTTGACCCCTAGTTATTGTAATACCCGAAAAATTCAAATTAATTTCTGATGACCTTTTAAAAATGATTTCGTGGTCATAAGCACGATTACGAAGTTTGAAGAAGTGGTGGAATTAGTTCGGACGATTTTATTTCAAAAACAAACGTTATTTAGGGTTTACGAAAAACCAACTTTTTATACATTCGGAATTCGGGAAAACTTCCTTCATGGAAGTTGTAGAGCTCATCGATACGAGTCTGTGCATATGCGAAACACAAATATCGGATGTTTTATGAATTAGTTATGACATTTAGAAGATTTTTCTATTTCGGGTATATATAGAAAAACCCTAGATTTTTTTGGAAGGTTTCCATTTTAGTCCGGCCTCCCTTTTATTTTTGGAAAGCAACTATTCATCATCTCACTCTCTCTCGGCCGAACCCAGAAAACAGAGCAAGAGCTCTCCGATCGATCTCTCCCTTCTCAAGCCACCACACGACGTCAGACCATCTCTATTGGCTTCGCCTCGAGCTACTCTACCAGCTGGTATACATAGAAAAAACCCTAGATTTTTTTTTGGAAGGTTTTCATTTTAGTCCGACCTCCCTTTTATTTTTGGAAAGCAACTGTTCATCGTCTTTCTCTCTCTCTCAGCCGAACCCAGAAAACAGAGCAAGAGCTCTCCGATCGATCTCTCCCTTCTCAAGCCACCCCATAACGTCGGACCACCTTCCTTGGCTTCGCCTCTAGCTGCTCTACCCGCTGGACATCGTCGCTTCCTCCGGCACGGCCTCAAAACCCGGCAAACCAGCTCGATCTGGTGGTACTCGAAAACGAACCAACGCAGCGTCTTCGAGTTTCCGGCCACCAAACCTCACCAAACTTCATCCATGAGCTTGCCTCAACCTCCTGAAGCTCCCAGAAATGTCCTTGCACGACGGCGCTGCTTGTGGCGGCGGCTAGAAGCCAGCCCCGATCGGATCGAACGAAATTTTCGATCCTGATATCTCGAGCTGTAGAGCTTCGTTTCGAGTGATTCTTGAATTGGGGAGCTTGCCTTGGGTTGCTGAACAAATCTCAAGAAGGGATCGAAGCCATTGGTGGAAGTTTTTACGTCGAACTCAAACTCGCCGGATTCTGGAAATTTTCCAGCCACAGTGACTATTTTGGTAATTTTCGACCTCTTCCCGCTATTTTCTGATCTTGAGCTAGTTATGAAAAATGATCAGCATGATGAGATGAAGAAGAGCAGCCTGGCCCCGACACCATTGGTGGTGGTCGATGGCGGCTCTGCCACTAACTCCGGCGGTCTTTTCCGGCCACCTCTAGAGGTCAAAAATATAGTTTCTGTACAGTTTTGGATTCTACATTTCAATACGATCATTTTGACATATTATACGCATTTTTTGGATATCATATAATTTAGTTATGAATTTTTAGATTTCGATCGATTTCGATCGTTCGATTGTGATCTGTGAAGTTAGGACCGTTCGATGGACTTGTAGTTTTGATATGATGATCGTATAATTGTCCCAGTGCCTTATGTGGTTGTGGGCGAAGATCCGACCTTTGGATCTTCGTATAATTGTGAAATAGTGATTTGGGAGGCGATTCGTAAGAATCTGACCGTCGGATTTTCATTAAATTGGAATCCGACTGTTGGATTGTCGTTTAAGTATGTTGTGAAATTATGGGCTAAATTCAAATCATATTTGATTAGGTGATTGACGGTTTTTACTTTAGTGAGCGGTTTCGGAGTTAATTGTGTTAATTTGAAGACGCAGCTGGAATATCGAGGTGAGTAAAACTCACATGGTTCATATTATGAACCGAATATTTTTAAATTAATTTATTTTGTCATAATTGTGTGAGAAATATTATGGAATAAATATTTGTTTTTAAAATCACATAGACTTGATCAACTACGGTCCATAGGTAAGTAAAATGGATTTTAAGTATACAAAAAGAATTTCACGATTTTCTTGTGTGACTATAGGTGATATTAGTGGTCATTCCTGAGTGGGTGATTACTTATATATATATATATATATTTACGTGATTATATATGAATTGGTATGACATTGAAGAGTGTGGAATTGTGATGATTTAGTTTTATTATGGATTAAAATGTGACTTACCATATTTACGTGTGTTATATATATATCTGGACGGTGTGGTATTGAGTGATGAAATAATGTTTAATCTATTGGAATGTTATTCGAGCAGTTATTACTTGAGAATATGTACTAGTGATTTTGTGGTGATATACAACGTGTATGAGTGAGTTCGTCATCGTTTTGGGGCCTGACTTTTCAGGAAACAATATGTTGTGAGAAATAATATTTCTATTGTTTTGAAAAGTGTTTGAGATTTGGGAGTCATAGATTGTAATTTCTCATTTTCATGATTTGAGTAACATTTTAGGTCCAGTGTGACTCGTTTTAAATGTTTTGATCTAAGGGTCAGGTTGGCCAAATGATCTGGGGTTGCAGGTTGTGACCTCAAGCAAAATATCGTAATTACGCCTTTGGGTGAGTTAGTGATTGCATCAGTTAGAGCTCTAGTCTGTCTGCCTATGTGTCCAGGATGTGTCCAGGTTGGACCAGATTTTCATATTGATTTGTGAGGTTAACATTTCCTATGATTTTGTCACGATGTGACTTGTAAGAGTCCTTTTGGTAAAAGGGGTTGAGTCTTGGACGAGTTTAATAGAGTGAGTTGATAATGTTGTAATTAATCTTTCTGGTGACTTCTTTTGTTTAAATTCTATTGTTTTTCGTTTCCGTTTATGTTGTTTAATATCTCCATTATTTCCCTTGTTTATTTATTCCGTTTGATTTTCCTTTTTATTTCTCTTTTTCATTTTATTTTTTTATTTTAATGTAATCTCTTGAACTAAATTTACGCAGGGATAACTATGATTTTTGATTACATGCAATTGGTTATTTTCTGCATTAATTATTATGCATGATTTATGTTTTATTGGTTAATTGTGGAGGGCAGTGATGGATGACACTAGTAGAAAGTTGAGAAATATTATTATGTATTGTGGGGATAAATACATCTTGTTAAGAGGAGAAATGAGTGATTCATCTGATTGGTTGAGATTCAGTTGATCTGAGTTGTCACGGGTGTGACTTGTATATCCTTTGATTTTAGATATGCTCATTGTCTTGGTTCTCTGTATTGAGTCAGTCACCGTATTTGTATAAATAAGACTTCGGGGTTTTGAGAAAAAAATATGAGTTTAGATTCCGTATTAATTCTTGATGATTTTGTGATTGATTATTGAGATTGTGGTTCATTGTGGATGTTGAAATTGTTGGGTGTTGACCTTGGTGAAAAGAAATATGATTTAATAAAACAACAGTTCATTCTTATTTACTCACACGAGCTTTCATAAAGTTTACCGGGTTTTGTGTTGTTACAATCCCGGTACACAATTCAAACGGTGTATTGGGTGAGCCTATAGGTCAGGAGAATCAGGAAGGTGATCGAGCAGCTTAGAGAAGCTGCACTTGTGTTAATTTGATTATCTTTTGAGAGGTGTGATATGCTCATCTGAGCTTACATTTTTATTTGGAGAGTGTATTGTAATAATAATTAATACGAAACTTATTTCGGGATTTGAAATTGAGAATCATGTGGTATGATTATTGAAGTAAAAAAATTCAGGATGTTATTTGTTGAGTTGTAGTAATTCATGTTTCGAATTTTCGAATTATTATTATAAAATTCGGGGAGTGACAGTTATGCCTCCCAAAAGGTCCATTACCTCAAAACCATATCAATACGTGGTTAATACTTGTATAACTATCAACATAAGTATAAGTTAATCACAATAACCAATTCAACCACAACATCACATCGGAGGATACAATTCCATTGCCTATGTCAAATCTGAGTTAAATTTGAAGGTTTCTATTCTTCAAAAGATTAAAACTCAACGAGCTACACAAAGCTTCTACTCATACAACACCCAGTCGACACAACCCTCTCGACTCCACACTCTAACCCTTCCTACATATCCAATGACTATATCAATACCTAAGAGTATATGATGGGGATCCGCTGCTGACGGGCCATCACTCGGTCAGTATTGATTGTTACCAAATATGTACCTTAAGCTTTGATACCAAATTGTCACACCCTGAATTTTGGATAACAAATTCAAATCCGAAACATGAATAATAACAAATACAAATAACGTTCTGAATTTTTTTTTTTCAGAAACCAACACGCTTCACACCACTCAAGATTACATAAACCAAATCCTCAAGTTACTTATTACAGTATACTCTTACCAAATAAAAATAGTAAAGCTCAATAAGCATAATAAACCTCACCATACAACACTGTAAAACAATACTATCACTCTAAACTGCACGATCACCACCCTGGTTCTCCTGACCTATAAGATTATCCGTTACACCGTTTGAATAATGTACCAGGATTGCAACAACACAAAACCCAGTAAGCTTTTGAAAACCCGTATAAGTAAATAGAAAGGGGACAACTTTTACTCAAAACAATCACAACTCAAAGCAAAACATTCCACCTCTATTTCCAAACCATTTTTCAACAGATCTCATCACTCACCACTCGACCCATCTTATATAATAAATATGTATTCATAATCACGAGTAATTCAACTCGCTGCTTTCATGTCATACGTCAATTTTCAAAAGTGTATTCATGATCACAAGTAATTCAACTCGTTGCTTTCATGTCATACTTCAATGTTCAAAAGTGTATTCATGATCACGAGTAATTCAACTTGTGAAGAGAACTCGATCCCCTGCACTCAAATGCTCTTCTGGGCACGCATAACCTCAATATGTATCTTGTAGTCGCAGATCGACTCTACTCCCCACACTGATCAAATCGAACCGGCCACGCAAACCAAAAGAGATAACAACCCAAAACTGGAAACCTTGCAAAAAAACACACTTCGATCTCGACCGGCAACGAACGCGGAGCTATATGCCAAGGCTACTCGACCGTCGGGCTCTGCAAGGATTGATGGTGCGCTTCTCTGTGCTCGACAACCCTAGGAGAGCGTCACTGTTGAGAAATTAGCACTTAAACGATTGTTTTGAATTTTCTAATTGTATTGATTTAATTATTTTCAGTTATAAGCAACTCCTTTGTAAAATGGGAACTGCGTTCAACGACTGTTGAAAGCAAGGTAATGGTCTTTAAAAACTGTACAGTGGATATATATATATATATATATATATATATATTACCCTATTGATTCGGTTTTTGTACTGGAATTTGCTATTCAAAATGTTAGTACTCGGTACTTTAGTTGAGATATCAAATCCAAATCTCATTTACCCCCTATTTATCATGTGGTGCATATTTGACAGCTCTATCAGTCATTACACGACCGATATATAAGAGAGAGAGAGAGAGAGAGAGAGAGAGAGAGAGAGAGAGAGAGAGAGAGAGAGAGAGAGAGAGAGAGAGAGAGAGAGAGAGAGAGAGAGAGAGAGAGAGAGAGAGAGAGAGAGAGAGGAACTGGATCGGAAAACTCAAAAGATAGTCTATTAAAATTTTCTTATAAATAAATAAACGATTATGTAATATTAGTTCTTCGGAGGCAATTTCTGAAGAGCTCAAAACCCACATAAAATTCCCAAAGGAGAAAAAACTACTTAAACCGGGGTACTGTGCATAGAAGTTATAGAAGACCACCACAGCTCCCCCGCTCCAAAATTTTTAAAGTTGCTACATGGTGAACATAGTCCTTCACAGGCATAAAGCGAGTTGGCAGTGGTCTCCTACAGCGACTAGCCGTAGTGAACCGCGCACTTCCTAGCTCAATGTGATAGACGTTCAGACAGGCACCCGCTCTAAAAATTTGGAGAGGATGGAGCTGCGGTCATCTATAAATTCTGCAGTACCAGGTTGAATCCGGCAAGACGTACATGATAAAGAGAGAAAGAGGATAGTGCAGCTCTATTCTACATTTCATAGTATATGAGCGAGACAGCACAACAAATTCTGAAATAAGAAAGAAATCTGAGCGTTTCTCATTTGGGACCTCCATTAACCTTCCAATTTGTTTTTTTTTTTTTTTTGAAAATCCTTCCGTTAACCTTCCAATTTGTTCATATACAAGAAATAGAACCCAAATGTTGTTTGTACCTGATTTGGTAAATCGGCTCTTAAATCTTTGGCCGATAGGTGAGGAAAATATGGTGCTTTTATTGTTGATACTTAATAAAATCTCATAATATGAGATTTTATTAGATATTAATTTTTGGAGAAGAAATGAGAAGGGAAGGAAATAACGGCGATAATTATTCTTTGGAATAATTAATGCCGAAATTTAATTAAGGTTGAAGGCATTAGAGAGAATATTGCGTATTTAAGAGTAAATCAATTATAATAGAGCCGCAAGAAGAATGCAATTACGGTGCGATTAAGGAATTTATTATGCCTAATTTCAATTGTATTTTCTTTCTTAAATGTCATGTTTGTAATAGTATAAATAGGAGACATCTAGCTCATTGAAAAAGGTCCCCGACCAACACAACTCAAAATCAATACATCAAATTCTCTACAATATCAATCTTTTCATTCTTTTTTTCTTTACCTTCCGCACTTTATCTTTTCTGCAATTTACTATTCAGTCTCTTTAAATTTCATGCAATTTAATTAATTCGCATTTGGATTCTTGTTCTTTCACTTTTTGCACTTTACTTTCGGCAATTTCATTCTTGTTCTAACCTAGTTAAATCTTTATCGCTTTCTTACACTCTGCAATTGTTCTTCTCGCACTTTACCTTTCAGCCTTTTACGTTATTTGTTCTTTAATTCATGCATTTACTTTCTTGCTCTTTTATTTCACCCTTTTATTTTCTGCAACATATCAAAAAATCACAAAAAAAAAAGAAGCAACATCGGTGAAGACGCTGAAAGTCCTTACAACAAAGGCAAGAGAACCTAGCAGTCGAGACGGTTCCTTCCTCGGCGTCTTCACCGAAAGGCAAGTGATCTGACTTCTTTCAAGTGACAATCACTTGAAAGAAGTCAGATCAAGTGCAAATCTTATCAAAACCTCGCTTGGCCAATTGACCTCGAGTTGGCACGCCTGCGTATCAAGAAGGACAAGTGGACTTCAAATCCCTCGGCTACTAATTTGGGCTGAGACGATTTTGAGGCAAACAAATGTATGCAGGACTCATCAGATCATACACTTGTAAAGGTAGAACTATTCACTATACAATTAAGCATGCAATTTGTACATGAAACAAAAACGTAGAAAGCATTGAGCAAATGTGCCGGTCCTTAGTTTTGAGAGGCGTGGTGTAGAAATTTAAATGAAGTCTTATCAATTATAGACTTAATCCATTGAGAAAAAATTATAAACATTTTTTTTCTCTCAAAAAGAAAATTTCGTGAATTTTATATCTAATTTGAAGAGATTGGATACAAAATAAAAGAGAAGAAATTTTCATAACAAAAGAAAGGAAAAAGAGAGAGAGAAGAAATTTTTTTCTCTCATAAAAGCAAATTTCATGAATTTTATATCTAATTTGAAGGGATTTAATACAAAATAAAAGAGAAGAAATTTTGCAAAGAAAAGAAACAAATATATACAAAGCTGAAAAAAAAGAAGAAGAGCAAGAACAAAACTAGCTAAAAAGAAACGACCCAGCTGAGTATGATGTCATTGAGTCAAACCTGAGACACATTATGTCCCTCACAATCCTTTAAAATTGTCCTTTAAATGAGCAAGTCTAATTGTATATATTCTATATATACATGTTTTACATGATTGGTTGGCCTCCTAGAATCGGAGGCCTGGTGCTACTACACCACCAGCACTAGCCCATGGTCGGCCCTGTCAATTATATTCGAGCAAATTAATTAGGGGTCTTGACTCAATGCCCCAAATTTAGGCCGAAAAACTCCTAGTTGACTTAGAAGAGATTTTAATTTCCATTCACCCAATTTAAGAGCAAAATATCTATTTTAGGCTCTGAAAAATTAAAAATTACGCATTGCCACTAAATTGTCTCTCTCTTCCTTTTAGCACTGCCACTAAATTCATGTGGCCGGATCTTTGTCTTCAGGTTGAGTTGAGATGTGATACTTAGAAAGTTTGTAAGAATTGCAAAATGGATAAAACCCAATCGATCTCCCCTTCCAATTTGGCTGGAGTAGGCCAGAATTTTAAAAAGATGTCAGAAAATGGCCAAAGCTTCTTTTCTTCGATTCGTTGTGTATGGTGAATAACATGATGCAAGACATATATGGTTGGATAGAGGGTTCAAAGATGAAGAGAAGGGGACAAATTTCATGGCCGGAGGTGGTCGAAAGAGACGATGGCGATGTCGCAAAGTTCCATAGTTGGAAAAAAAAAATTCTAGGTGTGGAGCTAATTTTTCCAAGTTCCCAAATTACAAAATGCCACTAACTTAAATCTTTTATTACTTCTTCATGACAACTCCGATTTAGCGTGTCACATATCTACAAACTCAGTTTAACGTCCTCTACAACTTATGTGAAGAAAGTTTTTTCAAAAAGTGAACAAAAAAAAAGAACTTTTATTTTATTGCTCCCCAATAAAATGTTTTGAATTGATGTAATCTCGAAGTTTTCGATGATTTTTCTCTCCTCCACTGTCTCTCTTTCTCTATATAACAAAGGGAGGGAGGATAAAATTGTTTAAAAAAAAAAAAACTTAATTGGATATTAGGGAAGAAAATAAATAATTTTAAGAGCAAATGCAAAAATTTACAATTTATTAGAATTGTTAAAAAATATTGGGTGAGAGAACCCTACAGAATGAGCCTACACGCGCCCTAAAAGCATAGTCGGATCTGAGCATTCGCGCTCGTCCGGTTGCGCACGATGTCTGGGCGGGCCATCGGCTTTGCCGACGTTTTGTGGTCTGTGGCCGGATGGGTGATCATCAAAAGGCTCGAGGCAGGTTCCTTGGAGTTTGCTGCTTGAAGTTTGGCAGGAGGGGTTAAATGGCGGCAAGTCTGGTGCGGCACCTCTGAAGCAAAGTGGTAGGGTTGTTCTGATTCTGGGAAGGTCAATGGCGTATTGGGAGGGAACTGGATTTGATCCGCTTCATTTCCAAGCGGCAACGTCGTATTGTGGGCTCCGTCGATCTGGCTTTTGGGTGAACTACTCCAACCTGTTTTGTGTTCTGGTTTTGCTTGAGATTCAGAGTCTGGGGCTTATGGGTGGTCGAAGAAGCTTCGTCGGCGGCATCTGGGATTGGAATGGTGGCGCCGAAACGGCATCATCGTGGTCAGGATCGTGGCTGTAGCCACTGTGCACAGAGATGGAGACTTGGGCCAGTTTTTTGGGCCATTTTTGCTACGGTTTTGAGTGAGACTCTCCTTTGGGCTGCCTCCAATTTGGCCCAAGTGAACTTGGGTCTGGGTGTGAGCCTAGGCCTACCATATGTTAGTAGTTTAGTTTATTTTCAATAATTTCTCAAGTTTTTTTAGAGAGCTACGCACATTTTTGTGCCTTTTAGTGAATATTCTGGTATATTACCGAAGGAAAATTCATGCTATCTCGATGCATTTAATGTCAAATAAGTGTCATAGTTTACACTTACCACTGTGGGTACTAGCACAGCTTCTTAACTATCCTAAATGGTAGCATGAGGGTATGTAATAGTCATTCTGACTTGTGATCAATGTATTGGCTTATGCTTTAATAAATTTTCTTTTTACAATTTATTAAAACAACTGTAGCTCAAATTAGGGTAAGTTGACATTTCCCCAATTAAGGCTTAGTTTGGCATTGCTTTTAAAACCTGCTTTTAGTCCAAAAGCGCTTCTGATGGGAACTGAGGCCGTTTGGTAAACCTCAAAATTTGTGCTTTTGAGCAAAAGCGCTTCTTGCCACAACAGAAAATCAAAAGTAGCTCCGGGTAGCTTTCTCGTTTCCGCTTTTGCGGAAACCAAATGAAGGAAGGGAAGGGTTAAATGAAACTTTACAAACTATCGAAATTATCCTTCATGCTTTCAAAAATTTACATCAAATTTCCTGTCTCAAATTGATACTTGTTCTTCTTCTCATCTTAGCAAGGCTGCACTGCTGCTGCTTCAAGCCTTCAAAACCGAACCAAAGCAAACCAATCCGCCACCTTGCAGTGGCCTCAGCGGTGGCCGAATTGTACCCAAAACGTTAATCATCCTAAATTCAACTATAATTGAAACCAAGTATATCAATACATAGAGCATGAAGAGGAGATCGACTTTCGTACCTCATGCATTGCTGATGATCGCCGGAGTTGCCGGAAAACGCCGAAAATCGGCCAGAAAGGCTGGAGCTTCTTGGTTTCGAATCGCCTTCATCAGATCTCGTCGGTGAAAACCCAAGCCATAGGCTTGGTCTCGAAGGTGATGTTGTCCGAACGCCAGTGTCCGACCCCTGGAGATGGCCAAAATCGGAAGTGAGGATCGGTGGCTGTCAAGGATACCAGAGAGGCAGAGAGGCGTCTACAATTCTAAAATTTTCTGGAGGTTTTTGGGTCGTTGATCCAATCTTAGAGCTTATATAATTGAAAGCAATGGACCATATTAAATGGTGATTGAAATCTAAGGTCCAGATCGCACCGTCAATATTCTTTTTATTTAAAATGAATTTCCTTATTTTCAAACTTCCAAAATATGAAATAAATACCGAAAAATTTGACCATGGACTCATCAAAATTTGACCATGGACTCATCGTGTCGCGTACTTTACTATCGGGTTCTTAAATTGAAGATTTAACTTACTGAAATTTTTTAAAGTTATTCCTGAACACTCTCTTATAGAGAGCGCTATATATATGACAAAAAAACCTAATTTTTTTATTTGATATGATTACATAATCAAAAAAAAAAATTATATATATTTAGTAGCATATCTTAGCATGTATGATTATTTTGGTAATTATACTCATCCAAAGTACTTTTGTCTTGCAGCTTACCAAACACCTAAAAATTGTTTTTCGTTTTCACAGTACTTTTAAAGACAGTTTACCAAATACCTCAGCTGCTTCCTCCCACAGCAAGTTCGGAAACACTTCCTCTCACAGCACAGCAATTCCAAACTAAGTCTAACTTCCTTATAACTTTTATGATGCACCGATAAACAGGATCAACATCGTCAACCATGTGGATAGTGGCGATACATAATGACCTCCTAACTCTATCCAATGAGAAGTAAATACCAACATCTCGATAACTCATTATAGATTTCTGTAGTCCTTCAAAATTATGGATTCCATTATTTGCATCTCATGCGCGACATTAGTACTAGTCTAGACCAACAGATCAATCTGCTTCAAGCCATAATTGCACCAGTGCATGGCACCCAGGAAGCACCAAAGTCCTATCCACACAGGGTGACAGTAGCTCAATTATATGATGACACGCTATGGGCCTTTGTGAAGTAGTATTACTGTTGGAGCCTATGGTGGAAATCATGAATGTCGTACGTAAAGGCCTTTCCTTTCGCCCTATAAATGTTTTATGATATGATGCGCGCTGTTTTTTTTTATTTTTTATTTTTATAATAATATGTGGAAACTTATACCTCCCGGGTAGAAAATAAATAAACGGCTCTTCTTATGTTCAAAATTTTTTTACAAAAAGAATATATATATTTTGATGTGTTATGAGATGACAGAGATGAAGTATCAGTACCATAGTTTGCTTTCGATAGTACTAAAGTCATGAATAATAATTCTTCGCCTAAGTTACAACTTCCTACTAAAACATTTCATTTCTGTGTCACTTTTCATATATAAACACTACAAAAGTTGAAAAACATTGTCAATTTTGATAAAAATTTGAGTCCTTATGATGAATTGTTTTTTTTCTCTTACAAATGAATGACTAAAGTTCTCAAACTTTATTAATTGTTGGCAAATGTAATATTTTATGGGTGCTTATTACAAACAATAGCCAAATTGAAGACCATCAAATTATTTCATACTTGAACTTGAAATATGATAAATTCATTCCATACTCACATCAAAGTGTTTTTGAAAATATTTAGTCACTTCTATTTTACGTGTGGGAGTAGAAGAGTCATTTCCTCATGTTCATGTTGATAAGAAATTATAATTTTTTTTTTCAGGTAAAATAAGATAAATCTTGAAAAAAAATCAATGACACTATTAAAATTTACCGTTGTTTATTAAATATTTTATTTTTCTAAATTATGATTGATAGTTCATATGAGTGTCTTCATGAATGTATTTTATGAGTATACGTATAATTAGTACTAGTACGTAATAAAAGTGTTATATATACGTATAATTCTTTTCTAAAACACCATTTAAATAAAATCCATATTTTGATGGTGATTTAGAAAATAATTAGTTCATATAATAAAAGTGTTATATGAGGTTCCGTTAATCACAACTAGTCTAAGGTTACATGTTTATCTTAAGAGTGGACATAATAATTTCTTCAAATTGTCCAATACTACTATTGTGATTTAGATCTCACACCTTTATCTTTTTGTTATTATATTTTAAGAAAACTTTTTATTTATTTTACATTTTAAAACTACATGACAAACAATATCTTTCCTAAACTAAATGAACTATTCACAGACTTTTAGACCAACAAAAAGGGAAAGAAATGAACTACAACTCAATCATCTACAGTGCATTCATGTGAGAATAAGTTACCAAAAGCAAACATGCATTTTGATCACCACACACACACATATAATTGACTTCGATCTTAGATAACGCTAGCATTGCATAATGCACATGCTTTTTCACAGGTTCATATAGCGTTGGCATTGTATAATGCAAATAATGGTCGTGGACAACCATGTTCCATGAACCAACCGATCTGTTATCTGTACCTTCCTCTCCCCACGCGCCTTCTCTAAGCGTAGCTCATCTCCGTCCTTGAAAAGGTCCGGCCAATGCGGGTCTGCAGCAGATTGATAGAGAAAGATTTAAGACAGGGGGATGGAATCATGGAATGGAATAAACATTTCACCCAATAATAGAGGAAATACCCAAAAAGATAAATTGGTAATGGTAAAGGCATCAATGGCCGACTTTAGCGGCCTCTTGTCCTAACGTCCTCTGTGTGCTACGCACACATTACTCTCTCTCAATTATTACACGCTTCAGAAAGAAAAAAAAAAGATAAATAAGAAACGTCATATTTAGGTGGACAAGAAGACGGACAAGGATCAGAGAAATAGAGACTTTGGGGAGAATAGAAAGAGAGAAACAGAGAGAAGAGAGTGGCCGTTGCAACGGCCACCTCCACCTCAACAACACCACCACCAACACATTTTCAGCTTCTCTCCCAAAAAACACCACCACCCCCATTTTCTCTCCATTTTCTTGGGAAGCAAACAAAAGAAAAAGAATTTATCGTCACCCAGACATAAAAAATTACCCAGAAAAAAAAAAAAAAAAAACAAAAAAACAAAGCTTGCCGTTTCCCCCCAGCCGAGATTGGCCTGCAGCACCATCGTTTTGTGTTTTTTCCGGTTGCTCAGACGGTGGTGCTTGCTGGGCATGAGGTAGATGGTTTCAATTATACGGCTTTCGATTTCATTGCTTTGATTCGAGAATTATATGGTTGATTTGGGAAGGCTGTGAAAGTTGAAGATGCAGCACAATATATTTACTACAATGCGTAGCTTGAAGATCATGGATGGGTGTAAAGGCACCCAGGTTTTTGCCATTAATCCATCTGGAACAACCCCCACGAATGGTGGAGTAGGAGACAAGGTTGGTCACAGCAGGGTCAACTCGGTTCGATCCAGATCGAACTGGAGTTTCCAAGCCCCGAATCCGACCGGAAACAATGCCTTGGTCGAGAGTCTTCTTCCCTATGAACTCCCATCGTCGGATCTCCTCGAGCCCCAAATCGAGCCTTGTCTCAAGACCGTTGATTTTGTCGAAACGCTGGCTGATGTGTACCGCAGGATTGAGAATTGTCCGCAATTCGAGAAATCTAAGATGTACGTGGAGCAATGCGCGATCTTTCGGGGTATGTCGGATCCGAAACTGTTCCGGCGGAGTCTCCGGTCGGCGAGGCAGCACGCCGTGGATGTCCACACGAAAGTGGTGCTTGCGGCATGGTTGAGGTACGAGAGGAGGGAGGATGAGCTGGTTGGGTCATCTTCAATGACTTGTTGCGGTAGAAATGTTGAATGTCCCAAGGCTAGTTTGGTAGCTGGGTATGGTCCGGAGTCTGTTTATGATTTATGTTGCTGCTCTCGGAGCGGTGGCGATGTAGATGGTGAGACTGAGGATGCGGATGAAGAATGCTCAACTTCGAAGGAGGAAGATGCTGATATGTCATTTTTCATTGGAGAGGATGAGATTATGTGTGTTAGGTATAAGATTGCATCGCTCTCGATACCCTTTAGGACAATGTTGTATGGGGGCTTTACGGAGACGAGGAGGCAGAAGATAAATTTCTCACAGAATGGGGTTTCTTCGGAGGCAATGAGAGCAGTGGAGGTATTTAGCCGGACTGGGAAGTTGGATTCTTTTGAAGTGCGAATTATTTTGGACTTGCTTTCTTTTTCAAACAGGTTTTGTTGTGATGAGTTGAAGTCAGCTTGTGATGCTCATTTGGCTTCCCTGGTTTGTGAATTGGAGGATGCAATGGTGTTGATTGACTATGGATTGGAGGAGACTGCTTATCTTCTAGTGGCAGCTTGTTTGCAGGTGTTTTTGAGAGAGCTTCCGAATTCGGTGCACAATCCTAACATGATGAGATTGTTTTGTAGTTCAGAAGCTAGGCAAAGATTGGCCATGGCCGGGCATTCTTCTTTTGTTTTGTATTATTTCTTGAGCCAGATTGCCATGGAGGAAGACATGAAGTCCAACACGACAGTGATGCTTCTAGAGAGGCTGGGAGAGTGTGCTACCGAAAGTTGGGAGAAGCAACTCGCATATCACCAGTTGGGGGTTGTGATGCTTGAGAGGCAGGAATATAAAGATGCTCAGTGCTGGTTTGAAGCAGCCATTGAGGCAGGTCATGTGTATTCCATGGTGGGTGTTGCAAGGGCCAAATTCAAGCGTGGCCATAAATATGTAGCGTACAAGCAGATGAACTCGCTAATTTCGGAGAATACACCAGTTGGGTGGATGTATCAGGAGCGTTCTCTGTATTCTAATGGAAAGGAAAAGATGATGGATTTGAATACTGCTACTCAATTGGATCCAACTCTATCTTATCCATACAAGTTTAGGGCTGTTTCTCTATTGGAAGAGAATCAGATTGGATCAGCCATCACAGAGATCAATAAGATTATTAGTTTCAAGGTCTCCCCTGACTGTCTTGAACTGCGGGCTTGGTTTTCAATTGCCATAGAGGATTTTGAAGGAGCTCTCAGAGATGTCAGGGCACTTTTGACTTTGGACCCGAATTACATGATGTTTCATGGGAAATTGCATGGTGACCATCTTGTAGAGCTGCTCCAACCTCTTGTCCAGCAATGGAGTCAGGCTGATTGTTGGATGCAACTATATGATCGATGGTCCTCGGTGGATGATATTGGCTCTCTAGCTGTTGTACATCATATGTTGGCAAATGACCCTGGGAAGAGCCTTCTACGCTTTAGGCAGTCTCTCCTTCTATTACGGTAAATACTGCTGTTAAAAAAAGGGGTAGATTTGTATGATGTGTTGCTTGTTTATTTTATGAAGAGCTTTTGGTAATATCAACATTATCATTTCCCTATAAAGGACTAATTTAGTGCATAACAACTTTAATTTCTTAACATGCGTAGAAATTATGTCACTTTCAGTTGATGTGAAATGTATGTACCTAGCTATTTTCTTATATTGCATGTTGGGCAAGATCTAAGAGGTATCATACGGAAGGATGCTAACCCACTTAGTCCAATAATTGTTTATTTTTTGGTTGTCCTTAATTGTTATACCGGTCTGTTCTAGCAGCATTTCTGATCTCACTGATATTGTTAGGTTGAATTGTCAAAAGTCCGCAATGCATAGTCTGCGATTGGCTCGAAATCATTCTACTTCTGAACATGAACGGCTTGTGTATGAAGGATGGATATTGTATGACACTGGCCATCGTGAAGAAGCATTGGCAAAGGCTGAGGAGTCCATTTCACTTCAAAGATCATTTGAAGCATTTTTCCTAAAGGCTTATGCTTTAGCAGACTCAAATCTTGATTCTGAGTCTTCAACATATGTGATACAGCTTCTGGAGGAAGCACTCAGATGCCCTTCGGATGGCCTTAGAAAAGGACAAGTAAGTATCACCTTTGGTATAATGTTTGATCGTGGCATCTTATCTTCAATTTATTCAGATCGGTAATTCTGTTTTCCTGCAGGCGCTAAATAATTTAGGAAGTGTCTACGTAGATTCTGAGAAGCTGGATCTTGCTGCTGACTGCTACACAAATGCACTCAACATTAAGCATACACGAGCACATCAGGGTCTAGCACGAGTATATCATCTTAAAAATCAACGCAAAGCTGCATATGATGAGATGACAAAGCTGATAGAGAAGGCTCGCAACAATGCATCAGCTTATGAAAAACGTTCAGAATACTGTGATCGTGACATGGCAAAGAATGATCTAAGTATGGCAACACAATTAGATCCATTGAGGACATATCCGTACAGATATAGGGCAGCAGGTATGTTGCAACTATCATCCGTCTTTGCTTAGTCCATGCCTTTTTTATTTGGGAGTTATTAGATGTTTATGTATAAGTCTTGATGCATGAATGTGTTTTTCTGCTATTAAAATATACTGAGACTCCTGTGATTATTAATTCCACATCCTTTAGGCCTTAACTTAGAGTAGAGCTGTTATATGTCAATTCAGTAACCTAGAGCCTAGAATACACATCTAGGTTTTCAAGCAGATGGGTGAGCGGTCCATTCTCTTAGATTGAGTTTCAGCTGCTATGATTTGACAGTTTAAAGGGCTTTAGTTCAGGTCATTTCAACCAAGTTTCTTTTCTCTCTCTTTTTTAATCACCTTTATCTATTCTTCATCTCAAAGTATATCAATTTCTTTTAATTGAGTCTAGTGGTGCTTGTCGACCTGGGCTTTCACTTATGCCCACTGCCTAAAATTGTATTAGCTTGCTTCAACTTCGTGGTAGTATATCTCTATAGTACCTGAACAATGACAGTTAACATACTGATGGATTGGGCAACATGAAATTTGTCATCATCTGACCAAAACGTAAGATACCTTAACAAAGAAAAAAGATAACAAAAAACCTATTTAACATCTTCATGTTGATGTTGGAACCTAGGTTGTGGTGTGTCATATGCTTCATAACTTGTACAGTAACCCTTGAATTTGCTAAGAGAGAAATAAAGATAATGCTGTCTTTGTGAACTACTAACATGGAAATTATGGCCACCAGTTTTGATGGATGACCACAAAGAAGCAGAAGCTATTGAAGAGCTAAGTAAGGCCATAGCTTTCAAGCCAGATCTCCAGCTTCTACATCTTCGAGCAGCATTCCACGAATCTATGAGTGATTTTATGTCCACCGTCCGAGACTGTGAAGCAGCCCTCTGCCTTGACCCCAACCATGCCGACACTCATGAACTCTATGGTAAAGCACGGGAGCGCTTAAATGAACAACAAAGGTGATGATTACTGGGTCATTGTTCTTTACCTTCTGGAGGCAATCACGCTGTTGCTACCGGATCCTTTCAATGTGGGCAAGGCCAGCAATTGTCAGCGTAGTTAATCTCTTGGATTTTGTCTCTAGAAAGATCAATTGTAGATCTCCATGGCCCTCAAAAGGAATTTTAAAAAACTGGGAGCAAAGAGAGAATTTGGGGTCATAAAGAAGGGGAAATAGAGGAGCAAGATAGCATGTAAATATGTCATCTGTTTATTTGATTGCATCAATTTATATATTTAAGTAGAGCACAGACTGGTTGCTGCTACTGTCTCATATACTACTCCAGAAAATGTGGGAGTAACCACGATGAAAAGAATCTTGTACATGATATGTTGTTGGCTTGTGATGTGTGAATCTCTCCAATTTTACATGTCTCTATCATGTGTGATTTTTGGCCAAGCAGTTTGCTATATGTTGTAATCTTGTCATGCTGTTCTCTCATTTGTTGTGTAAGCTTCACGGTTTTCTGTATGACCAAAAGGAAAGTCAAGTACTTTCATTGAAGCGTAAGGGTGCCAAAGTTCATAGAGGCCTCTTTTCTATCTTTATTTCTCCCCTCCATCTTTTACTAGCTTTGATATTTTGTGGCAGAGAATACATACAGATTCGAAAACAAGAAATCGTGATGCTATGGTAGTGAAACATCCCTATAATGACCTATTTTAAAAGCTATGCGCAGTGTTACTGTAAGTCAAGGGATGATCTCTATTTGAAGAATGTAGGTTGAGACCTGTGTTTGAGCTACTGGTTCCCTGTCAATTTCATACAAAAGGGTATTTCTTTTTCACCTGTGATCGTGTTAAAGTGAGTATCAGTTTCCACGGACTGCATGAGGTACCCATAAATTCCAACCGTCATGCCATTATTTCATTCAACTGCCTTCTACTATTTCCTCCTGATCACTCAACTGAAGCTTCGGTTCTTTCAATATATTATATATGCTCTCAGAAGTAAGATTTGAAGATGCTTTAGAAGCAAAATGTCCTAGAATGCTGAACTTCAATGCACCACTCCTCTCAACAAGGCGTCCCAGAAACTCAAGGAGCACAAGATTACATGGCAGGTCACTGAGTGCGAGTGAAGAAAGAGTTCCCTTTTCATGGGAACAAGCTCCTGGCAAGTCCAAGTATCCAAACACAACCGACGATAACCATGATGGTGATACGCCCCGGCCAAAGCTGCCCCCGGGCTGGTGGCACTGGCACAAGCCTCTTGAGTCAACTAACGTTGTTGTTCTGGACAAAGAGAATGAGCAGACACTTCATGACCATGATGATGGATGTGATGCTGATGTTGATGATGATGTTCGCGCTGTTGACTACAATTACGTTGATGATCCTGATTTCGATGATGAAGCCTTCTCCGATGCCGTAGATGTGTTCTCATTGTCAGAGGCTATAGACATTGTGGAGAAGAAAGCACAAAGAGAACATGATCACTCCGACGCTCTGAAGTTGAAGCTCGCAGAGTCCAGTGAGATGAATCAACTGTCTCCAAACTACATAATCGAGCGCTTTCTTCCAGACGCCGCTGCATTGGCTGCATCATCTGCCATAAATCTAAGTGTATCACAGATCAGTTCAAACCAGAAACTTTGTTATCCATGGAATTACCCTGAACCGGAGGCTTGCGTGTCAAGAACGGTTGGGCAAGCTCACTCTTCACCTAGGGGTTGTGGTTTCTTCCCTTGGCGGATGAAGCAGTACAAGTTCTGTGGTATAAAGAGTCCTGTAGTGTGTTCACAACAACCTCAGTCTAGTGTAAAACACACAAAAAATAGGTCATAACTCATAAGCATAAGCTACAAGGTTTAGTATTCCTTGATGTATGGTATAGTATAGTTATGAAAGTTTCTTCTTTTGGCTGTTGTGGTTCTATGTACATTCATTCTGCCTATTGGATTATAGCCTATAAAACTGTCATTCATTTAAATCTCTATAATAGTGTTATGATGCATATAAAAGATGGATTGGTGCTTATTCTGCTGATAATAAGGCAATATTAGTTTTAATTTTCAGATATAATGTACAAACAGGACATGGTTAATATCAAATTGCTTAGAATTGAAGGCTACTATACACTAGCATTTTGCACTCAATTTCACATGTTTCTCATCTCATTAACACATAATCCAATCATTTTGAAATTCTGTTTGAGTGTATATAGGTAAAAGAGAATGGGTGTATAATTACACATTTTCTTATGCGTTAGATTACCAATGACGAGGATAATTCAATGAGAAAAATTTTTAAGTTTAAACTTAAGAATTATCTCCAACCGTGGGGGTCAAAATCAAAACTATTTTCTAGAGTGGCTGAAAATTCATAATTTTCCATTTACGCTGACCTATATGTAGATTCAATTTCAAAATTATTCTAAATATATGGAATATTTTTTTTTAAAAAGAAGTTATTTTAAGAGCTACACCCAAGATTGGGATACACAAGGAGCAGAGCTAGGTTATGTTTAGGCCTTTAGGGGCATGTACATACTTTCAGCATTGAAACAGTGCGAGAGATAACTGTCATATTCATTCTAGCTGTTGACTGAAAAACACTCAATTTTGAGAACATTTCTAATGCGAGCCTTTTCAATACATTAAATTTAGAGTAGTGCTGCATACACCAAAAGGTTATACAAAAATCTAATACCAAATGATGTGGCATCTGCCAAATCATCGATCACCTTCAATTGAATAATTTCCAACATATCTAATTATTTTCATTTTCAAGTAAGCTTGTAAAAAGATAAAAATAACTTCCTTAACCCCGATCATGCTTGTAGCTCTCCAATATTGGGCTAACATAGACAAGATTTACAACAATACCACACAACTTTATTGGTAATGTCACTACTAATGCATCCCTTTTCTGTGAATCATTTGAATAGCTTAGTTGCAGTTGCTCTAGACAAAACCCAAAAAAAAAAAAAAACCAAGAACAAAAAACAAATATAGATATAGAGAGAAAGAGAGGAAGAGAGAGGTGCAGAGAAATAAAAAGAAGAGCAACAAAATCATGATCACGCGGCATGCTTTAATAATCGATTTTATATCATCATCACAACCCCGAGATCGAACTCAACCATTTCCAAGATTTGCAACAAAACCATGATCCAATCCCTTACCAAATAAAAGCAAAGGTTTTAAGTCATGAAAATTAACTATATAACCTAATTCACAGTTGTATCCTGCACCTAATTAGCATAGTGTCATTCGGAAGAGATGATGGACATGGGATTAATTAGAACGAAACTGAAAAGATTGATCAAATAAAAGACTAGCTTATTTCTCCAACTTCTTATACAAACAAAACAAACACAGAGAAATTGCACCACTGGCCGAATCCTTTGGTGGGATACTGGAGTTGTCTCAAAGTATGCCATGATTTGCAAACACAGCGGTATGGGGCCAATGAGCCAGGTGAAATTGAATCCGATGATCTCTTTGTCAAGATACTATCAATTAAGGCTTCCAATGAAAACCCTATTGGAAGAGTGCCTTCATCTCAGATTCTCATTGTGTTTGCAGAAAATCAAAATAATTTTTTTTATTTTAATTGTTGATTTTTATTTTAAATAAAAAAGAATTTAATAGAAGGATATGCTGGAAATTATTAGGATTAAGATGATGATATGGCATCATTTGGTATAGCTTTTTATATAATTTTTTGGTGCCTTGAGCATTTTCCTTAAATTGATCACTCATTTTGCTCACATATTATGCACCGGTGACGACGTAAATACACTTTTATATCTAAAAACGCTCAAATCTTATCTAAATTTTTAAACTTTTCATAGATATTAGCATTTCTCCACACATGCTCTGCATGCACAAGTAGTTTTTTTTTTTTTTTTAGAAAATAATAAAGAAACACAGTTATTGCAGACATAAAATCATGATAGAGGAAAGTGGATTGTGGTTTTTTTTTTGTTTACTTTTTTGATAAAAATATATTTTGTAAATGTCATAATTATTTAATTAACTCTCAAAGTTTTTTAATCTTTTAAGGTCATTTCTGTCAAAATTTTTGATTTTGGCTAACAAACTCTTTTCTCTTAATAATAGTATAGATATAAATATATTGAATCACCCGTTTTCTTCACTGCAAAAATACTGTCACAATTATTTGATTCATTTCCCTCTTTCAAAAAAACCTTAAATACACTCATATTTTTGGTAGTTTCCTGAATTTCAAAAAATTGAAAAATTAAATCCATACCCTTGATCTTTGAACGTGTGCTGTCTGATGGGTCACACTCACTAGACTCACATGACCAAAACTAGAAAACTATATTTGAAATTCGATATTATCTACACAACGGTCCACACGAGCCAACGAGTCACACGTGAGAGATTTCAAAAAACACTAGGGTTTCCAAAGCGGTGAACCCGGGCAGCTTCGGGCAGCCACAAACCCCCCTGCCCGTTTGTTCTTATATAGTTTATATTTTCACATATTGACGATCCATTTCGTCTCCCTCCCGCTCCTTCATATCATTCGAAATACAGAGCTCTCCAAATCGGCGATTAAGATCTAAACGGAGCTCCGTCGCCGTCTCTTTGCTTCTTTAGTCTCCCTCTCCTTCTCTGTGCGTTGATTCGACGCAGCCTAGAAGGAGAAGCAGTCGTAGTTCATCTTCGTACTTGAGTAGGGTTTTAGAGCTATACTCGCCGCTACTTAATCGGCTCCGATTAGAGGTATTCGACTCTGCACAATCTCAATAATACAGTTTCGATTTTACTTTTCTTTGTGTAGATCTACTGTTTTTATCTGTTTTGGAATTGGTTAAGATTTTGATATTGATCTCGTATGTGCTGCGTTTTTAGTGCGGTTAGAGTTTCGATTTTGGTAAGTGCGGTTTGTTGTGGTTTCGGTATGAGGATGTTGAGTTTGTTCTGTTTGCTGTTTTCAATTGTGGATGGGTCTTATGGATTTTGATATTTGGGGCTTTTGGGGTTTAAAGATTTGAATGGTATTAAAAGGATGTGGATGGTGTTTTAGTACTGATTTTGGAGGTAGGATTTTTGTAAATCGACCAATTTTGCATGAGAAGAAAGAGGTATTGAGATTTTATACTGGTTCTGATAGGATGCTTTGTGTCATTGCTAGAGTAGATTGAATATCATGAACAATGAAGCTTTTGGACTCTTGGAAATTTGTGATGTCATGGCATTGCACATTGATACTTTTCTGTTAGTTGGGATTGTTAACTGTTTGCATTTTATTTGGTGAGATTTAATCGCATATGGCACATAAGAGGAAGATACATGATGCACAATTTACAAATTGAAGTATACATTTATTTGATGTCTTGATAACTTTTGTTTGAAGGTTTGTTTTGATAATTTGCATTACCTTGTTTAAAACACAGAGAGAAGTTTTTTGTGAATGCTATGCTATATACAGTATCTCTATTATGATAGAGCCTCGGAATCTTTCTTGTCCTGAACCATTATTTTCATTTTATAAGTAACCTGGGAGCTTTTTGGGGACAGATATGGTCTTGGTTTTGTGGTCCTTATGCAATAATTCATGTCTGGTTATCTAGTCTGATATATCCTTTTTCGTGATTTCCTTTGTGGCAGTGTGGAAAGAAATGGCCATGGAGATCACTCAGTATCTATTGGCAGCTCAATCAGCAGATGCAAGAGTTCGTACTGAAGCGGAGTCTAATCTGAGGCAATTTCAAGAGCAAAACCTTCCTGCTTTCCTTCTGTCATTGTCATTTGAGCTAGCCAACAGTGAAAAGCCAATTGAATCCCGTAGGTTGGCTGGTATTGTTCTGAAGAACTCCTTGGATGCTAAAGATGCTGTTACAAAGGAACGCCTTGCTCAGCAATGGATGGCTGTTGATATTGCTTTTAAATCCCAAATCAAGGAAATGCTCTTATTGACACTTGCGTCATCTGTGCGGGAGGCAAGGCACACCTCTGCTCAAGTTCTTGCCAAAGTTGCTTCTATTGATATTCCTCGGAAACAGTGGCCTGAGCTAATTGCATATTTGCTTAATAACATGACTAAGGGAGACAGCTCTGCTGATTTGAAACAGTCAACTTTGGAAACTCTTGGTTATGTATGCGAGGAGATCTCCCATCATGATCTTGGGCAAGACGAGGTGAATTCTATTCTTACAGCTGTTGTACAAGGAATGAACCTTGCTGAGAACAGTCCTGAAGTCCGTCTTGCTGCCACAAAGGCTTTATATAATGCCTTGGAGTTTGCTGAGACAAACTTTCAAAACGAGATGGAACGAACTTACATCATGAAGATGGTCTGTGAAACAGCCTTGTCGAAAGAGGTAGAGATTAGGCAGGCGGCTTTTGAGTGCCTTGCTTCAATTGCCTCTACGTACTATGACGTGCTTGAGGCATACATGCAGGCTCTCTTTGAGCTTACTTCAAATGCTGTAAAGGGGGATGTAGAGGCTGTTGCCCTCCAAGCAATTGAGTTTTGGAGCTCCATTTGTGATGAAGAAATAGAATTGCAAGAGTATGAGAGTGCTGATACTGGGGACTCTGGACATCCACATTCACGTTTTATAGAAAAATCTCTATCATATCTAGTTCCAATGCTGCTGGAAACTTTGCTGAAGCAGGAAGAAGATGTCGACCAGGATGACAGCATTTGGAATATCTCAATGGCTGGTGGGACATGCCTAGGACTTGTTGCACGAACTGTTGGTGATGCAATTATTCCCCTTGTGATGCCATTTGTGGAGGCTAACATAGCGCAACCAGATTGGCGTTGTCAGGAAGCAGCTACTTTGGCATTTGGCTCAATCCTTGAAGGCCCAACCGTTGAGAAGCTAGCAGTACTGGTCCATTCAGGTTTAGAATTCCTATTGAGGTTATTGAAAGATGGAAACAACCATGTCAAAGACACTACTGCCTGGACTATCGGCCGTATATTTGAGTACCTGCACAGTCCTGCTGGTGGCTTTTCTGTTATTTCTTCAGATAACCTTCCGAAAGTAGTGGAAGTATTGTTGGAAAGCATTAAGGATGCTCCAAATGTTGCTGCTAAGGTTTGTTGGGCTATTTATAAGCTTGCCGAGGGGTACGAGGGTGCTGGAAGGCACTCATCACTTTTTACGCCTTATATCCATAGGATCATTGAAAGTCTTCTTTTTGCTGCTAGTCGTACAGATGTAGATGATTCTAGATTGAGGTCTGCTGCCTATGAATCATTGAACGAGGTAGTGAGGTGTTCCAATATTAAAGAAACATCACAGATTATACGAGAACTACTCCCTGTGATTTTGCAGAAGTTGAGTCAGACTCTAGAGCTTCAGATTGTATCATCAGATGACAAGGAAAAGCAAGCAGACTTGCAGGCTTCTCTTTGTGGTGTTCTCCAGGTTATAATCCAGAAAGTTAGCAGTGTTGATGATTTGGAAACCAGGTCCATTATATTGACACAGGCAGACCAGATAATGTTTTTGTTTCTTAACGTCTTTGCTTGCCGAAGTTCTACGGTGCACGAGGAAGCAATGCTTGCTATTGGTGCCCTTGCTCATGCTACTGGATCTGAGTTTGGCAAGTACCTTCCTGACTTCTACAAGTATTTAGAGATGGGGTTGCAAAATTTCGAGGAATATCAAGTCTGTTCTATTACAGTTGGTGTAGTTGGTGACGTTGTTCGTGCCTTGAATGACAAGGTGTTACCATATTGTGATGGGATTATGCAACTTCTGTTGGCAAATCTTTCTAGTGAAGCACTCGACCGGTCTGTCAAGCCTCCCATATTCTGTGTCTTTAGCGACATAGCTCTCTCAATAGAGGAGAATTTTGAGAAGTATGTTCCCTATGCAGTGCCAATGATGCAGAGAGCTGCAGAGCTTTGTGCTCAGATGGACCCCAATGATGATGAGCTAATGGAGTATGGCAACCAGCTTAAGTGTAGCATATTTGAAGCTTATTCTGGTATTCTTCAGGGATTTAAGAATTCAAAGTCTGAAGTCATGTTGCCTTATGCACCACATCTCTGGCAGTTTATTGAATTGGTTTTGAGGGAGCAACACAGGTATGACTCTGTGTCTCTGGCTGTCTCTCTCTCTCTCTCTCATATTATGAATATGATTTTGATGTTTTCTGTTCCTTGTCTTGCAGGGATGTCCAGCTGACAAAAGCCTTGGCTGCTGTGATGGGGGACCTTGCAGATGTTCTTGGCACAAACACAAAGGCACTGTTTGGGGACCTGAAAGCCTGTGCAAACTTTTTGGGGGAGTGTCTTGGATCTGATGATGATGACCTGAAGAAAACCGCTACTTGGACTCAGGATAGGATTAGGAGCATCCTTGTTTCATGAGTCAAGGCTGGTTCTTTTGTAAGTACTGGTAGCCTTGTTGAATTGTAAGGATGTCGAGGAAGTTAGGAGTTGCTTAGATCATGTATGAATCTCTCTTTTCCATTCTGGGCGTAAGTCTGTGACGTTTTCTATTTTGAGAATCAACTCTATTGAGGCCACTATGGAGGTAGCCTGTTATTACTATTGTGGAACTCTTTTTAGTGTAATGCATCATCCACTGATCAGTGGGTTTTAGTCAGCCTATGTTTCTCATTCTATTTTCTTGTGCTTTAATCATATTCTTCTTTGCGATTTGTGTTGGTCATACTAAAGCCCTAAGCTTAAGATGATTAATTACAGCCTATGAATCTATGATATGAAGTATATGCTTGATTCGATTGATTTGGTGTATAGTTTTGGATCCTGTTAGTTTTTATTTTATTTTATTTTTTATGATGAAATTTATGCCCTTTTTCCCGTTTAGAAAATTTTAAATCTGTTGTAGTATAAATTATATATATACCGTATATGTCTATATCATGTAACAAAATACGTAAAAGTATTTAGATAGGTACTTGAGTGTATAATCATAGGTACTTGAGTGTATGAAGACTTATGTAAACATGCTTTACCAAAGGGCAACAAGCATGACAGAAAATCATCATCAAGATGGTTATCATTTTGAGTTTCTCTTTGAGCTTTCACACTTCAATGTATTCCTATAAATACCCCCTTTGTATGAGATGAATAAACACATTGAAATCCCCTTTCTCTCTGAAATTTTACTCTCCTTTTCTGTTTATCAATTCCTCTTGTTCTTAAACACGTTATCAGCACGAAGTTGCTCTAGAATTAGAATCGAAAAATTGACGAAAGAAGAGTTCTTCATTGATCGAAGTCATTTTTCAAAACCTACAAAAAATCCCCAAACCCTAGCTCAGATTAAAGCCCTTGATTCCAGGAGCCCGGAACCGGTCTCAGAATCACCGGAACCGGTCGGAAACGGCCGCCGGAAGCCGAAAAACCAAACCGGACCGCTGCCGAGAGCTACGCAGCAGCTGCCGAGGTGCTGCAGAGACCTGCCGAGAGCCCTGCGCAGCAGCTGCCGAGAAGCTGCCGAGAGCCCTGCGCAGCATCTGCCGAGACGCTGCCGAGGCCCCTGCGCAGCAGCTGCCGAGCAGCTGTCGACACATCTGTCGGCAGATTTGCGCGGCGACTTTCCGGCGACTTTTTCGACATTTTTCCGGCGACTTTTCGGACGATTTTTCTCGACTTTTTCCAACGATCCTTCCGGTCACCTCCGATAATTTTTCCGGCCAAAAATTTCCGGCAACACTATTCCAAGGTATTCTTTACTAAAAGTTCCCGTTTTTGAGTTTTTATTTATTTTCTCTCATTTTTCCTTTTTCTCGGGAACTTACAATCAAAAGCGGAATTATAGCAATTCACGCCAAACGAACTAAGAGCGTTCGTAATCAATGAACTAAGAGTGTTCACAATGATTCTTGGAAATTGATTTCTTGGTAGCATAGCTCGGAAATCTTATTATTTTTCGTGGAAGTTTTAACTCCGAAACTAATATTTTCTTCTTATCTTCAAGGATGTCGAATGAACCTAGACTCGATTTTCAAATCCTTGACTCAACAGGTTCGGAGTACCATAGCTGGAAAACCGACGTTGAGAACCATCTCACATTGAAGGGGATATTGCCCATCATCCATGAACCAAACCCGGCTCTTGTGTTCCCTCGATCACCCAAGAAGCATGCACAATCAATCATCTTGATGCGACGTCATATGGACAAAGCACTCAGGCTAGAGTACATGTCCATCAAAGATGCAAAGGATTTATGGGAAGCACTACAAGAGCGCTTTAACAATATCCAAGATTCTCTCCTCCCTGACTTGAAGGTTCAGTGGAACGATGTACGCTTCTCAGACTTCAAGTCTATTGCTGAGTACAATTCAGAAGCTCTTCGTCTCAAATCCATGTTGAGGTTCTGTCAAAGACCCCTCACAGAAGAAGAGCTAATTGAGAAAACTCTCTCCACCTTCCCTGTTGCAGCAATTTTGCTATCAAAGCAGTATCGCACTTAAGTAAATGCTGGACGAATTACGAGGTTCAATGAACTCATAAATATTTTTTCGGTAGCCGAAAAGCACGACAACATTCTCGTAAAGAATTATAATTCAAGACCCATTGGAACCAAAAGCGTTCGTGAGGCAAATTATAATGCACCCAAGAGAGGGCACATGGAGCGGTACCCCAGCAATAGGGGACATGTGTACCCTAATAATAGGGGACATGAAGGACGAACAGGTCCATATAACCGCCCCAACAGGGAAGGAAACCGCAACTTTAGAGCGGGCACACGTGATGGTAACTCCACACGTGGAAGAGGGAGATATGGCAACACCGGCCGTGGAAATAGCACCATGAACCGTGGAGGTCGCACCATGCGCCGTGGTAGTAGCAGCAACCCTCCTAGGGGATATCCACAACGTGCACAACCTGCACAACCTGCACAACCTATACCTCAAATGAAGGGAGGGAACCACAATGACATGTGTCATAGATGTGGATCAATCGAGCATTGGTTTAAACAATGTCATGCAAGTACCTAATTAGCTGCACGCTACAAGGAGTACAGGGAAGCAAGAGAGCAAGAAGCTAACCTTGCCGAAGATGAAAATAGTGAAGATGTCAATCTCACTGTTGAGGACTTCAAAGCTGTAGATGAAGAGCACGAGGATGCCACAGATTTTGATTAGAATAATCCTCTTTCTATTTTCCAAGAATGACAAATGTGCCTTAGTCAATAAATAACAATTGTATTAAACTCCTTCTTATGTGGCGTACCCAATGAAGTATGATGTCTAGGAAAACAATTGAGATCGGGGTATTTAAGCGAGCCTCGCTCCACCAACATCTCTCTACTTTCCTGGTCATATTCCATTGGAATTACCAAACGGATTGAGTGATAGCAATTTGTCTAAAGTTTGATATTTGGAATAGACTTATGAATAACTTTGATGTAATCATTGGCTATTTTCCCTATTAATAAAGTATCGCATTCAATGTCATGGACATGTGTTAATATTCCGAACTTTATTCCTTTCAGTATGTTTTCCGGAGAATTGGAATGCCTTCTTGATAGTGGCACCACACATACGATATTGCGACATAGGAAATTATTTTTATGGATGACACCCAGTCTATCCTCAGTAACTACGATGGCAGGACCATCACAATTGATTCATGGTCGAGGACCAGCTCAATTTTTGTTACCAAATGGCACAAATATTAATGTCGCCGAAGCTCTATATGCTCCAAGGGCCGGAAGGACCCTATTAAGCTTTAAAGACATAAGAGCCAATGATTTTCATGTGGAAACACATTGTGAGAATGGACAAGAGTTCCTTTGCATCACCTCTAAAAACTACGGAAATACACGAGTTTTAGAGAAACTTATGTGTCGCTCTAGTGGATTGTATGCAACCACTATTAGAGTCATTGAATCCAACCATGTCATGAATGACAAATTATGGGATCCTGACACATACAAGCTTTGGCACGACCGTTTGGGACAACCAGGTCGTGACATGATGCTCCGTATATTAAAAACTTCACACGGACATCCATTCTTCAAAACGAAAAGAAGTACGAACCAAACATTGGTCCAAAGAGTTACTTCTAAAGTGTATCATTCGTTTTGCAAAGCTTGCTCTTTAGCAAAGGTAGGATCAAGACCATCCTATGCAAAGGACACTAAAGAAAATATACCATTCTTACAAAGAATACAAGGTGATATTTGTGGACCTATCCAACCAACTTGCGGACCATTTAGATATTTTATGGTGTTGGTTGATGCATCGACACGTTGGTCACATGTCATGCTCTTATCCACAAGAAATGCTGCATTTGCTAAACTCCTAGCACAAATCATTAAGTTAAGGGCTCACCACCCCGATCATCCTATTAAGTCAATTCGTCTTGACAATGCTGGAGAATTTACATCAAGAACCTTTGATGATTATTGGATGTCCATTGGGATTGAGGTGGAACATCCTGTCCCCCTCATGTACACACCCAAAATGGACTCGCAGAAGCTGCCATTAAAAGACTTCAAATGGTTGCCAGGGCATTGGTTATGCGCACCAATCTCCCTATTTCTGCTTGGGGCTATGCAATATTACATGCAGCTGTGCTTATTCGTCTGAGACCCACTGCCACCCAACCCTTTTCTGCGTCCCAACTGGTGACTGGGTATGAGCCTAATGTCTCACACTTACGCATATTTGGGTGTGCAGTCTATGTGCCAATTGCGCCGCCACAGTGCACCAAAATGGGTCCTCAAAGACGCTTAGGCCTTTATGTTGGATATGATACTCCAAGCATTATCCGCTACATAGAACCCTTGACAGGTGATCTATTTACCGCTAGATTTGCGGATTGTCACTTTGATGAGACAGTCTTCCCGTCATTAGGGGGAGACAAGAACATTAATGTTCAACAGAAAAGACAGGAATTGTCGTGGTCTGTCCCCACTTTGTCTCATCTTGATCCCCGAATCACACAGTCTGAAATAGAGGTGCGGAGGATTCTCGATCTTCAGAACGTAGCAGAATCAATGCCTGATGCGTTTTCTGATATCGCTAAAGTGACAAGATCACACATACCTGCTGCAAACGTACCTGCAAGGATTGATGTTCCTAAAACTAAAGGACATGACATCCCCTCTATGGGTGATGCAGTGGCTAGACCCATGGCTCCTGCTAGAAAGCGCGGGAGGCCTATAGGTTCGATGGATTCTCGCCCAAGAAAGAAAGCGAGCTTGACACAAAATAATCCATTAACCATCGATATAAATAATCCATCTCATGAAAAAATTCCGGATTATGGTTATGTCCAAGAGACATCATTGGAGGACGCTCCAATAATAGAACCAATTCCAGAGAATAGAGAGATCTCCATGAATTACACTAGTATACATGTAATTATGGACAGAAATTCTATGGCTATTGATGATGCGTTTGCATATCATATTGCAAAAGGAATTATAGAATACGATGATATCGAACCTCGCTCCGTTGAAGAATGCCAACGTAGAGCAGATTGGTCAAAATGGAAAAATGCGATCCAGACTGAATTGGATTCACTAACAAAGAGACAGGTATTTGGGTCTATAACACTGACACCACCAAATATAAAACATGTTGGCCATAAATGGGTCTTTGTTAGAAAGCGTAATGAGAAAAATGAGGTTGTTAGATACAAAGCCCGCCTTGTGGCGCAAGGTTTCTCACAACGTCCTGGAATCGACTACGATGAGACATATTCTCCCGTAATGGACGTTATAACGTTCCGCTACCTTGTCAGTTTGGTAGTTTCCGAAAAACTTGACATGCAGCTCATGGATGTGGTTACAACATATCTCTATGGGGATCTAGATTCAGAGATATATATGAAGGTTCCAGATGGACTTCAATTACCCAAATCAAGTGTCTCTAAACCACGGAGCGCGTTTTCAATAAAATTAAGACGCTCACTATATGGATTGAAACAATCCGGACGGATGTGGTATAACCGTCTAAGTGAGTACTTGATTGGGAAGGGATATGTTAACAATGAAATATGCCCTTGCGTGTTCATTAAGAGAACAAGATCCGGATTTGCAATTGTAGCAGTTTATGTTGATGACATGAACTTAATTGGAACTCTAGATGAGTTAAAAGAAACTGCTACATATTTGAAATCTGAATTTGAGATGAAAGATCTCGGGAAAACACGGTTTTGTCTCGGAATAGAACTCGAGCACCGTAATGATGGGATTATGATCCATCAATCAGCATATACTCAAAAGTTACTAAGGCGCTTTAATGAAGATAAAGCAAAGCCTGTGAGTACTCCCATGATCAACCGTAGTCTTGAGCCCATGAAAGATCCGTTTCGTCCAAGGGATGAGGACGGAGATTTATTAGAAGCTGAAATACCATACCTAAGTGCGATAGGCGCATTATTGTATTTAGCTCAATGCACAAGACCGGATATCTCATTTGCAGTAAACTTGTTAGCTCGACACAGTTCTGCGCCAACACGCCGCCATTGGATTGGTATAAAGACAATCCTTCGATACCTAAAAGGTACGATCGATATGGGCTTGTTCTATCCCTACAGAGAGAAAAGAAATGTGAGCGCCGGCAACACTATCTATAGTGACCGACGTTCTCCTCCTCCCCTCCATCAAAATGATGTTTTAACGGGTTTTACTGATGCAGGGTATCTCTCTGACCCTCACAAAGGTCGCTCCCAAACAGGTTATTTCTTTACCATGGGAAACACCGCGATATCTTGGAGATCTACAAAACAGACTCTTGTTGCTACTTCCTCAAATCATGCAGAGATAATTGCACTACATGAAGCCGTGCGTGAGTGCATATGGCTAAGGTCTATAAATAGACACATTCGAGGAACTTGTGGTTTGAAATTCACCACAAATGAACCTACATGCATTTACGAGGACAATGCAGCTTGTATTGAGCAAATGAAATTAGGTTTCATCAAAGGCGATAATACCAAGCATATATCGCCGAAATTCTTCTACAATCAGCAACAACAAACACTTCTAAATATTGAAGTAAATCAAATCCGATCAGAAGATAATGTAGCTGACTTATTTATTAAGTCACTACCAAAATCCCCTTTCGAGAAACATGTAAGGAGCATCGGATTGAGGAGGATATCCGAACTCCCACAAACTTCAAGAGGAGTCTAAATCAGGAGGAGTATCCAGAAACATACTTCACACTCAACGCGCGTTGTGCTCTTTTTCCCTTTCGACCAAGGTTGTTTTTTTTCCCACAGGGTTTTATTACTTGGCAAGGTTTTTAACGAGGCAACTTCGATGCGCACCATCTACATAATACTATTGAACATGAAATATCCAAGGGGGAGTGTTGTAGTATAAATTGTATATATACCGTATATGTCTATATCATGTAACAAAATACGTAAAAGTATTTAGATAGGTACTTGAGTGTATAATCATAGGTACTTGAGTGTATGAAGACTTATGTAAACATGCTTTACCAAAGGACAACAAGCATGGCAGAAAATCATCATCAAGATGGTTATCATTTTGAGTTTCTCTTTGAGCTTTCACACTTCAATGTATTCCTATAAATACCCCCTTTGTATGAGATGAATAAACACATTGAAATCCCCATTCTCTCTGAAATTTTACTCTCCTTTTCTGTTTATCAATTCCTCTTGTTCTTAAACAAAATCTACTCTAAATCTCTAAAAGTTGGTCGCACATGTAAATTCGAGGTTTGGATAGGCATCAGCCGATACAAAAGTAATGTTTAATGTTATTCACCAAAAAATGTTTCGACTTTCAATATTGATTTCTGAAGTCTACAAAAATTAAGAAAAGAAACAAATAATAAGAATTGCTATCTGCCAGAGCCCATGGATCTGGAAGAGATGCCACCATGGGACGATGATCGATGCGACATGATAGAATCAGAAGAAATGACCTGCATAAATCTTGAGTTCATTTCGCTGATGCTGTCCGATTCAATAAGGATATCAACATGAGGAAGCGGCTCATCCCCATTGAGATATCGCACTACTTCTCTCATGGTAGGTCTAGCTTCTGGTTTGAAGTGAGAGCAAAGCAAACCCAGCTCCAGAACCAACTCCATTTCTTTTACAACACAGTGACCCAACTTTGGGTCTACAGTGTCAAGTACGCGACCTGCTTGATGATTTTCTATCACCCAATCCACCAATATGAATTGATCCGAGTGGCCTGAGCCGATTGGTCTTTTCCCACTAGCTACTTCAAGGAGCAAGATGCCGTATCCAAACACGTCTGAGGCTGCTGAGGCCTTCCCTGTTCGAGCTAATTCTGGTGCAATGTACCCAATTGTGCCAACCACACCTGTGGTGCGTGATATTTCTCCATGATCATATAGCCTTGCAAGGCCAAAGTCGCTTAGCCGAGCGTTCAGGTCTTCATCTATCAAGACATTGCTGGACTTGACATCTCTGTGAATCACAACTTGCTCCCATTCTTCATGCAGATACAGCAATCCTGAGGCAATGCCTTTAAGGATACTGAATCTTTGTTGCCAGCTCAACATAAAGTTGTCTTTCGGATGGAAAATGAGAGTATCAAGGCTTCCCTTTGGAATGTAATCGTAGACTATAAGGAGGTCGTTCTTTTTCTTGCACCAACCTTGCAGGTTGACCAAGTTCTTGTGCCTTAGCCGTCCCAAGCTCTCAATTTCCGCCGCAAACTCCCTCATTCCTTGAATTCCATTTCTTGTTATCTTCTTAACTGCAACTTCACATCCAGTAGAAGGCAAAATACCCTTGTAAACTTCACCAAATCCGCCAGCTCCAATCACATTAGAGTATTTAAAACCCTTGGTTGCTGCATGAAGATCCTTGTACCGGAACCTGTGAGGACAATCAATCTCCCAATCTTCCATAGTCTCAGAGGGCATCAGTCTTCTATACAATGTAAAGAGGAACAAAATTGCCAACAACAAGAAGACCAAAACAGATAAGGCCACAACAAGAGCCTTGATTGGGGGACTGTAAGTGGATGATGAACTTTTCTCTTTTGGTGGGATAGGAAGATCAATAAGATTGAGTTTACTTGCAATTCCATTCACTGCAAAACTCCATGCGATTATGTAATGAGAGCTCGACTGGTCATCTCCTGTGGATGCTGAAAAGCCGGCATACATAGTCTCTTGAAGAACAGAAGATAGATTGATACCACGGGACAATAGGGATTTAGCTGGTTTCCCCTTATTTATGGGAGATATTGTCACATTCAAAACTTGAGCTTCGCCGTCGTAGTCTATCCAAGCATGTATAAGATCACCACCCTCCATCTTCACTTCTTCTTTGTGTGCATCTGTGGTATAGTAAGCAGCTGGTTCAGTTGCCACAGAGTCGACGCTGTTGATGTCAATACCGACATGGTTTCCATCTGTATTCGACCTCTTTTTGTAACCATTGACCGTGTCGAATTCTACAGCAAAGATATGGTTAGAGGATTTGTTGTCGTTCGAAGAGTTGAAAATTCCGAAATAATGGCCGGCTTCAGCCCCGGGGAAACTCGGAGAGGGAGATAATGTGAAGGCTAGGCCAAAGCCACCGCTGCCGGAGCTTGGGGAGACTATGGCGAAAACAATCTCTGTACTGAAAGAAGAAGCTTTTGGGAATGAAGAGGAATTCTTTTCATACATGGTTATGGGTTTGTTATAGAATGCATGGCCTATAACACTACGTGCTGTGTTAGTGAGTCTGATCATACCAGAGGGTTGTATGGAAGCTCCTACAAGTTTCAGGTTCTCATCACTTCCATTGAAGCCATTGAACAATAAACTTTCTCCTTGAGAAAGAGAACAAATGTGAAAGAAGAGGAGGAAAGCTAAAGAAATTGCCAAAGCCATTGGAGTTGGGGGGTTTGAATTCTAAACGCAATTATAGGAGCTTAATGTAGCACAGAAGAAGGTGAAGAAAGGACTTGAAAATTGAAATGGTCAAGGTAGTCTAGACTCTAGAGCTTCGATGTAAGAAAAGTAAGCAACCCTGTTACTTGGGAGATCCGAGTCCTTAAGCACATTGCAGTACTCAACCGTCAACGTCAATGTAGTTGGAAATTATATATACATATACATTTTCCGCGTTGGGGAAGAGCATCGAATTTATATGAAATTATAGACTTGAATGCCATTGGAAGAATGTTGCCACTATTGACTTGCCCAACCTTTCACTGCTTATCACCTTATTAAAAGAGTTACAACTGTTACACGTGCATTTTGTCTACCACAGGTCCACAAGTGCTTATCTCCAGAACAAGTGGCTACGGCTGGTTTGGGCTACTATTTGGGACAAAATGACCGCTTTGAGTCTTTGACAAGTAGAGGAACAAGGCTATCAGGCGAAGAATTCAAACAAAGATGAAAATGAGGTTTGCCTGTGAGCTAGGAGAGGTTACTCGGTAGGGCCGTTGTGCTATGGCCTGGCCTGCCAATGAGCATTTAGCAGGGGATGGGCGTGCAGCGGTAGATTTGGTATTTGGCCATGCCATATTTACAGTATTTTGGAGATATAAACTTGACGTGTCTTGTTTTCATGGAGATGAAAACGAGACGTGGCTGCCCTACTCAAGATCTTTTCGTAGCTAGGTAAAAGGGTAAATTTTTGGGCTGGAGTATTATATCTTAGGCTTAGGATTATAGCACCTTTCCACCTCGAATTGTCTTCATTTTCTAGATTAGACCTGCCACATGATCAAAAAGATAAGAAAAATGTTATACGTATAATTTTTTTTTTAGAAGAATATTACACTAATACACTTATTATTTCACAAAATGTAATTGAAACACTTCATTTTATCTATTATGAATAAGATAAAATGTCATATTATTACTGAAATTGTAACGATACAGCCGCGTTCCCCTGATCAGCTATTGACTAGGGATGATTTGGTCACTTATCATCCGATTGAAATCGGATAGTGAGTGACCAAATTATCCCTGGTCAGTAGCTGACCAAGGAAACGAGACTATGTAACGATATATTTAGATAACTAAACAATTTTCGATTTTCAAACTTACCTGTCTAATTATTACAAATTAGTTCGAATAAGAACATAAACAAAAATGTTGTTGGGTAAGTTTTACTACTTGTAATATTTTGGGTGTGCTGCTCTTACTCTTGCGTAAATTGATCATTGCTACATTCTATGAAAAGTCTCAGTACAATCACGCTGTGAGTACCACAATTGAGTGCATTGACGAACAATGTGTTTTAGGCTGGGATGAATTTAGTTTTGATTGTTCTACCAATTCCTTGCATACCCGAATAGCAGATATTAATGATTTGCTCCACAAATCTCAAGGTCATGACAATGGTGTTATTGTTGATAATTATCTTGAGGAGACTGAGATTTTATCTTCAGTTTTTGCTAAGTTCTCTTATTAGTGCTTCAAAGCAATGTTTTATTGTAAAAAGACAAATTGTTGGTGTAGTACACCTTCTGATTTGTTCTCATTTAGCTCTATGGTCAAGCCGAATCTGGCATTTGTATGCTCCCAATCTCTTGTGTGGTGCCATCTTGAGTGATTTCTATCACTAATTCAATGAATTCTCTTCTTAAAAAAAAAAAAAGAACATGAACAAAAAGGTACAAATTGATATTATATTCCTCTAAAGTCTAAACTGAAACCAAAAAAATATTATGTTGAATGACTTAGAAGGTTCTAGATTAGGAAAAGGAGGTCAGGAGATAAGGCTAAACTGGTTTGAAGTTTGAAAAAATCCCCAGATTGTTTAGACATTTCTCTTTTATACTGAACTGTATGCTAATTATCATTTGGCCTAACAACCTCAACCGTAGTGGTATAAATGTATAATTATCAATCATTGAAGTCATAAATCATTTCTCTCCCCACGTCAAAGTCAACTATGCGTAATGCGTGTGTAATCTTACCAATTCAGTAGGCATGGCCAGATTCCATCAAGGACTAGATGCAGGCTCTCGATGTTTTAGTCTTCCAGAAATGGCTTTGAAGTGTGATAGCAATAGTTCAACACATACCGGAATATTCGAGAGAAGCTAGGTCTCAAAAGCACCACATCATTGAAGTTTTTCCAGTCCTAGCAATCTGTGTTAATATTTTGATCAAATGATTTCATTCATACGGAAGTGTTACAAGTGGTATGAATGATACAAACAAGAGCCATTATTGACCCACTAATAACGTCAGACCAACGGATCTGAACAAGGGACTTCCGAAAGAAGCTAAATCTTCAGTACACCATGAGGCCGGAACGATGGTCACACAGACCAAGAAGACTCAAAAACCGACGAAGTGCCAACAATTTTGATAAGAACACGTCGGCATACCAACTGGGTAGCGACTCTGAACCCATGAAGGATTAACATATGCTCGAATCAACTCCTCCTTCTGTGTAGTGAATACACGAGATAGCAGTGGGTGAAAACTGTCATCACTCGATCAGCGGTGTCTTGTAATGAGCCAACAAACAGGAACAATCGACCACAAAGAATCAGACAAAAACAACACAGAAAAACACAGAAACTAAATAACAAAACTAGAGAAAACGGAGATGCAGCAGCACTCCTGGGCAACAACAAAGTCAGACCCAAATCTGAAGAAGCCCAGACCCGATATCTGTAGCCCGCATCAAATCAAGACGACCTCAATCCCAGAAACCAGACCAGTAATTATTGCCCCCAATCACCTTGTCCACTGTCCCTTAGCACCTCCACCGTTCTTCCACTGGTTGCAGATCGAGACATCCCACCTGTCTTCACAAAACACCGTCGTCGAGGTCATTACCACCAGAACCGCTGCCTCACCACTCCAATCAAACACACAACCCTTGGGACACCCCACCAGAACCCGGCCGGAGATTGATCTGACATCAGATCACCAAGAAACTCCAATCCAAAAGGAGAGCACCTAGACAAGCCCGATCTGAACAATCAAACATCGGATCGGGGGTAACAAACCCCAGTCTAACACTTCTCCATGCCCGATCTGGACCCTCCCTCGTTGGCAATGATGGATCTGCAATCCGAACCCTTCTATCCTCATTCCTACACCAACACCAACACCAACCCTTGAAGGCATCTAGCCACCGGAATGGAAGTAAAAACGGCGTGCACTCCAAAAAAAAAACTAAGAAACTAAGAACCCCTCCTGGACCTAGACGCAGCGGCAAATTCGCCGGCTACGCTCGGCCTGGAGAGCCAACCCTCGAGAAGTCGGGATCTTGTTTTCTTTTTCCTTTGGCGCGTGAGGCGCGTTCTATTTGGAAGATTTTTATGTGTGGGTTCGTGTATAGCAATCCATATAATTGCAAGACAACTTGGATCCAGTATTTCCGGTACTAGAACATTTTCTTTCTTGGAATATGTCCCAATAATCATGCTCTATCAATGGTGGGAAAGTCAAGTGAGGTTAGCAGTGGACATTTCAAAGTGACGCTAATGATGGTCAAGGCAAGGTGAGGCACTTAGGCTAATGATTGGCAAGACAAGTGAGACTAACAGTGGGAATGGCAATTGAGGCTAACGGTGGACATGGCAGTCTTACTGGTGGGCAAGTCAGTTGAGGTTAAAGGTGCCCCTGTCTAGTGAGGCTAACAGTGGCCATGTCTAGTGAGGTTAACGGTGCCTATGTCTGGTGATGCTAACGATGCGTATATTTTGTAAGGCTGTTAGCCAGTGAGGTTAACTGTGCCCCTTAAAGCGAGGTTAAGCATATAAAACGATGTTGTATAATTTTTTTAAAATTTGGGTAACGGAGCTCTTCCCAAAAAATAATAATAATAATTATGGTTCACCTTGATTTATTTTCTTCAAAATTTATATTTTAGAAGTTATATTAACTACATATAAATACGAGAAATGACATATATTGATATATGTATGTCCGTATCTTTATATTCATATTTTTCATTATATTTTATTTTAAACATGAACCTATCGAATCTCATAGTTTTCCGTTTTTGTATTTTATGGCTGAATTTTTAAAAATATTTTTCACTAAAAATTACTGAATTATTTACATACATATTGTAATACCCGCAATTTTCATTTTAAATTCGAGTAATTGTGTTGAGCGTTTATTATGCGATTTCACGAATATTATTCGATAATAATTCACTTTTAGAATTATCGAAGTTTTGAAACGATCATTTTTAACGAAAAGCTCGAAATGCTCGGTTTGAGAAATCGACTTTTTCTACGTATAAAATGGAGAAACTTCTTTCATGAAAGTTGTAGAGCTCGTCGATACGAGTCCGTACACGTGCGGAACACAAAGATCGGATTTTTTCTGAATTAGTTATCGAATTTAGAAGTTTTTCCGAAACTTGTATATATAGAAAAAACCCTAGTTTTTTTTGGGAAACCCTATTTTTTTCACCGGCCTCTCTTTCTTTTTTTTTGAAAGAAACTGCAGTTTCTCTCTCTCCCTCCGCGCGGCCGAGACGCAGAAACAGAGCACGGTTTCACCGTGCTCCTATCTCCTCCTCCGACCACCACTCGAGCTGCAACCACTTCCAGGAGATTCGTCTCGACCTTGTGCAGCTGCCAGAGGCAGCCTTGCGTCGCGACACGGCAGGCAGCGGCGGCGGCACGGCCCGAACCGAAAAGGGTCGTTTTCGGTTCGATCTTGATATCTCGAGCTACACACCACCATTTCACTTGATTCTTGGCTCATTGAGCTCGCCTCAACTTCCCCTACAAGCACCAAGAAGGACCGGAACTGGGTCGAACGTTTTCACGTTCGTCGGAGCTCGACCCCATACGGATCGAAACAACCAACTTTCGATCCAAATATCTCGAGCTATACACGATCGTTTCTTGTGATTCTTGGCTTGTTGAGTTCGCAAGGAAGTTCTGAACAAGTTTCCAGAAGGGATCGAGGCTTGAGGTTGTAGTTTTCACGTCGATTTTCAAGCTCGCCGGTTTCTGGAATTTTTCCGGCCGCCGACTGTAATTGGTACTTTTCGATCCATTCCCGTCATTTTTTGGTCTTGTGCTAGTTATGAAAGTTGCTCAGAATGATGAAACGAAGGGAACAAGCTCGGTCCCGACACCATTGGCTGTGGTCGGTGGCGGCTCTGTCCCTAACTCCGGCGTCCCTTTCCGACCACCTCCGGAGGTCTAAAATTTGGTTTCTGTCCATTTTATGATTCTATGTTTTAATAAGATCATTTCGGCATATTATACACATTTTTCGGATATCGTATGAATTAATTATGAATTTTGTGATTTCGATCGATTTAGATCGTTAGATTTATGATATGTGAAATTAGGACCGTCCGATGATCTTGTAAATTTGATATGATGATCATATGACTGTCCCAGAGGCTTTGTGTGGTCATGGACGAAGATCCGACCGTTGGATCTTCGTATATGTGCAAAACGGTAATTAGGGGAGCGATTAGTGAGAATCCGCTCGTCGGATTTTATTGTAAATTAGAATCCGGCCGTTAAATGATAGTTAAATTATGTGTTGAAATTTTTGGCTAAATTCGAATCACAGTTGATTAGGTGATTGACGGATTTTATTTGAGTGGGCTATTTCGGCGTTAATTATATTTGTATTGAAGACGCAGTGGGAATTTCGAGGTGAATAAAACTCACGTGGTTCATATTACGAACCGAGCGTTTTATATTTAATTATTTTTGATAATTGTGTGAAAAATATTTGCGGATTAAATATTTGTTTTAAAATTTCATGGACTTGAATCACCACGGTCCATAGGTAAGTAAAATGAATTTTTAATTATACAAATGAATTTCATGATTTTCTTGTGTGAACTATAGATGGTATTAGTGGTCATTCCTGAGTGGATGATTACGTATATATATATATATATATATATATTTATATATATATATATATATATATTTACGTGGAAAATATATATTGATGAGTGGATTGTTGAGTGATGATATGATTGAGTTGAATTGATAAATTGATTATATTTCAATTGTGTAATTCCATAATAATATGTTGTATCTTGGTTGGGTTGTTTTCAGTAGGTGATATTACATGTTGTGCTCATTTATGGGTTTAGGGTCGACGTGGTGACCGGTGTGGGGTAATCGGACGCTCTAATCCTGGGTGGATGATGGGATACGATTGGTTGAGTATGTGGAATTATTGGACGTTCTAAATATGTATATAGGTATACATATTGATGAAATACGATAATGATAAATATGTCGGATGTCATAACCTAGGCCAGGTGACGGGCTACGATTCAGTTAGAGCTCTAGTCTGTCAAGTACCGTATTTTTATAAATACGATGTTCAGGGTTGTGAAGAAAGATGTGAGTTGGGGTTTGTCTTGATATATTGAATTGGTGTTGATTGAGATTGTTAGTACTTGCGGATGTGGAAATTGTTGAGTGTTGTTGTGTGTGGGAATAATTATGAATTAAATTAAACAATAGTTCTTTCCTTTTACTCATACGAGCTTTCATAAGCTTACCAGGTTTTGTGTTGTTGCAATCCCGGTACACTATTCAAATGGTGTAGCGGATATTCCTGCAGGTCAGGATAACCAGGGATGTGAGCGAGCTGCTTAGGTGTTACAGCAGTTTTGTTATTTTATTTAGTTGTGAGGTGTGTATGCTCATTTAGAGTTTTACAGTTCATTTTGGATTTGAGTTGTAATAATTAACCGAGACTAAATTCGGTTTTGATTTTGTTTCGTGTGGTGAGGATGTTAAGAAAAGAAATTTTCAGGATGATTATTTTGAGTTTGTAGTAATTTCATGTTTCTGATTTTAAAATTTTATTCTAAAATTCGGAGCGTGACACATATTTTTAACGTTAATTCCCGTTCCGAGTAAAATATGCTCCTATCCAATATTACGTTCGGTGAGGCATATAATTATGAATGACTGGATAAGCTAAAAACTGCCATTTTAATTTCTTTTCTTCTTATTATTATCAATTTCTTTTTCTCTTATCAAGCACTCATAAAATTTTGGTATAAATGTAAAAATAAAAGCACTCATAAACAAAAAATATGGATTTTGTAATAATAATTTTAGACATATGATTTGACAAAAAAAATTAAAAAAAAACTTATGCTAACAAAATGATGATTCCCTAAGTAAACTACAAAGGGCATGACTCATTTGTCCAAAAAAAAAAAAACAAAACAGTGACCAAATTTAAGTTTAAACTACAAATTTTCAACAATTCTCAAAATAATAGTAGTATGACTAACAAATAAGTTTAATAACGAACACCATCTTTCCTTTCTCTTTATCTAGAGCATAAAAAAAAAGAAAAAACAACCAGCAGAATTAATGATTAGAATTCTCAAGGCTTTGATTTGATTTGTCGTCGAAATATGTAACTTTAAGGACTCAGCCCACAATTCATCGATTTTAGCCCGTACCTCATATTTTTTGCTGTCTTTGTTCTGCATCAATTGAACAAGAAGGTGAATGCTCATTTGAAGCTTACGGTAGGCATTATATGCATGAATAGTAGTGTCAAATACACACACACACACACCAGTAGTTAGTATCAGTAGTGTCAAATATATATATATATATATATATATGAGCTAAGAGGTTTTTTTTTTTTTTTTTATATAAAATTTGTATTTAATTTATAATACTATTCAACCAGATTTCTTTTTCATGTCTGGGAGGATACAAAATTTCCGGCCTAATCGTATCTGGGCCTCCAAACCGTTGTTTGATTGGATATATTTTTTAACAAAATTACATATAAGTTATTGATAAATTATGACTTAACAAATACATCCTCTAAAGATTAAATTAAACGTATAAGGACTAAATCTTACAAATAAGGACAATGTGCTCTCCACTTGCCGCATGTTATGAGTTACTTTTCTTTTTTATCCTTAACTACTTCTTTTGACTTCTAATCCCTTTATAAGGATCAAATCTTACAAATAAGGACAATCTAGTCTAATCCTGCTACTGCACTCTTCATCATCTAATCCTGCTATTGCACACATACTCGTCTAGTTCTGCTATTGCATTCTTCATGATCTTAATTTAAGAGTTTGCAGTAGCAGGAGCAGTAACAGTAGCAGGAGTAGTAGTGTCATACAAGTGCATATGACACTACTTTTATATTACGAACTTAACAGAGACTTCAGAGAGGATAACTGGGTGAGCTATATATAGACATTATTCTGTAAACCAGTATACTTCTCCGATAACGATTTCCTGGACAAAATTTGGCACCTACAGAGTGGATATAAATGTATACATACATGTGATTCATATTCGAGTCTCATAAAACACAGATTAGATGCTATTTACAATCTGATAGCACATCCTACTTTTTATTTATTTATTTAAATAAGACCAAAAGAATAAGGAAACTTATAAAGAAAGAGAAGTCTACAGGTTACACAAAAAAACCAATTTCTTCAAGAATCTCCTTGATTAAGCTATATATACGTCCTTTGCTCCCAAAAGAGAGAGAAAAAGAAGTCGTCTGTCCCAATGGGCTTTGAAATAAGTGGGCAGTTCCCATTATATTTGATCTTGGCACATTATTTCATAAAACTGCAGGGAAATGATATTTAACTGATATACAAATGGAGTTTTTGAACAACATCTCAAATGCAATACAGGGCACACAAAAGGGATCCACACAGTAGTCAATTTTGTTTAACCGAATTAGGGGAAGTAGCAGAGCCATTCTCTATCGCGTTGTCAATGTCCACATTAATACCACAAAATTGCTGAATCTGATCGCGATAGAACTCTTCCCGCCATACAGAACCCAATCGCATTGCCTGCCCAGGAAAAATGGAAAAAAATTAGTTTGTGCATCTATTACACAGCAGTTCACGCAAGAGTGCAGCATGATAACGTAGTAAGCCTCTGCAATTACTCTAATCATTGATCTGTTTACGACAAATCGAAAAGGTATTCAGACCCTGGCTTCCCTAAGAGTTAAGATCTAACATAATAAGAGTCCAATTTGAGAAACTTTGCAATACATGTACCAGATGTACATCCACATATATTGAGTTTTACAAAGAGTAACTGAATATACATATATATACCTTGTAAAGGTCCTTGATATCATGATAAGCTGACCAATCTGCTTTCATCTCAATATCATGAAATCCCTACAAATCACGAAAACACACACAAATTGTAAGTGAGCTCCGACTCAACGAAAGCCAAACTAAGCAATTCTTTCAGAAGCAAAACATCAAACACTTGGTGGGCATTCTGCAAATATTGAATTACACATAGGTAAGTAAGCAAGCAAAGGCCACCTGACATTGTTGTCGACACTCCTCATTGCAATAGGAAACACGTTGGGGTTGAGAGGCGTCGGTGGATTTGAGCTTTCAGAGGCAGAAGTAGCAGACCTTATGGAGGGTGGAGAGAGAAGGGTGAGACAGAATGAGTTTAGGTAAACGGTGGAGAGAAAACGAGAGATTTTGGTTAGTGGCATACGCGTAAATATTTCATTAAACTGAGTATTTTGGTTATTTTCCATTAAAATTGAGAGTGAGGCTTTCATCATTATACTTTTGAGCCTAGCTCATATCCTTATTTGTATAAATCTTTTTAAAAAATTTTCTGTGTTTACATCTTTGGTCATATGCTACTATGTAATTTTCTAAATATTTTTTCCTATCTTATATCAAACAAAACTGC